>JARHVA010005047.1:232500-400000 GCA_037957365.1 Torreya grandis | reverse complement strand
GATATTTGTTAAGTTATAAGATAGATCATTGCATGCATTATCATATAGTATATTTCACCCTTGTGCACATAATTCCCAAACATAGGGGAGAAATACATAAGTCTAAGGCCCTCTTCGGATTATTAGATATGTAGGTAGTGTCCATTGACAAAAGGGTATTTTAGTTTTACTCGACACCATGAGCCCACTAACCCATTTTTAGCCATTTAATTCTAAGGGTGAAGAAGGGTAAAGAGCTAGGGTTTGATCAATCAACAAAGAGTGATATATTACACCCAATATCTAAATAAACCAATAAAAAAATGATAAAAATCCTAGAACAACAATGCTTATTGCATCTAGATCTAGTCATTATTCCATATTAGACAATTGTATCATATTCAGACACTAGCATTGATGATAATGTCTAGATCTAATGGTAGTGTTTATAATAGCTTACATGAAATTTAAAGAATCTAATGATGGATCTAGAATATTTATCATATATATTTTACACTTTATTATATTCTAAATCTACCTACACATAGTAAAACATATAAGTATCATTATTTCTTATTTATTTCAATATCTTGAAATATCTGTACTTCACTATATTTAGCAATCTCAATTATATAAATTTAGAATATTATTTATCTAAATTTAATTTTATAGATTAATTTATCTCCCTTTTAATTTAAATATTTATATATGGTTAACTGTATACCCACATACCATAAAATTTAGGTTAAAAATTACATCTATACATTATTTAAAAAATATTGTCAAAATTAGGTCTGATTAGAACTGCTAGTTGAGATTGTAAATAGTCTAGAATGGACTATAATTGGGAATATTTGACTATAAGTATAGGAATATAACATGGAACTTATCATGGGTGTTATTTTCATTATCACAATGACTAGAGTACTTGACAATGTTACTACAATTGCTTCTACAGTTGGTCCTAATTGAGCTTGCAAAGGAGTTTTACTAAAAGGAATTGTAACAAGTACATACCATGTTGAAATATAGAATGTAATATATATATATATATATATATATATATATATATAAGATAAGAAATAATTTCATCTTCATGAATTCAAACTTTTAAAGCGTTGTCTTCTTATCTTAACTTATCTTATATTATATATATATATATATATATATATATATATATATATATATAAAATATAAGATAAGTTAAGATAAGAAGACAACACTTTAAAAGTTTGAATTCATGAAGATGAAATTATTTCCTATGCCACAAATTGTAATTTCTCCTTTATATTCTCGTATTCAGTCATACATGATACAAAAACCAACTCTATAGTTTCAAAATTGATAATTAGTAGTTTGAAAATAAATTATAGTTTTCCCATAAATATCCTATGAAACACCATATAATACCTAAAATAATCATTAAATGATTATATTTGTGCTACTTTATCCTTATCAAAAGTGATCAATTAGATCACTTGATCACTACATCTGAAGATTGTATTATCAACCTCTACTTTGACACTATTGGTAGCAATCTAAATAAAATGATCTAAGAATGGTATAGTTAATACCTACCCAAGTGGTGTGTATATTTAAATAATGCACATATCTACAAGTATTTAGATGCCATTTTATTCTTGTCTATCAATTATCTAACATAATATTGCATCTATTTATTCCATTCCATTAGATGATCTCTCTTATTGGTCACACAATTTTGTGCCAAAGTGATGTCTAGAAGTTGTAGTAAATTAAGGTGTTGGTATGTTTTTTGTATTAAGACCTTGCTAATGAAGTTAAATTTGGCATCCATTTTATTTATAGATTCATATAAACTCACCACATTTCCCATTATAGTTGTGACTCTACCCTTGATTGATGTATATAACATATAATGTTATAAAGGATATTAGTATAAATCTAAAAATTATTCAATATGTATTTTATGGGATATATTATACCTTATACCTCCAATATTTAATTGGTTTTTTTTAGACAAAAAAAAACTTTAGGAATCCTCCAGTGGTATCAACCATAAAAGTAGGATCCTCTTGGATATCATCTTCCTCTCCAAGCCTATCTTTTATCTTCTTTGTCATTGAGAAGAGATCTTCTTATCCTAAAAAATTAATTTGATTCCATGCTATAATTATTTATCTCCTCCTCACTCTTTTAAATTTATTTTATGTCTCACTTAACTATATAGTTAACTTTATCTCCTTACTAATAACTAAGTATTGTCTAGTCAACTACTTTGCCTGCATTTTTTGTATCCATGTGAGAGTTACTAGTAGGTCTTGAGAAGAGGTATGAGTGAAATATTGAGTGGTAGGGATCAAGGTGTTTTGTGGTTGAGGAATTATGATAAAAATATATGAAGGAATTTGTGGAGGTGGCATGAGGATAAATGGGTCTAATGAGGGATTATAATTGGGGGATCTGAATGGTGAAGGGAAGGGTGGGATGACCATATTCTCTTTAAACATTTTGTTCTTTAGGGGAGTCTTGATTAAATATTTTTTGAGGTTAGGAGACTCATAGAATAATACTATTGGTGACTCTATTTGAACACCTTGTGTTATTGACAACCATAATTGGGTAGAAAGGTATCTTTGTAAAGGGATTATCGAAAAAATTAATTAAGATAATAAAATTTCAAAATGTGCAATAATCAATGTGATTTTTAAGCCACATGTAAAAAAACTAAGATATGCAATAACAAATTGTCTTAGTATTTTATAAGAATTATGTAATGGGTTTATAGGTGATAATCATGGGGTTAGTGGTAGAATTGGTAATGGTATTGAATAAAGAGTCCAAAATTTAAGTACTTACAAGATTAGAAACATTAGTAATAGAAATACCAATGGGATCCAACAAGGTAGTGGTAATTGGAAGGACAATTGGAAATTTGGAGTAATAAATGAAATAGGGGAAGAAATTGCTTGTGTTGAATCTTGTGGAATGATCATAGGAGGGAAAAATGTAGTAGATGATGTAATCATCAAAGTGTTAATTTGTGTGCCTATTTGGTCCACACCCTAATCCACATAAGGATCTTAGTCTTAATTTTCAATCTACACTTGATCTATATTTTGGCATATTAGGAGGATTAGGGATTGAATCCCAAAGGTTCCCTGTGGAGGGACCTTATGAGAAATATAAAATGCATCTTCTTATTTCAAGTCATCTTCATAGTTTTCCTTTAAATTCCTATCTTTTGTAGACTCATATAAATTCTCTTATGATAAATATTTCTCTACATACTCATCATCTATGTCCAAATAAGGGATTCATAGTGATATTCCCAAGTAAGGGCATGGATTGTCTTCTTCTTATGTGATCCTAGGGGTTTTCAAAATGGTAGGATAACAAATTATTATGTAAGTTACCACATGAGGAGTAATTAATATAGTTATAGTGTGTATTACAGGAGGATAAATTGAATGAATAACCATTGGAGCATGATGTGGTGGAGCTATGATAACCACTGATGTAAAAGAAAACATGAATTTTGGTAATAAGGGTGTACCTATGTCTATAACTTGTTTCCATACATCCTTTGGATTTATACATTCTTCAGGACCCTTGATTTCAATTGTTCATCATTTTAATCCTTTGTTTCCTCCTTTTCCTAAGGTTTTTCAGTTTGCTTAGAGATTTCCCTCTTTATCTCTCTTGATTATATCCTTGCTTGTAATGGATGGATGGATAATATTGTATCACTTGAGAAATAATCATAGATATATCAACATTCCTAATATTTATATAGACTTAACCATCCTTAGGATTGAAAAATATCAAATCATGATCATACTCACAATGTCCATAGTTTTTATTGAATTATATTTGAAACCTATTTATATATTGAATTATTTCCCTCATGTGGTCATTATATATGAATTAAACCAATCTAACTTTGAAATAACGTTTGTATTTTGAGGCCTTGTCCAATTGTTCCTAGTTTTAAAATTATTGTCTCCCAATGTTGATGGGTGTCTTATGATACTTGGCTAATTTGGACCTTGTTATATTCTCATCCACACTATTGGATAGATTAAAATATATTTTATACTCAATTTTATTAGGCACATGCCTAGGTAGATAGAAATAGGACACTAGTGTTCTTTTAGCTCTTATGTTTATATGGTCTATACAAAACTAATGAATTGAGTCATATCTTGATATATATAGACAATATTGGCACTGGTTGTTCATTTATTACCTTGTAGCCCATGTGATAAAGCATGTTTGTTATCTTCTACATATGGTCCCTATATTTTCATATATGGAGATGATAAAAGTCATCATAGATAATTATTGATCCATTTGGATCCTAAGAAGGGGTCCTTAAAAGGTTGATAGTCCCACCAAAGGTGTCTAATAATTACAAAAGCATGTAAAAATTACTATTTGCTTGGTCATACATGACCCTCTAGGTTTTTAAATTGAAACTTATGATTTCCCCTAATGGGAGAATTCTATTACCTTCTAAAATTATATATAGTAAAGGGACCCATACCTAATCCACATGAACTATATATGGGTATCCATGTAACCTATTCAACTAGACCATGTCAATTTTGGCACTGGGTCCAAATTTGGAAATTGAGACCTTCTTATTCATAAAAAATTGTTGAGATTATGAACCCCTCTTATTAGGGTACCCCTAACACTATTCACTTTGAATTACTCACTAAATTTTTTTTGGTTGTAAGGTATGTCTACTTTTAGTAGTCTATAAAACTTCTCAAAGGCTAAAATGATCACATATGCTACTATATGCATATAATTATTATTATGAAAAACATATTTTGTATATGTGCCTACTGTAAATATATTATAAACTAATCCATGTAGGGAAATACCTAAGGTTTGGTCATTAATTTATGAAATATAATAGATTTAATTGACAAAAAGTCATCTCTATTCCCTCTCATCAAGATTCAGATTATCCTTGTCCTTGTATGGTTTAATGGAATTGACCTCTATATAAATGACCAAATAGTGGTTGAGTGAATTGTTAAAATCATCTTGGTCAAATTATTTTTCCTTGAACTCTATTCTAGTTTACAATCAAAACATTGAAGGAGCTAGTTGTTGATTTTGAACTTATATTATTGGCTAAACTAAGCTCTATGATTAATTTGATAATTTAGGGATCTCAATTTGTATTTAGCTATAGATAGAATTACATAGGTTAAATTTTTTAAAATGTAACTCAATTTAATTTTGAGACATAAAATATAGCTCATTTGCTTATCTTATAGATTCATTTCTAAAATCATCCATGTGTGAGAATTAATTGCAAAGTAATAGTCTTAGTACCCTATCCATTCAAACTTTGAATCTGATTTTTTCACATATGCTTTAATGGATTTATTTAGGACATGGTATTTTCTTTCTTTCTTTGGTTTCTTAGTCATCCTTTAAAGTTTCAATGTGACAAATTTCCATTATAGTTGTCACTATGTTATTAAATCAAATATTTTTGTAGCTAATTATGTCATTAAAGGATGTGTGGCATCTTGTCAATTTATTTATTGATTTATACCTATAGTTTCATCTTCAAGTTGTGTTAGTTTACAAAGAAATGATGTGGTGACATGTGGAATATGACTATCCTAAAATGGATGCATGGAATAATTAGTAAATGATTTGTGGAAACTAATTATGTAAAAGATGACATGTGGCAACCTGTCATTGTATCATTTGGTCTAGGTCTTTGAGTTAAATAATTTTTTATATTGGTATATGCAAAAAGAGATGATAAAACATGGAGTGATCATGCTCATTCACTTGATCTTCTATATTTTTAACTTAGATTTATGCCCCAAATCCTATGATCAAACAAGATTGAGACACATGGAACAATATCACTTACTTGAGTGTTCACCAATTTTTATGACTAAAGATTTTGGATTGAGGGATATGATGCAGTGAGATGAAGATGCATGTCCAAATATAATGTAATTGATTGGTCACAAAACTTTGTAACTTTTTTTTCTATTAAATACTAGTGACACACTGAGATGTGGACACCTAGTAGGATATCATTTAGGCAAAATTCCAAAAGCATTTTAAAATTATAATGTATTTTGATGGTCCACAAAGTTTAGACAAGCAAGTAAAAATAGTTCATTAATTTTTACATATAAAATTTGATAAACTTGACAACTTAATGGTTACCTTGGTTAGTCAAATAAGTCAAATTAAAATGCAAACAAACCTATTAATTAATTGATGCCTTGATTTTAAGCCAAAATTTATAAAGTAATTCATATATGAAAAAAATAGGCTTTGGTATATTTAGGTCCAAAAATATTTTAGTGTAATTTTATATTCTGATGGGAACCAAACTTTATGGCTTTGAAGGATAAAGGGTCCCCATTTGAGTTTTTTGAAAATGATGTGTGTTGGTCACAATAATACCCAATCTTCATAGTAGACCAACAAATCTATAAGGAATATTGAGAAGTAGGGAACATGTTGTGATAAGGTAGGATTTTTTACTTTTAATGCATAATATCCTTCATGGAGGGATTTATGTACTTTAATTATTAGCCCAAGATTTGTTTTCATTAGGTAGAGTGTCCTAGGTCCTTAATGTTGACAGTTTTTAGCTTTTCCCACTTATTTAATGTGAATATTTTCCACTAAGTATTTTCATATCACCCATATGGCACCTCACATTACTTATCTACATCATGTTATTATTGATATCCCCCTTGATGGGTATCACTTTAAGCTGATCACATCCTTGATCATATTTACCTTCCTTACACTTCTTTGGCCTAGTTTGTGTGCTAAATTATAAGACCTCATAAAGGATTATGCCTTCTTCACAAACACCTCATGTCATTTAATTACACCTCTTAGTTTATTTTATGAGTTTTAGTGTAAAACCTTGGATAAGACTAAGTTTTACTTAAAAACACCTTTCTTAAAACATCTCATTCTCCTATACATCATGTCATTAAGTGGTCATTATTTCCTACATCACATTATAACACAAGCACAAAGTTTGAGTTTTCATTATTTCAAGTATATTATTTTGTATTCATGTATGATTTATTTCACATACTTTTCTAAGTCTTTGTTTGATTTTTTCATTCACCGATATTTCACTCACTTATAATGTTTTACATATCTCATCTTTGATTATGTGTTTTACATTGATTACTCATCATTTATCTCATATTTTACATATGTAATTTGTCAATTTTTATATCTACTTAATATTTTTAATTATTGTTGAATATTCGAGTCACCTTGGTCTCTTAACACCTTATATACTTCTTCATGATGTTTATGTTGGCCTAAGAATATGTATGTTTGGAGTCGTTGAGGTTTCTTGAACATTTTTATTCATTAGATGAGGTCTAATAATCATTTTCTGAGGTCATGGGTTATATTAGTCATATAAGAGGCCTATTAAATTAGTTTTCAATAAATGTGTGTCAATGGTCTTATATGAGATCATTCACCTTATCAAGTCTCATTTTTATGACTAAAAGTATTCAAGCTACTTCCATTTGTAAAATATTATTAAAAGGCCTATAAAGTCATTCATTATGGTCATAATATACTTATATAGGCCTCTTCATCTATTTTTCAATGTGAAATAGATTTAGAAGTGTTAAAAATCACTCATAAAGACATAAAAGGGGTGGAAGGTCTAGAAGTTTCATAAAAGTCATTTGGAGGTTTTCAAACTCCTTCACAAGCTCTTCAAATTTGTACATATTGTCAAGTATGAATTTGACTTGGTTTTACCTCCATTCATACCTCTTAGTGGACTTATCCATCTCTCAAAGTAGAAAATCTCACATTAGACAATGACTAAACTATTACCTATCTTCAATCTCTTATCCAAGGTAGTCATCATTGTTTTAATAGGTTGCAGTCATATTTGAAGATTTCATGAGATTGTAATGAAACAAATTGAGATTTGAAGCATGTTTTAGGGTTAAAAATATGCATAATAAGGTGCCTCCATTCCATGATTTAGGTCTTTCTCATATTTTTCAATATTTTGATCATGTAATCGGGCTAGTTTCTATGATTTCCAAGGAGGTTTCCAATGTTTGTAAGAAGTGACACTAGCAAATTGAGAAGTCTACATGAAAGATAATAGGTTTGAATGTATTCAAGAGGTATAAAAGACCTTTTTTAAATTAAGGAAAATATATTTTGAGGCATTATCTAATATCTAATTTAGGTTTGTAAATTCCTTGAAGTATTCAAGAAGAAACAAGCTTTGAAAACAAGCCTAACATCAAGATTTATAGGTGAAAATAGGGTTTTCAATGAAAAAGAGTGTGATTTAAGGTCTTAAAAGGGTTTGAAAGTTATTTTTAAATAAAAAATAGAGATTACAATCTTCTTTAATATCTAATGCATATTATCCATGTTCTTTGGGTCTTTAATAGAGAAACCTTCATTTTATAGGTGAAAAGAACTAAAGTTACAGGTTTTTGATACATTTATAGTGCCTTATAAAAGATATCAAGAATAATAAGGTTTTTAATAGAGAAAAAATATCATCCATGGTAAAATTATGACCCTTAAGAGAGAAGATTAGGTCTGAATCAAAAATCATATCTAAGAAATTATGTTTACAAGGTTTCCATCTTATAAAACCAATCATGTCCTAGATTTGTTTTAAAAATGCATGTTTCAAAATAAGTATTCAATGGTGTTAAGAGGGTTTTCAAGATTATAAAAATAATTCTTGGATTGATCAATAAGGATAGAAGCATGTCATTTCTCCAAAAAGAGTGCATGCAGGTCTAAAACCCTACTAAAACCCTAGCCCATGGGAATTTAATTTGTAGGTATTTGATGATTTAGAACCATAGAAAAGGTTACATACACCTCTTTAATACCCTATCAAGGCCTTTAGGATGTTTGAATACTGGTAGGTAAAGTTTTCATGGTACTCAAATCATTCAAAAGTGTACATAGGCCTAGATCTATCATCAATGGTTTTGATGTTATAGAGCTCAAACTAATATACATACAACACCTCCATAGGATCTAAGAGAACCTTCATGAATATCATGAGAGACTTTAAGACTATCCTAATCCTATGTAAAAATTTTAAGATCCCTCCAAGAGTCTTCAAGCCTATAACTAGGGTCTTAAGCCTGATAGGGTTCCTATAAACCTATAGAAGTAAAACATTAAAAGTTATAGGCATGGATTTAGATAATTAAAAATGGATTACATGGATAAGAAGGATCATGATAGGTAATAGGATTTAAACACTCACAAGCCTAAAACAATGAGAAGTAAGGTTTCAGAGTTTATCAAGGTCCCCATAGCCAAGATTGTGAGTCTCCAAGGTTTTATGACTTCCTCAAGGGGCAAGGGAAGGTTATACTAGTCTAAAAAATTATCAATAGACCTACAAGATTGTTTTATACTTAGTTCAAGATCCCATACCCCCAAAATAAGTTACAAGAATTTTAAATAAATATGTTAGTCTGTAGTAATTTTTTTTCATGATTAATCATTAATAAAAAAAGGAAATATACTTCTAAACATTTTCAAGGTCTTAAAGAGGGCATCCATATCAATTTGAATAGATCATAGTGTTTCTAAGCATGATCTTGTGAGAAGAAATCCAAAGTTAGTGAGGTTATGCTACTATAATATTAACATTGTTTCCAAGTTTAACAAAGTTTTCATTCATGATAAGGAAATGTTGATACAATATTCTTGAGCATGATTCAATAATAAGCAAGCTGAAACGTGTTTTATCTTCTCAATACCTTTATATAATTATTAAGGAATGTTTTCAAACCCTTCACTTGAGTTGACAAGGTAGGAAAATAAGGACTTATGGTTTTAACAGGTTTATGAGTTAAGAATATTGGAGTGGAATGACCTCAACACACAAACCAAGGTCCATAATGTGTTTTAAGAACAAGTATAAAGGCCTATAAAGAAACTCAAACATGCTCAAAGAGATCAAAAGGTTTATAAATATATTTTAAGATCCAAGATCATTTAACCAATTTATTCTATTTTTATAGATTAAGGGTTGAGTAAATATTCTAAAGCTCTAATCTTTAAGAGGGATTTCTTATTTGATTAAGATTGAAACCTAGTCTCAAAGCTCCATGAAAGACCTATAGGAAAATATTCAATATTTCCAAGTGATTTTTAGAAATAAAAGAATGATCTAATGGGTGTTTTCTAGGTTTTGAAGTCTCCATAGTTTATTGACCTTATCAAGGTCTCATTTATGCCTACAAAGAGTAGAGAGAGGTTTCCATGAGCCTCAAACCATCATCAGTAAACTAAACTAATAGGCAAATTTTTCAAACACATGACAAATCCTATAGGATTACAATGGGGATTCTAAATCCCTTGAGATCATAAGTCTCTTGATGTGAAAGCAAAAAATGCATGGTTTTCATGTTGAGGTAACGCTAGTATAAGGTTTTTAGTCATGATTTAGGAGTAAGTAGGCATGCAACATGTTTTATGATCTCAATCCCTTTATTAAAAGGTAGTATGCAAATTAGTAATGTTTAAATAAAGAGATAGGTCTAAATGTATATCAAAGTAATTTAATGAGGTTGAATAAGAGCATAAGGGTCTTTAAGCATAGATATAGGCCTCAAGATAGAGAAACAAGTTTCATGATCTCCTATCAAATAGGAAAACATAGTTTTAGGTTAGCAAAGTCTTGTTTTTTAAAGATATTATGTTAAAATAAGGAGGTATTAACCTAAAATATCAAACTTGAAGGCATTCAAATTTTAGTCAAGTATCCATAAACTTTTTAACAGTTAAAATAAGAAGTATTGAGGCTTGCATGAAGGTTTAAAGATTTCTAAGACCACCAATTTGAAGGATTCAAAGTTGTACGTCTGCCAAGAGGTTTTCAAGCATGGTAAAGAAGGTCGTAAGCTTATAACATTTTTCCAAATCCTACCAAGACTCTCCAAGGATATGTAAATAAAGGTATATGTCTGTATAAATAAAATTCAAGGTTATCAACTTCTCATATAGGGTTACAATGTTATAAACACATATTTTCATAATATAGACCTCTTAAAAGATTGTAGGATTCCAAGGTAGAAGATTCAGAGTCTCATGATTCTCCCCAAGGTCTTTATCTCAAAGATAAGAAATTATAGTCATGAACATGATCCAAGATCTAAAATCAAGTTACAATCTTGATTAAGTGTGAAGGATCATAGTTTCAAGCAAGGAAAACATTTATCTAGAATCCCAAAAGACATGTTTGGAGATGTCTAGGCTTATCAAGAGAAATCTATAGGTTGAAAAGCTCAAATCAAGTCATCATAGGTTCATAAGATTTCTTATAGTCCTATGGGCATGTTCAAAAGGTTTATAACTAGCTCACAGGTTTTCTTAAGAAGGTTGAGTTAGTCTACAGTGATAAAATGTTGTAATGGTAAATTAAACCTATAACAAAGAGGTTATTAAGCTTCTTTGGAAAGATATAGGGATAAAAAGAGATGAGCTAAGTCCTCTAGTGGGATAGAAGACTACTATAAAGGTATGAAGAGTTTTGAAGGCCTCTTAGGATATTTTTAGTAACTTGTGTGATCTTTAAATATTACCAACATTATTGTTGCAAAGTTATAGGCCTATAACATATTTTTTATGGTAGAGTTAGTAAGTTTTAAACATGTCAATAGCATTGTGAGATCTTAAGATCAAGATTATACATGAAACATGAAATTCTCATTGAAGGAGATTATAGGTCTATAAAGACAAGGACCTCTAATAAACTTGTTACAAGTTTGTAGGGTGGGTGGTAAGATGAAATATGATTTATAAGAATGATAATGCATTATTATTAGATTCTACAAGAGTTATCATGGGAAAGGATGAAGATGTATCATATTCTACACCCCTCCAAGAGACCTTCACCTAAATTTAAAGCTGATTTTATATAATTCATGCTTTTATAACCTACCAAGCACCACTATCGGTGAATGAAGTGATCATAAAGATCATGAGGAAGGTTTGGTTATGTTTAAAACAATCCCTATAAATGTGTAACTCACTCCATGGAGTGGTAATCATGTCAAATCAACCTAAAACTATATATGGGTAGATGAGGTCTATTTCTAGGTTAAACATTCAATGAGCATGACAATTAAGGATGCAAGTAAAACTTGGGATAGATTATCTGTATCATGAATTTATGAGAGGAGGAGATGGGAGAGTTAAGGCTATTATGATATGAGTTTAAAAAAATGTATTATCATTGAAGGAGTGCATCAATCATCAACAAGTCTTTTAAAGGATAAAACTATCAAAAAATAAGGTCTCCTCTCCCACCATTATGCCAACCTTACTTGAATATATTCATGAGAGAGGCCTAATGTGTTGGGGAGAGCTTAATGACACCATTTTCCTTGTCTCTTTTCTACATAATCTGAATTAATGGAGTAGTAGAAGCATTCATGAGGCCTTCCAGTTCTCTCTTCTTCTCTCTCATTTCCATTTATTATATATAGGATTGAAAAAGACTTTTTGATGATCCTTCTTCTTGGATATGATAAAAATCTACTCATTTTGAGTCTTGTAATGCTATATTGATGCCTTAAAATCAATAAAAGACTAAATTTACCTTTTTTAGGTACTTACATATTATGTGTATTCCATGAACTATTGTCTAACTCCCTTCACCTCTATGTAATAATACCATATATTTTAGGTTGTATATTATGTAATGTTGGACTTATGAAGGATTTAGTTGTGTAAAATCACCATTATAGCCTTTTTTAAGGTGGATGGTGACCCCTTATAGTTTTTTTAAGTATCACACATCTATATAAAATATTGATGTAAGAGAGGTTCGATATGAATATTGTGTATGAGAATTATTTGTCCTTATAGGTTATCTTGTGTTGTTTCAAGCAAGTGGAGGAGATATAAAGACTTAATGCATCACCTTTTTTTAGTTTCAGTTTACATTCTTCCCTTTTATATAAAAAAATGTTGAGAAAATCTAGTTTAAACTTTTATTATGTGAACATAAATATGTGAGTATTATTAATATAAGTGATTTGTTAAAAAAAATCACATAGTGATATTGTGAGGAGTGATTTTAGGAGTGTATTAGTTGTTAATTTTTAGAACACTAACTTATTTTTAGAGTGAATCATTATACAACCATTATTATATATTTTTAATGCTCCTAAATAATAATATGTTATTATTATTTACTAAATTTATGTGCTCTGCATGTTTGTACCTTCGGCTCTTTCACACAAATGGATTGATTCCTAAAAAAAATCATAGTTGAAATTATAAATAAGTCTTATTTAGTAATTATTTTAGGCTTGAAACTAATATTAATTTAGGTGCACATAGTTTAAGAAGGAATTCATCCTTTTATCAAGGTTCATCCCAAGAATCCAAGGTCCCACACCTTGGGGATGATCCCATTGTTTCATTAGATCATTTGATTGATCAAACAGGTGCAATATCTAAATGATAATAGTTTATGGCATGCATGGTGGGACAAAGTTCCATAGAATTGAAGAATTTAGCCAAGGACTTAATGATGTTCCTTATCAAGATAAAAAATTAAGACATACTACTAGCATTTGGTGACTCCCTCCATGGATGGTTCTAGATCAGTCCTACATTTTCATGCCAAAGGAAACAATGGATTCTATAAGAGGTATTGGTTTTTAGTTTTTTAAATTTCATTATCTCCTATAATAAGAATAATTACATTTTCAATGTCTCGTAAAATAATAAATATAGGTTTTAGACATCCTTATCCAAGGGCTCAATCCACACCTCCTTTTAGTAGGTATCCTATACTATGATGAATGTTTAACCCTATTATTCATATGTTAGCCAAAAGAAACTAGTTATTTATTTCCTTTGATGGAGGTAGTCCTTTGGCCCTTCAATAACATGATGACATACAATTTATATCTCTAAAAATCATAACTTATTTTATTGGTGAGAATGATACCACTCCAATAAAGCACATACAATATATTTACAAATATGTTTAGTCCAAAATATCACTCAAGATAATGCGTTTGTTAGAATTCTTGATAACTCCTTGAAAGGAAAGGATATTAAATGGTATAGAGGGTTACAACCTAGAATAGTACCTAATTAGGATGAGTTAGGGGAGATATTTTCCAACAATTTGAATATAAGAGTGATATTATTTCTCTCATGGAGTAGCTCATTACCATCAAGAGATATCCTCATTAATACATGGTGGACTTTAACTTTAGGTTCTTAAAAACTTAGGATAAAATCCCACCCTTGGTGAAGACTACTCTAAATATTATGTTCATGTACTACTTGAGGTATTGAAATAGTGACATTATTGTCATGATTCAATCCATGGTAGGTATTGTATTATCAATTGTATATGACATTGCTATAAGGGATAAAAATAGTTGAATTCAAGTAGTAAATATAGCCCCTAGATCTAAAATTCCCTTATATCCTGAACTCCACCTATTTAGTTTTTTTGGCACCCATTCTTGTAGAAAACATCTAATTATCTCCAACTAATACCTCTCCCAAAGAGTTACATGAAGTTATTAAAGTGTTACAAAGTTTTTCAATGAATTAATAGCGTTAAAAAGACAATAAAAAGCTAAACATAGCAGATCATATCAACTTTAAAATTAGCCTTATTAGCCTAATAGGTAGCATTACATAGGTAATACATAATCTCAAGGATAAATACACATGATAAGCCTTTCAATATTCAAAATCCTAATGTTGTGAGCACTTAAAAAAGCTATTGTACCTATGAAAAATAACCTATTTTAGGATTATGAGTGGTGTCATCCTTAAAATAAGCCTCATAACCAAACCACATGTCTAAATAGGTTTTCAATCAAGACTTGATGGTTCAAAGTGTGTCACTTTATTAAGGAAAATCAAGTGAACCATCTTCACAAGGATAACAAGTGCATGGAAAAACACAAGTGCAAGGTGAGTCCAATTTTTTGAATTGGAAAAAGAGAGACTTTTGTACCATGAATTAGAATGAGATCTCAATCAAAGGAAACACTCTAGTGGATTAAAATATAAGGTTTAAAAAGACAACAATGGAAGGAGATCCATCTTCCTCATTTGTTCAAGTTCCTACTTACCAAGCCCCTCATGAAGATACCAAGGAGAATCTAGATGTTGGGACACCTAAAGCATAAGTAGATTGGGTTTTCAAAAAGGAAAATTAGCCTTAAATCAGCCAACATCAAAGATAAGATGCTATTTTTCCAAAGTTCTTACATAAAAAGGATGACAAATTATCTTCAATATAGTTGATCGAATGAATAGAAAAAATATAAATGTCACTATATGGGAGGTTCTATCCATTCCTACTCAAAGAGACATATTGAAAGATGAATTAAGCCACCTTGGTCATGAAAAAAAATAAATTACAATAGTTGTTCCTAATCACTTATGCCAACTAAAATAATGAGATGGTGGTAACATTAGCAAACGACCTCTATTCTACATCTCCTTGATTATGTATAAGCACTTTGTATATTATTGTATGATTTATTCTAGTGTAAGTAACTCAGTTATGCCTAAGAAGATTGATGACCTTCAAGGTTTTAGAGTGCACTCAAGTCATAAAGGGAGTTATCTAGTTAGATGGTATAACTTTTAAAACAATTGGCATCATTAATAATTTTAATCTTACCTTACATGAATCCCTAAATCTCTGTATCTCCCAAGATGTTTCAATCATAGACCTTACTCCTTATTTTTATATATACCATTGTAGGGATTTAATTGAAAATATGGGAAGGTATCTATCCTTAAAATTATTCACACATATTTCTTAGAACTAGTTATGATACCAAAGTAACTATCAAAGCTAAGCCCATTTTTAGAGACCATTTTGAGCCATATTCCCCTAGTCCAACCCCAAAGAATTGCACCATGTATGATCAATAGGAGAGTGTTGTCCTTCATGAGACTAAAACACATTTGGAGGAAGTTACAAATATTTTACTTCATAAGTGGTAAAATAAGAACTATGGTTTTGATCCATATGATCATGTAGAGGATACAAGATTGGGTACATATTACATCCTTGTGGAGAACTCCATTCTACCAGATATTGTGAGGCCCAAGAAGATTTTGGAGGTATGTGGAAAATATTTTTTGATGGTTCAAGGAGACTAAATGGTGTTGGTGCATTTATTGTGTTAATATACCCTCAAAAGGATTTTTTTCTCATATAGGCTAAAATTCAACTAAACTAACAATACAATAAAAAATGAGGCATTGATCCAAGGCTTATAATTGACATAGTAAAAGGGAATAAAGGTAATTCAAGTATTTGGTGATATTGAATTGGTTGTAAACTAGGTTAAAGACCAAAATTCACTCAATAACAACTTGTTTAAGGCTTACAAGCATAGAGTGTGGGATCTTATTGAAGGATTTGATGCCTTTAACATTCAAGTTGTACCTAGAAAAAAATGTTGATGTTGATAGGATTGTTATTTTGGGGTGTTGGTCCCAATTATACACCTCTATCACTCAACCTTGTACACCTAAAGAGAGTGGAAAGAAAAGATGGAAAACCCACCTAATAAGTCATTAAAGCTGGGGATGGGTTTGACATCATGACTAGACTGAGATGTAAAAAATGATTGGGAGTCACTTACAATGGATATGGTTAGTTACTTGCTACTTCTATCTCTACCTAAACCAATTTGGGAAGGCCAGAGGGGTAGATTTGCTCACATGAAGGGATTATATGATTCAATCTTCATGGGGATATTTAGCACAAGAGAATATAAATCTAATTAGAACACAACCAAACTTTCTTAAACCACTCAGCAAGGGTTATCAAAAGGGATGAGAAAATATTATAGGTTAGATAAAAGCTACTAAAGATAGATATTGATATGTTTACAACTTCTATTCTAAAAAATATTCAACAATAAAAGGCTTAATAGGAGATTACAATACTGATCTTTAGTGCACAAGATGAAAACACATGTTAAGGACATAATGCTTATGTGATAATAGGCAAACAACACTTCAGACATGAAGAGGTCATGTTGTATGTAGGGTAAAATAGGGTAGGACAAAAATTATCAATTAATAAATATTTAAAAGTGGAGGGTTAACATATGAGCACAAAGAAGTTCAAGTAAATTACTACATCACCTTTACCAGTAAATGTACCATATACCTAACACAAATGAAATTGAAGTAATGCACATGTGATATCCTTCAAAACCCCATTCTAATCAAATCCACAAGCCTAAGACTACCCTTAAAAATGCTAACAATACCCTATTCCTGAATCTCAAAGCAAAGAGGATTTTATAATCTAGACATACACTCTAAATAACCACCATTAATATCAATACATCATATCACCAATCAAATAATCATGTAAAACATGATATTGTACTTTAATGACAAAAAGAGAATGGAAACCACAAGGAAATTTTATTTATCAGTTGAATTAGAAATGATTATAATGTGTATTGAGCAAAATAATAGTGCCAACATAGTGTAAGAAAGTTCTGTAACAAGGGAGACATATGTAATGCTCTCAAAGCTTGCCAATGATTTTACATAAGAAATTAAATTTACATGAGAAGTTTTACATAGTGATAACTCTTTGAGGATATAAATCTTGACTCAAAAATTTAATCAACCCCTATAAAGGGACATACCCCTTACATAATTGAGCTAAGCCTAACATATTCCTATAGATGCTCTAATTGGAAGATTCCTTCATGGGCGTAGAGTATATTAGTCTTTGTAACAAACATGATTCCTTGGATTATGCACGTGCTCATATGATGATGTAAAAATTGATTCTCCACCTTGGTAGAATATCTTTAGTTATCTACATGGAGGTAGATCCTACAAGAGACAAAAAAAACCTTTATCATCTTGTATAACAAACAAAACATCCCTATCTTATGTACATGATTACAAAAACTACCTCAAAATGGATGTGCCACTATCAGGTGAAGTATAATGGTTTCCAAGTAGGAAATGAGAAAAGAAAGGGGAAGAGAAGGGAAAAATAAAGTGAAGAGAAAGGTGAAGTAACACCAACTTGAGAGAAACTAAAATATTCAATTAGGTTCTAGAATCAATCTAAATGATGAAATCCTTTGCCAACTTGTTTTTGTATTTGGTATATTATTTGAGCATGGGGGTGAGACTCCCTTAGTCTAGGCCTACATGGTATTTAAATTTGAATCTATATTATTTAAGCTAGATAGTAGTCCATTGAAGCATGGTTTATTTTCATCTAATGAGTTCCTTGAGTTGGTCACAAGATTTATCAATTGACACTAATTTCTTTATCTTATTAACATCAAAGTAATCTTATGGTGCATCAATGAGATTATTCAAAGTAATGCACACTACCTCCTCCCCCAAATCACATGCACCATCAATGCTTACCATCTTTCTTATCATGACATCTATTTCTTTTGTCATAGTCTTGAGAGATTATTATTCTCCTTTCATATCAGAGATCACATATTTGTGCATCATTAGATGATGCTTGATTTCTAGTTGATATTCTTTGGGCCTTTATGGTCATTTGGGTATCACACACCCTGTTATTTTCCACTATGTCACTAAAGCATTTAAATGTTGAGTGGATTATTTCTTCCACCTTGGTTCCCAAGTCTTGTTACCAATCTTCAGTTGCCCATCCTCTAATATTCAAATCATTAATTCAACTAGAGTCAAGAGATTATCTAGAAGTTAGAGTTACTACCTTAGGCTCCCTCAATAAATTTTTCAAGTATTAGATCATATCTTAGTTATCTACCTTCAAGTCTTCCATGGTGGAATTATATTTATCCATTCTATTTGGCACCATGTTAGCCAAGACCTATGAGCTATGTTTTAGCTCATTCCATGATGGCTCCCCTACATTGTAGCTATAGATAGTGTAAATTTCAAGAAGATCATCCTTCTTCAATGCATCAGGTGGAGGGATAATTATCTTGACATTCATTTCTCCCATGGTGGTAAAGGTGGTTTTGGAATGTGCTCTAGCCTTTTTAGGGGGCCTAGCCTTATGTGATTAAGTGATCTTCATTACGTCGATCTCCTATATTTTGCTCATAATTTATCTTTTTTCCTTGAATTTCTCTTCAACCCAAAGAAGGGGTCTAGTTTGAAATCTCATTGAAGTGGTAGATATTATTGATGGCTTAAGATAGTCAAGGGTGGTGTAAATGAAGTTTTAGATGTAGGGAGTGTCACAGGTTTCAACTATAGGATCAACATAAAATTTTCAATCTCCTCATCACTCTCTTGATCATTTCCATGCTTATCCAATCTATGCTCTTTTTCCAAGCTCAAATATATCTACACCAAAACATTAAACTTTGACATAGATTGATGTGATTCCTTGATCAATTTATCAATCAAACTTCCTTATTCTATTGACTAACTAAAAGGCGATGCATCTAATTTACCTTCTTTATTTTCTTCGACCTCAGGCATGGACAAGGATATAATGACATCCTTGCTACATTCAGTCAAATATTCACTAGTCATGGCCTTAGGACCTTTATTATGGGCTATGTCATGGACCCTAATGTGAGGGAGAAGACCTCATGGTACTTCAATTGAAGTGACACTCCTTGAAACATCCTCTTCAACATATTTATTTAAATCACCCAATTCCTTACTTGTTTGTATATGGGTAGGGGTACTCATTTGTAGTTTTAATCAACCACCTTATTTTGCACCAACCTTCTCTTCTAATGCTAAACTTGACACCTTTGGAGGTGAAGGGGCATCTTGTAGTATATCTGGAGCTACTTGTGATTTTTCTTGCTCAACCACCTCTTCTAGATTAGTTGTATTTTAAACATATTGTTTCATTTACGATTCAAATATTTCATCAAGATTTCTCAAATATTTTACTCCACTCTGATCACCTTGGCCTATTGGTTTTGTAATGCAATTTTCAATAAATGTCTTTATGTTTGATGAAACTAATTCTTTCTCTTGAGGGGCTTGAGCTTGTGTAGCCTGCTCAAAACCAAAATGTACAACATCATCAAAAGATAAAGGATCTTTTGGAGATAGGATGTCTTCCTCATTACCTTTATTTTCTACTATTGAAGGACCCTCTTTTACAAATAATCCCATTTTTAGGGCCTTCACTGGGGTTTGGGGCCTCTCCCTCAGAGTTATTTGCCTAATTTTTACCTACAAAGGAGTGAGTGCATGTTGTTTCTTCATCACCTTAATATGGGCCTATCCTCATTTGATTCTTCATAATTTTTCATATCCCTCAACTTCTAAACATATGAGGACTGGTCTTCTCTCCCCTTCACAGGGAGTTCCTTGGATAATATGTCCTTAAACATAACCTCCTTCCTTTTTTTAGGAAATTTTCTTGGAGGTTATAGAGCCTTCTTAAGTCTCATTTTTTTGGCTACTCCCCTTCATCCTCACCTCCTTTATTTCTTGAATATATCTTTGGGGGAGGAGCAACTATTATTTTTTGTGTTGGTGGATCAGTTATAACTATAGCTAGATTAGCCATGGGGATGGCCATTAGAATGGCTGGAATTATTGGGGTTCCTTTTCTTGAAATGGATATGGGGGTGGCACTGGACAACGTAACCTCCCTCATAATAATTTTATCCCAATTTTCCACCAAGCTTGTTATCTTTCATAAAGACAACCCAACTTTAGACTATGCTACTATTATTGACTCCATATCAATGGGCTTAGTGAAATCAACATCACTAAGCTTTTAGTTACCCTTATGTTTCACTATTGGTGGTGGATCCATAGGATCACTACTATATTTTGGAAGGAAACCTCTCAACTCCTTAACTTGCCTAAGCTCTTGGAGGTTAGGGGTGTCATATGCACCAAGATCCACCCCATGTTCCTTCAATCATCTAAATTTTTTTATCATAATTGGAAATGATCTCCAAGGGATGGAATCATTTTCCTAAACATTAAAATATGATTATGAGATGGGTTGGGCTTTGATATTAGTTGTATTATACACTAAATCTAGTGTCATCTTGTCATCTACCATGTCCTTAGGGATGGGAGTGATATTGTAGGTAATGACTTCCTACACCATTAGCCTCATATACTCCAATTTCCTGACATCTTCTTTGTTGGTGAAATTTGATAAGATTTATTTATAATGTGATTGATATAATATCACATTTGTCACCATATTCACCATCCATTTGATTTCATAATTAAGCTTGGATGGCATCTTATCAATTGCATACTGGCTCATTTCCTATTCTAATCCCTTCTCCTTCGAAACTAAAGGACATGAATAATATACAATTATAATGGGAAACTTGAATGGATTGTTGATCTTTTTGGCCACTATCATTTTGTGTAGAGGCACCATTTATCAGCTCAACTCCATGACTACCAATTTTTCATCTAGGTACTATGGAAATCTTTATGGACACCTTGAGTAACCACTTACCCTAATATATGTGAATGTCATGAATTAAATTTAAGATGTTACATATTTTTTAATTAATTATTTGGACACCTTGGAAATTCTATTGAGGCTTCTCAAAGGAAAGAAAACACTCATAATAATATTGAAGAAGTGATTGTAGACTCTACAAAATTTCTTCTTAAATCCCTCCATGGTGATTTCTAGGTATATCTCATATATCCTCATTCCATTAGGGTTTTTGATGAGCCCTTGGTGTGTCATATTATGTACTAAGCTATAAATTAAATAAAATGACATGTATAATGTACCTATAAATTCCCCTTTTGAAAGAATTGTAGCTTGGAGTTTCATAATCTACCTATGTAGATTGTCACTAAGGATAGTGACCTAGTCTAACTTATTCTACCTCTCTATCATGCATATTAGAATCAAGAACATCCACGAATCAATTTTTTTTATGATAGGCATATTTTAAACCCTAGTAGTCATGGTGATGACATACTAGGGTAATTCATTAAATTTAGCTAACTTCAAACTCTTAGACATCCTAGAGACCTTTTATCTTTTCTTGGCTAGCCAATAGGAGTTAACAATGTCCCAAATTACCATATCATTATTTTTCGTGTATTCTTGGAATTCCTCCATGGTGAGTGTAATGCTTTCTAGTTGGGGAGGAATTATGAGCATGGTGCTAAGCACCATAGGAGTGAAAGAGTAGATAATCAAATGGATACCATTGATGATAGTTTTGATGTCTAGTTGGTATGCTTGAGTGAATGAAATGATCCATTCTAGGTATGTGGTAGCTAGGGGGAATGGTACCATAGGGGTGATGTAGCTCATACCAACATTAGCTACTATTAGGAGGGGGTTTGGTCACTGCAAGACATTTAATAAGGTCACAAAATATAACCCCATGAAATTTTTATCTGTGATCCTATCCAAGATAGGAACAATGATTCCCTTCATATTAGTCAGGGATGCCACTATTTTTACCCTAGATTTCTAGTGTAATACTACAAATTTTGATAAACCCTTCAATCAAAAAACCCTTGTAATACCTCTCAACTCCTCTCAAAGAACACAACATAAGGAGATAAAATAAAACTTACTATTAATCTAAAGGGTGGCACATAATGGAAGCTAAAAATCCATGAAAAACTCACTTTAATCATGGTCTCATGCTGCACCTAACTAGGGCACACAAATATCATGAAGGAAAAAATGGAAGCTCTAAATGCAAAGGGTAAACATAAAATGAATATAAATTACTTAGTTATAATACTTTGCATTTTTAAATTAGGGTTGCCATTAATTCTTCAAAACATAACAAATAATCACTAACCACCCTCATTAATTACATAAACTTCATTAAAAAAAGATAGGGAAATTATAAATGTTTCTTTTATGCCAAGTGATCATCCTCATCACATGGAACCATACAAGTGAATAATATGTCATGGTACCTTCTTGGGATTTCAAGAACTTTTGCACTTCTTCACTTATTATTTTCCTTTGGTGTAGTGGTGCAATATGCCCCATGCTCCTTATAAGATGTAAGAATGCCACATTTCATAATTTAGTTTTAAAATTTTGGATGTTTGAGAATTTGGGGACCTTTTGACTTTGCCTACCAAAATTTAAGTGAGACAATCTTCAAAAAGGGATCAAAACTGAGAATAACCCAAGGAGCTACCATGTCGCATCACTTTCTTTGCAAGTTTGAGAAATAAGGCCATAGAGACTTTGAGCACCTTTCCCACCAAAATGTAAGTGTGACAATATTTAAAAATGTTCCAAAAAATATAAAACCTTGAGAAGCTACCACATGTCCAACTTATACTTAAACCTAGAATTTTGGCCTTTTTTTACCTTTACACTAGATTTATTCATTTGGGGAAGGGTGCATTATTTTCTTAACCCCCAATAATATTTTTATAATTCCCATAAGATAGACACATTTCCTTAATTTAGTTCATTGGGCAATTCCTCACCTCAGTCACCAAAATATGTTAGGTGCAACTTGGAAATTTCATCTAGGGCCCCAAAATTTCTTCTTTGATCGTAAGGTAGCAAGTCCACACACAAAAAGAGGCTTGGATATAATTATATCTTCTCATTGTGAATCATCCAACCATGAAACCATTAGTAAAACCTTAGAATTCCTTTATAACTTTTGAAAATGTCTTTTACAAAAAGTGCCCTTTAGATTCTTTGATGCAAACAAAAAGTTTGAAACAAATATCCCAAAAAAACTTAAGACCCAAAAAGGTAAGGTATATAATTATTTTAGAGTTTTTGGAGTGAATAAAATGTCTAAAAAATTTAAGTCTTTGAAGCCTTTGTCTAAAGATAAAAATACCAAAGACCTATTTCTATTGGGCATTGTATTCATGTAAAAATATCAAAAAGTTGAAGTGAATGAACACTTTCATTGAATAGAAATAATATAAAGGACTTGATAAATTGCAAAAATAAATTCAAACTTCTAAAATAAAATATATAAACATGAATGGGGATAATGACTAAAACATTGATACTCACCTAATTTGGAATTTCATGTTTTACTAACAAGGACCCAATTGCTCCAATATAATTTTGGGCACCAACATTAGATCTTACTCAAGGATGGATACCCCCAATGAGTACATAGATAACACCAAATTGGATACCTATCCATTGGGCCATGGAGTTAAAATATTTTACCATGGAGGCAAGGAAAGCATACCATGGGCATTTTGAGTTATAATGAGGAATTCAAAGATAATAATGAAGGAAAATAAAAGACATGAACTATACAGACACAAACCACAATATGACCCCAAAAATAAAAAGGTACTATACAACATGTACATATTTACAAAAGATAGCATGGACTTAATCCAAAAAATGCTTGAGGTGTCTACCATTAACTAGAATTTATAGTACTTCTCCATCAATATCTCTAAGATAAAATGTATGGTTCCCTATCTGATAATCAATGGTGTAGGGACCCATCCACAGGGAATCAAATTTACCATGTTTTCCCTTGTCCTCATGTCTACTATCCTAGAGTAGGAGAAAATCACCAATATAAAAAGCTATTGGGATGAATTTCTTATCAAAGATATTTTTGAGCCTCTCCTTGAACATTAAATGTTTTTAATGAGCTTCTTTATGAGACTCATCAATATCTATGATCTAGTTGATCCTTTCTTTATAGTGGTTTATCTATCTTCATCCTCAACTATTTGCTACATGAATTGGTACATAGGTAATTATAGATTCAGTGGTAAAATAGCTTGATCTCTATATAAAAGCTCAAAGAGGATTCTTCTAGTATACATCTTAGGAGTTATTCTATCAACCCAAATAGCAAACTTAAACTACTCACCCCATATCCATTTGTTACCATCTAGAGTCCTTCTAATGATCTTTAATAAATTTTTATTACTGGACTCAACCTACCCATTTCCTTGTGGATTGTGATTAGAAGCATATGCTAGATCAATCTTGTAATCTTCAAACAATGCAAATAACTATTTCAATCTAAATCACATGGCATTGCCACATATAATTTTAACTAGCACTCCAAATCGAATAATCACATTATTCAAAGGAAATCAATGACTACTTGGTGGGTTGATATTCTATTTGGGATTACTTTAACCCATTTTATAAATTAATTAGTAACTATTAAGATCCATTTGTGACCAAAACTTGAAGCATCTGATATCTCACCCATGAAGTCCATTCCCCACTACTTGAAAGGTCCCTCAACAAAAATTGGCTATAAGGGAAGTGATCTAGATGCTTTCATTATCTTAGAGAATCACTGGCACTCTTCACATCTTCTCACCATAATGGAAACATATTTGAATAGTGTGGACCACCAATACCCAAACCTCAAAATATTATGTGTAGTGACTTTAGAAGCAAAGTGACCATCACACACACCACTATGGAACTATGTAACTAGTTCACAAATCTCACCTTCCACTAAATGTTTCAAGGGGACACCATCCAAATTCTTCCAAGATAGATCATCTTGTAACAAAATATATTTTTGGAATACTAATTTCAACATCCTCCTTTGATTTTTGTCTAGATGCAAAGGTTAATTTAGGGTCTTCAAATAGTAGACTATGTATTTGTACCATAGAGATTGGTTATACTTAGATTCAAGGTTATTAACCATCCCTTCTACATTATTCACTTCTACAACCTATAAGTTGGTTTTAGTCATTAGCTTGGCAAGACCCATGCCTTTGAACAGTTTATTAGTTTATATGTCTAGGTCATATTCTTGAAGTTTGTTGACCCATCAACATATTTTGTTAGTAGTCTCATTCTAAGTTAATATGTCCTTCACCATAGTGTGAGGAACATAGGCTACATTATTTGAACTCAAAATGTAGGATATAAACTATTTGATAGCATTTAAGAGAGAAAAAAATGTTTCTCCATTATGGTATAGTTTAGTTTAGATCCCTATAATGCCTTAATAAATAAGGCAATTGGCTACTCATGACCTTCATCATTTTTTTGTAGCAACACTATGACAATAGTTTGTTTAGAGGCAAACAAAAATATCTAGAAATCTTTCCTATAGTCAAGACTAGTAAGCATGACAATGTGTCCCAATAGATTTACCTTTTATAATCCAAAGTGGTACTTTATAGGACTAAGGGATATTTTAAACTCCTTGTATATGATAAAAATTTGTTTGAAATACACTAAGTGGTCATCTCTTTTCTTGGAGTATACTGTAACATCATCTTGATAAATAATGATGAATTAATTGATTAATTAGGCAAAAGTTACATCCATTTCTCTCTAGAAGGTGGTACCTAAATTAATTAAGCTAAAATGCATTTAGACATATACATAGGTGTCCCATGGGGTAGTGAAATTAGTCTTAGACGTTTCAGACTCCTTCATGACTACCTGGTTATAGCCAAAAAAGCCATTCAAATTTGACAACTCAGACTCAATAACATCCTAGAGCATGTTATCAATGTTAGGCAATGGATAATTTTCTTTTAGTGAAGCCTTATTCAAGTTTTGAAAATCAACATAGAGTCAGATGTCTATGTTTTTTTTTCTAATAGAGACAAGATTTGTCACCCATGATGAATACATGATGGGTTGGATGATCCCATTATCCCTTAATTTCTTTCATTCTTCCTGCATCTTGGTGGCTAAGATGAGAATGACAAGCCACTATTTTTGGTAGAATGGTTTTGTATTATGGTAGATGGGGATAAAATGCTAGATTAAGTATTCCCTATAAGCCTTAGGTGTTGAATATGACCATGCTAAATAGTCTTGGTACTTTCTCAACAACCTGATGAATGCTTCTTTTTCCTCCTTGCTTAGGTGAGTACCAAGTCAAATATTCCTTGGATTTTTCTCTACCCCAATATTAATCTCAGTCACATCCTTTGGTATAGATATATTTGTAGATTTGACTCTTTCATCTTCATCAAAATATGCTTCTACACTAACCAATCCTCTAGGGATAGTATTAATTTTTATTTAGATTATTTCTTTTCCATATAAGGTTTCCTTTCCATCACAGACCTGTAACATAGAGTCCAAATCTATAATGGTTATTTCAAACTCATTTAAACATCACAAAAACCTTCTTATTTGATCATAATTATCAAATAACTACTAATGATCAATGTTGTTTGGGATAGAAGGCCTCACCAGTACCTCAACCTCATACTCACAAGAGGGATTTCTATGTTCAACTTTAAAATATGTAGCCCTCTTTTCAAGAATATCTTCTACTTGATTAAGATCTAGGGCATGATACTCAATATTCAAATCATCAAACCATTCCAAGTATTCCTATACAACATTTTAGTACTACTTTAATCTTTTCTATTTTGTGGTGTAAACAACTTAGACCTATTTCACCACTAGTTTTGAATCTCCTTTAACCAACACATCTTGAATCCATATTCATGGGTGATCTAAAGGCTAATTAAGAGTGCTTCATATTCTAAAATATTATTCATGCACTCAAATTACAATTGGAAGGATTACCTATATGTTTGGCCATTTGTGGCATAAAAGACAACCTCAGCTCCATTTCCAATGTTTGAACATGCTCCATCAAAATGCATGGTCTAGATGGAGTCTTCATAAAAAACACTAGATTCAGGAGGTAATTCCACATACTCAATACTTCCCATAAAATTCCCAATGTCTGTATCCACATACACGACTTTATTTAGCTAGTATTTTGGATATTCCAAGACATGGAGCATCTATGACTCCTAGTTTAGGTGAACCATTTTTCCATCTAGAGTTATAGTGGCATAGGATAATTCCATCTAAACACTTCCCTAAATATTAGCAACCTATTTTCTTTAAAAAAACATACCCCACTTTGGTGGATAATCTATAATAATAATGATCATTCTCGGGAACTTATGGGGGTATTATGCAAACTGTACCATTAGTCCTTTGACCATGCCAATAATAGGTACTTCTCTAGAATACATGGTGAGGCATCATCCATATGCTATATTTATCCTTATATAAATCTCATTCAACACAACTAGTGGCATAATATTATAGGATGCATCAAATTCAAACATGTAGTTATGGACAATTAGTTCATTAATCAATAGGGTGGTGTAGAATAGGTTGACATCCATCTGACTCTCTACCAATGTTGTTCCCAAATACAGCTCTAGGTGGTGGTCAAGGGAACCTAAGGTTTTCTCACTTTTTGCATGGAAATCAAGAGATGGTTCAACTTCAAGAACCTCATTAGTGGTAAATGTCTCAGTGAATCCCAAATATTCAAAATCTTGGTATGGAATTCTACGTAGTTCCATAAATGGTATTTTTAGCTTCAAATAACTCAAGACATGGGCCAGGTCACAAATACTATATTTGGGCATAAGAATGTTAGTAGGTAAGCTCGTAACATTCTCATTTAGGATACACCTTTCAAGAGTTAGGGGAATAGAAGTAGGGGATCCAATACTCTTAACTTAATTTTTCAAAGGAGGCTTCATGGGTTCATCCTTCTTATAAATGCTAGACAATAATGGAGTTATATTTTTGGCATGGGTACCTCTTGGTTTGACACTATTAGGTGTAAAACTAGGCTTGGTGTAATTTTGGACCTCCTTATTCCCTTTAGTCTCTTCTTTAGGAGAAACAAATTCTTTCTCTTTTGGAGAAGTATTCTTGATCCTTACTTCTCAAATTGCAATCCTTCTCTTGAGAAATTATTGCGTGGATAATCAATTGCTAGTCCTTAATAAATGGAGGAGAATATCCATATTTTTATTTCATCATTGATCTTAGAAATTCAAAATCATGAATAGGTAGTTCATATTCATGCATCATGTTTACTTCATAGACAATATCTAGGATTGGGACCCTTACCTTTTCAAATGCTCTCTAGAATTATTAAGAAGTGGTGGCACTCATTAGCTTTGTAGATGAATACGAAACCATCACATCTAGTTTTGAAGTTTAGAAAGTAAAACATTCATATGCTGGAATGTCTTCATAATCAGGGACCCTTAGAGCACTCATAACTTCCTCTTAGAAGGTGTAACTTTCCATGTCTTAGAATTCAACAATGTAGATATCATCTTCATCAGATACAAATTGAAAGCCTTCTACCTCCTAACCATCATCATAAACTATGTTAAAAGGGGGATGAGGGAGGAAGTTCTTATCACACCAATTGATATCACAATCAACTATATTGACCTTTATAGCTAAAGGATCTAGTACTTCCCTTCTACCTCCTTGGCTCTAGTTTATTTCATGTTTACCATCCCTTGCTAGATCCTTTCCCTTGTCATTATTCATATCTTGAAACATTGGCTTTCCTTGACCCTAATATTGGGGATGATTACTTTCCTCCCTCTTGTGATCCCTTCTATCATCATGGTTAGAACCTTGAGATAACCCCATTTCTGCTCTAGTCAACTTGTAAGAGATCTCTTTTACAATAGTGGATAGAGTCTTCATAGTTTCATCTAGGTCTAAACTCTTGTGGGAGGATTGAGGTTTCTCAATATTTATGAACTTGACTTTATACCTCTTGTTTAAAGGCTTACCCACAGCTTTGATATTATTTTCTATTTAGATATCCAAATTGAAATCCATCCTTAGATTTGTGAGAGCCTTATCTTTGAGATAATAGGCTGATTTCTTATAAAATGCATCATAATATTTAATAAAATAATTAGCACCACTGGGTCTGATGTCCTCTAATAGCCTTCTTAATACCTTACTAAATCTACAATTGAAGTCCTTCACACATTAACTAGTATTCTTATTGAGTCTCTCAAACTCATCACGCAAGAATTTGGGATCAATGCTATCACCATATTTCATCTTATATACATAAATAATAGATTTCCATGTGTATATGAATCCATTGGGGTGGTATTTGAACCACTCATGAGCCTCATCTTCAAGTGTGTTGACAAAAATTTTTATACACACATCTTGTAGATCTATCTCATAATATTCAATGACATTTAAGAAGGCTTTCAAATATTGTTCCTCAAACACTACATTGTTCCCTTGAAACTTAGGTAATACATTTATAATATTTAAAATAACCTCATTGGGGAAACTAGGCATACCATTAAAGTTGATAGGTATAAACCTTGGGATCACAAATGGTCTATTTCTATTATTCAGACCTTGATCCTCTTTTCCATCATTGTCATTATCTGCATTAAATATATTCCTTCTCAAATAATTGTTTCCCATCTCTTAATGTAAGGATGAGGATGAATTAGGGGATGAATGAGAATGAATATTATGGAGAGGACTTGAAGGAGGATAAATAGAATGAAGCCTTAATGGTTTAGTAGGAGAGAAAGATTTTTTTGCATAAAAGGAGCTTGACTTTTAGGGTGTTCAAATTTCTCTAAGGCACTTTGGTATCCTTAAACCAAAGGGATATTAGAGGATAGGTGGTAAAAAAAGGGGGGACAAACTGATTAGTTCTTACTTGGTTTCCTGAGCCTCAGCCTGCAATAGGCTTCTACATTTGTGTCCTTTTGGATGGAGCTTTCAGCTTAGGGACAAGCTCTTTAGATGGATTAATTTAAAAGGAAGACCTAGTACCCTCTATATTTGCAAATATAAAGAAAAATATTCAAAATATAAAAGAGTACATATATTAGGCACTACTCTTTAAACCTTGATATAATAGAGTCACCATTATAAGCAAAACTTATAGACCAAAATAAATAAACTATACATAAAAACTAATAGAATGAAAACTTTAAAACACTAAAAATAATTCCAAGAGAGATGAATTTTTTTTCATAGCATGGGGGTGCACATTCCTGATGGATTAACCAAGAAAGGTTGAAAAGATGTCAATGAATCAAATATGAATAACTCAACATAGTAACAACAAAGAATAAAATAAGAAAAACACTTATATCTCTATATGAGTACTCCCAGTATCATGGTAACAAGAAATCTCCCTAGAAATGATGCCAAAAATATGTTGGTGATGTTGATGTAGCAAGATCAAGGATAATCAGATGAGCATAAAAATAGGCATAAATTTTTAAAATATAATAATAGCTCAAGCTCTCTATAAGAGTCCTAGATAATGCAAATAACTTGGAATTTAATTTATTCCCCAACAATGGTGCTACAAAGATGTTAGTTCCTAATTATACACCTCTATCACTCATCCTTGTGCACCTAAAGAGAGTGTTAAGCAAAGATGGAAAACTCACTTAATATGTCATTATAGCTAGGAATGGGTTTGACATCATGACTGGACTAAGACATAAAAAAATGATTGGGAGGCACCTAAAAAGGATATGGTCAGTTCCTTACTACTTTTGGCTCTACCTGAACCAAGGTGAGAGGACCTAAGGGTAGATTCTCTCACATGAATGGATTCTATGATTCAATCTTCATGGGGATCTTTAACACAAGGGAATATAAGTCTGATTGGAACACAACTAAGCTTGCTCAAACCACCTAGTAAGGGTTGTCACATAGGATGAAAAAATGTTCTAGGTCAAACAAAAGATACTAAAGATAGATATAGATATGATTGTAACTTCCATTCTATATAATATTCAATAATAAAATGTTGAATAGAAGATTGCAATGCTAATCTTTAGCTCACAAGATTTAAACATATGTTAAGTACATAATGTTTATGAAATCACAAGTAAATAACACTTTGAACATGTAGAAGTCATGTTGTATGTAGGGTAAAATAGGGTAGGATAAAAATTAGCAGTTAATAGATATTTAAAACTAGAGGGTTAACATATGAGCACAATGAAGTTTAAGTAAACTTCTATGTCACCTTTACCAGAAAATGTAACATATACCTAACACAAATGAAACTAAAATCATGCATAGGTGATATCCTTCAATAACCCATTCTAATCAAATTTGTGAGGCTAGGACTACCTGTAGAAAGGCTATCAACACCATATTCCCAAATCTCAAAGCAGAGAGGATATTATAATCTAGACATATGCTCTAAATGACCACCATTAAGTTAAATACTTCAGATCACCAATCAAATAAGTATGTAAAACATGGAATTGTACTTCAGTGATAAAAATAGAATGGAAACCACAAGCAAATTTCATTTATCAATTGAATTAGAAATTATTAAAATGTGTATTGAGAAAAATAATAGTATCAACATAGTAAATGAAAGTTTTGTAATAAGGGAGCTCTCAAAGATTGCCAATGATTTTACATAAGAAATAAATTTGACACCAAAATTTTTACATAGTGAGAAATCTTAGAGGCTATATCTCTTGACTTAAAAATTTAATCAACCCCTATAAAGGGACATACGCCTTTTACTTATACAATTGATCTAAGCCTAGTATATTCCTAAAGATGCTCTAGCTAGAAGATTCCTTCATGGGCCTAGAGTTTGTTAGACCTTGTAACAAAAATGATTACTTAGATTATGCACATTCTCCTGCGATGATGGCAAAATTGATCATCCACCTTGGTAGAATATCTATAGCTATCTATGTAGAGGCAGATCCTATAAAAGACAATACAAACCTTTACCATCTTGCATAACAAACAAAACATCCCTTTCTTATGTTCATGATTACAATAACTACCTCAAAATAGATGTGCCAATATCAAGTGAAGTATAATGGTTTCATAGTGGGAAATAAGAAAAGAAAGGGGAAGAGAATGGAAAAGGGAAATGAAGAGAAAGGTAAAGTAGCGTCAGCTCAAGAGAAACTAAAATATTCAATTAAGTTCTAAAATCAATCTGAATGATGGAATCCTTCACAAACTTGTTTTTGTATTTGGTATATTATTTGAGAATAAGGGAGAGACTCCCTTGTTCTGAGCCTGCTTAGTATTTGAATTTGAATCTATATTATTTAAGCTAGGAAATAGTCCACTGAAGCATGGTTTGATTTCATCCAATGAGTTCCTTGAGTTGGTCACAATATTAAGTGACATTAATTGATTTATCTTATTAACATAATAGGAATCTTATGGTACATCAATGAGATTATGAGTAGTGCATAATTCCTCCTCCCCTAAATCATCTACACCATCAATACTCACCATATTTCTTATCATGGCATTTATTTATTTTGTTACAGTATTAAGAGACTATTCTTTTGGTTTTAGATCAAAGATCCCATCCTTGAGCATCATAAAAATATGCTTGATTTCCATTTTATATTCTTTGGTACTTTTGTGATCATTTGGATAAATTATCTTCTCTATGGTCAAAGCATTTGTGCACATAGTACATATCTCATCCATCTTCTATTGAGCTCCTTCCCACTTCTTGATGTCCACCTCATAAAAGAACATCTAGGTATTGCACTCCCTTTTATTTTCCACTATGTCAATCAAAAATTTAAATGTTGTGTGTATTATTTATTATACCCTGGTGCCCAAGTCTTATTGGGAATCTTTAGCTACCCATCCTCTAGTATTCAAATCATCAATTTGGCTAGAGTCAATAGATGTAAAGGAGAGATGGAGAGGACTTAGAGTTATGTTGGCAATTGGAGTTAATACCTTAGGTTCACTGAATAAATTTTTCAAGTAATAGATCATAGCCTAGTTCTCTACCTTCTCCTCCATGGTGGCCTTGTCTTTATCCATTCTATGTACCACCATGTTAGTCAAGACCTATGAGCTATGTTTTAGATCATTCCATGATGGCTGCCCTACATTGTAGATATAGATAGTGTAAATTTTGAGGGGAGCATCCTAATATAATGCATTGGGTGGAAGGATAGCTATCTAGACATTCCTTTCTACTATGGTGGTAAAGGTGGTTCTAGAATGTGTTTTGGTATTTTTAGGGTACTTGGCCTTATCTCCCTGAGTGATCTTCATTATGTTGATCTCCCCTATTTTACTCATAATGTCTCTTTTTTCGTTGACTTGATCTTTGACTCAAAGAAGGGGTCTAGTCTAAAATCCCATTGAACTGGTAGCCATTCTTGATGGCCTTAAGATAGTGAATGGTGGTGTCAATGAAGTGTTATATGTAGGGAGCACCATAGGTTTTAGTTGTGGGCCCAAGACAAAATGTTCAATTTCCTCATCACTCTCTTTCTCTTCACCATCCTTATCTACTCCATGCTCTTTTGCTAGGCTCGAATATATATTCTCTAAAACATTAAACTTGGACCTAGGTTGATGAGATTCCTCAAAAAAATTCTCAATCAAACTTCCTTATTTTATTGACTAGATAAAAGGCTACAAAGTCACTTTACCTTCTTTATTTACTAAGGCCTTAGGCATAGATCATGGACCTTGATGTGAGGAGAAGATGTCATGGTAATTTAATTAAAGCACCACTACTTGAGACACCCTCCACAACATCTTTATTTAAATCATACAATTAATTATTTATTTCCATATTGGTGGGAGTACCCATTTTTAGGTTTACTCTCCCACATTCTTCCACACTCACCTTCTCCTTCAGTGCTAAACATGACACCTTTGGAGGTGAAGGGGCATCTCATGGTGCCTCTAGAGATGATTGTGATTTTTCTTGCTTAACCACCTCTTTTGGATTATGTGGTAGTTTTAACATCTTATTTTGGTTCCACTTTAACTCTTTCATTAGGACTGATCAGCTCTTTCACTCCACCTTGATCACCTTGGCCCAGTGGTTGGGTGATGACATTATCAACATATATATATATATATATATATATATATATATATATATATATATATATATATATATATATGTATGATGAAACCACTTATTTATTTTGAGGGGCTTGAGATTGCATAGCCACCACAACACTGACTTATACAACATCATCAACAGACAAAGGATATTTTAAGGCTAGGATATCTTCCTCATCACCTTTAAATTTTAATTTTTAGGGACCTCTTATAAAAATAATCCCATTATTGGGACCTTCACTAGGGTTTGGTACCTCTCCCTTAGAGTTCTCTACCAAATTTTTACTTGTTGAAGAGTGAATGCATGTTGTTTCTTCATCACCTCAGGGATGGGCCTGTCCTCATCTGAATCCTCATCTTTACTCATATCCCTCAACTTTTGGGCATATGAGGATTGGTATTCTCCCCTCTTCATAGGGATTTACTTGGATGGTGGGTCCTTAAATGCAACCTCCTTCCTCTTCACAATAAATCCACTTGGAGGTTTCAGATCCTTCTTAAGTCTCTTTTATTTATACTACTCCCCTTCATCCTCACCTCCTCTCTTTCTTAAATATATCTTTGGGGGAAGATCAGATGTTTCTTTTTATGTTGGTGGAATAAGTGGAACTGTAGCTATATTGGCCATGGGTATGGTTGTGAGATTTGATGGGCTTCAATATTGGTTGTATTATACACTAAAGCTAGTGCCATCTTATCATTTGTGATGTCCTTGGGGATGGGAGTGACATTATAGGTAATAAAATCTTGCACTATCAACTCCATATAATCCAATTTCTTGACATCCTCCTCGGTGGTGTAATCAGACTAGATGTCTTCATAATGTGATTGATGTAATATCACATTACTCACCATATTCACGAACCAGCTAATGTTGTAATTAGGCATGAGTGGCATATTATTAATTACATACTTGCCTATTTCCTATTTTTCCTTAGTGACTAAAGGACATGCATCATATCCAATTATAATGAGAAACTTGATGGGACTAGTAATCTTATTGGTCACTATCATTTCATATAGAGGCACCATCTATCGACTCAGCTCCATTATTGCCAATTTGTTATCTAGGTACCTTGGTAATTTGTGTGGGTACCTTGAGCAACCACTTACCTTGATATATGTGAATGTCCTTAATTGAATGTAAGAGGTTCCATATTTTTCAATTACTTCCTTAGCCACCATGGACATTCTATTGAGGATTCTCAAAAGAAAGAAGACACTCATCATAATATTGAATAAACAATTGTAGACTCTAAAAAAGTTATTCTTAAAGCCCTCCATGGTGATTTATAGGTATATCTCATATATCCTCATTCCACTGGGATTATTGGTGAGCCCATTTAATGTCTTATTATGCACTAAGTTGTACATTAAATAAAAGGATATGTAGGATGCACCTATAAATTCCTCTTTTGAAAGAATTGTAGCTTGGAGCTATATCATCTGCCTATGCAGATTACCACTAAATATAATGGCTTAATCTAGCTTCTTATAACTTTCCAACATGCATATTATAATTAGGAACATCCATGGCTCAAATTTTTCTATGATAGGCATCTTGTATACCTTGACATCCATGGCAATGACATATTAGGAAAATTCATTAAATTATGCTAGCTTCAAACTCTTGGACATCTTGGAGACCTTTTGTCTTTTCTTAGACAACCAGTAGGAGTTTATAATGTCCCAAATTGCCTTATCATTCTTCTTCATGTATCTCTAGCATTTATCCATGGTAAGTGTAATGCTTTCTGGCTAGGGAGGAATTCTGAGCATGGTGATGAGTGTCATAGGAGTGAAAGAGAAGATAAATAAATGTATACCATTGATGATGGTATTGATGTCAATTTGGTATGATTGAGCACATGCAATGATCAATTCTAGGTATGGGGTAAGTAGGGGTAATGCTACCATATGCATGATTTATCTCATACTAACATCAACTACTATCAGGAAGGGGTCTGGTCACTATAAGACATTCAACAAGGCTTAAAAACTAACCCAATGACATTTGCATCCTTAATCCCATCTAAGATAGAGATAATGATACCCTTCATAGTAGTCGAGGATGCTACTATTTCTACCATAAATTTCTAGTGTGGTACTTCAAATTTTGTTGAACCCTTCACTCAAACAACCCTCATAATACATCTCAAGTCCTCTCAATGAATAATACATAAGGATCTGAAAGAATACTTATTGTTAATATGGAGAGTGGCACACAATGGAAGATAAAAATACATGAATATCTTTTTGTAATCATGTTCTCATGTTTCACTTAGTTAGGGAAAATAAATAGCTCAAAGGCACAAATGGAAGCTCTAAATGCAAAGGGTAAACACAAAATGAAGATAAATGACTTAATTATAACCCTTTTCATTTCAAAATTTGGGTTGTCATTAATGATTCAAAGCATAATGACTAATCATCAACCACCCACCCTCCTTAATTACTTGAGCTTCATTAAAAAAAAGAGGGAAAGTGCAAATGTTTCTTTTATGCTAGGATATCCTCCTCACAACATGTGGAACTATACAAGTGGATAATACATCATGGTACCTTTTTGAGCCCTTGGGGAATTTTGCACTTCTTCACTCATTATTTTCATTTGGTACAATGGTACAGTATGCCTTGATCTCCTTATGAGATGTAATAACATCACGTGTCATAATTTAGTTTTACAAATTTGGGTATTCTGACCTTCAAGGACCTTTTAACTTTGCCTACCAAAATTTAAGTGAGGTAATCTTCAAAAAAGGAACAAAATTGAGAAGACATCAAGGAGATACCATGTGGAATCACTTTATTTTTAGGTTTAAGCACTCAAGCCCTAGAGACTTTGAGCACCTTACCCACTAAAAGGTATGTGGGATAATATTAAAAGAAGGGTTTAAAATAAATAAAACCCTAAGAAGCTACCACATGTCCAACTATACTTAAACCTAGACTCTTGGCCTCTTTTTACCTTTACACTAGATTTATTCATTTGGGGAAGGGTACAAGATTAGCTCAAACCCCAAAAATATTCATATAAGTTTCCTAAGATAGACACATGTCCTTCATTTAGTTCATAGGGAAATTCCTCACCTCAATCACCAAAACATGTTAGGTGCAACTTGGAAATTTCATTGGGGGCCTCAAAATTTCTTCTTTGATTGTAAGGAAACAAGTCCATGCACAAAAAGCAACTTGTATATACTTTTATCTTCTCATTGTGAATCATCTATCCATGAAACCTTTAGTATAACCTTGTAATTCCTTCAAAACCTTTGAAAATGTCCTTTATGAAAAGTGCCCTTTGGATTTTTTGATGTGGATAAAAAGTTTGAAACAAATATCCCAAAAATACTTAAGACCTAAAAAGGTAATATATATAATTCTTTTAGAGCTTTTAGAGTAGAAAAAATGTATGACAAAATTAAGTCTTCAAAGCCTTTGTCTAAAGACAAAAATCCTAAAGACCTATTTCTGTTAGGCATTGTGTTTGTGAAAAAATCTTGAAAGGTTGAAGCAAAGGAATAATTTCATCTAGCATAAAAAAGATAAAACACTTAAATTTTTTTGAACATGAATTCAACCTTCCAAAATAAAATATATAAACATGAATGGGACTAATGACTAAAATATTGATACTCACCCAATTCAGACTTGGGCATTTTAATGATAAGGGCCCAATAATTCCAATGTAATTTTGGGCACCAACATGGGGTATCAACATAGCCTTACCCATGATATCATGAAGGATTCCAAACAAATTTTATAACTGCTAGTTGGACCTGTAGTTCTTGATAACAATTTTAGTTGGCAATTTTTTGAGAATAATGAGAAAATCATAAACTTTCTACAAGAGGAAGCATAATTATCAGCGAAAAAATAACATAGGTTTCAATGGAAATATGAGGATTATATTATTCATCTAAAATGTAACAATATACTTAAGGGTTTATTCACTTTATAAAGAATGTTCAATTTATATGATAAACTCAAAGATCATAAAAGGAACATGAAAATCAAGGAAGAGAAGTATGAACTAGTATCCATATCTAATGGTAAAATTTTGAAGGTTGTTAAGGTATGCACTCAATATTAAAAGGAAGATTTTATTGGTATTTTTAGGAAATGTCATGACATATTTTATTAGACCTATCAATACCTTAGAATTTTTGATTCAAACTTGGCCCAACACACCATTGAGCTAAACCCTAATGCAAAACTAGTTAGGAAAAAATCAAAGACCAATAACCCTAATCTTGAACCATTGGTGAAAAAAGAGATAAATAAACTCATCAAATCCAATATCATATTCCCCATTAAGAATTCCTATTGGGTGGCTAACCTAGTCCTAGTTATAAATAAAAATAGGGAAATTAGGCTATGTGTGGATTTTAGGGACTTGAATAGAGTACCCCTCAAGGATAATAACCCACATAAACTTATGGATCAAATTCTTAAAGTAATAGTAGGGGATAAAAGTTTTTCAATCCCATGTGGATATTCCAGATATAGCCAAATACTTGTGAAATAATGTGATCAATTTAAATCAACTTTTACCACCAAATGGGATACCTTTACTTACAAGAAGATGCCTTTTGGGTTAAACAATGCTAGTGCAACATTCCAAAGGGCCATGTATATGGAATTTAGGGGACTCATAAATGATATTATATTGGTGTATTTAGACAATATAACTATTTTATCTAAGCATGCAACTGATCACTTAGATCACTTGAGGGAAGTCTTTGATAATTATAGAGAATTTAGGGTATCAACCCAAAAGAAATGTGTTTCTTGACCATGAAGGTAAGTTATTGGGGTATGTTTTCCAAATATGGCCTTGTATTTTATTTATAAAGGGTATAATATATCTTGTATCTTTCATTTTTAAGCCACAATAAGGGTCTCCAAAGATTCTTGGGTAAGATAAACTTTGTAAGAAGGTTCATCCCAAACTTTGTCACTTTGGTTGAACCTCTCACTAATATTCTCAATAATAAAGATAATTTCATATTGTTAAGAGAAGGTAAGGACAAATTTGAATAAATTAAAAGAGAAATTTATCAAGTACCTACACTCATGAACCTATGATATGACAAATATTTTATTCTTTATGCTTTTGAGGGGAACAAGAGTATATCAGCCATACTAGTATATGAAAACAATGATCTAATGGAGTAGTCCATTACATTTTTTAGTAAAACCCTTAAATATTATGATCTTAGGTATGGTTTTATGTAAAAAAAATTCCTTTATATCATAATATCCCTTAAAAAATATAGGCATATTTTTTTAATAACAAAATAGAATTGATGGTTTCACACAAAGCATGATGAGTTTGTTTTTAACAAGGATATAAGTGAAAAGAGAGCTAGTTGGATAACTAAAGTCATGGAGTATGACATTAAAATCAAGGTTACCAAGATTGTGAGAGAAAAATGGATAAATGATTAGCTAGTAACATACCTAGAAGTTGATACTAAGGCATTTTTATGATTTAAGAAGATCAAAAAGTTGATCATGAGGTTCTTAACAACTAAACTAGAGATGTGGTTACCTTATTGTAAACTGATGGCTATACACATGGCCTCAAAAAAGCTCAAAGAAGGTATTTTATATTTAAATTAGCTACATCTATCATTATTTATGGTATATTATTTATAAAGGATATCAGTGGAGTATTCTTGAGATGTATAGAATCTAACCAAGTGGATATAGTGATAAAAGAGTTTCATGATGGATCATCAGAAGGCTATTTCTCTCCCAAGTCTGCTACTAAATTTATTATGGATATTTGATATTTTAAAAATTTATCATATATGAATATGCATGGGTTATAAATTACAATAAGTGTGCCTTCTTTATAGGCAAGTAAAAGATAACAACCCTCCCTCTTCATCCCATCCAACTAGATCAATGTTTTATGAAATGGGATTTAGACTTCATTGGGATGATTAAACCATATTGAAGATCTCATCACAAGTGGTCTTAACTACCATATATTAATTAATAATGTGGAAATAAGTAGTGGCACTTAATATGAAAATGAAAAATCTGTCTTGGACTTTTATGAGGGTATTGTTACTAGATTTGGTGTTCTAGCTAATATTATATTTGATAATACTATGTCTTTTACCAAAATTAAAATATGTGAATGGGAAGTCAAATATGGTATTAATTTGATAAATTATTATAATTATTACCCCTAAGGTAATGTATTGGTGGAATATATAAACAATAACCTAATAATGATTATCAAAAGGACTATAGAGGAGAACCAAATAACTTAGCACACCAAGTTAAAAATAACATTATGATATGATAGTATAATACCCAAGAGGGATGTTGGTAAATTCCATTTCATGATAATATATGGGAGAGAAGAAATTTTGCATTTGAATCTTGAATTACCATCTCTTGAACTTATTCAATAGCTATAATTCATGGAAAATGATGCCATGGTAGTGAGACTAGTAGATTTGATGGAGTTGGAAGAAGCTAGGAACCATGCAATACATAGCATGGAGTTTCATCAAGATCAAATTAAGAGGATGTTTGATAGGAAAGATAATTATAGGTGTTTCAAATAAGGAAATATAGTGTTGAAATTGGATGAGGATATAGCAAATGTTAGGAAACATATAAATTTTTATGTCATATGGAGTGTCCCCTACATCTTAACCAACTATAAGCAAGCTAATGATTTATAGCTCTCAAATTTAAATGAATAATATTTTCCTATCCTAGTCAATGGGATCCATCTCAAGAATTATTATTAATGTCATTTTAATACCTTTGTACATATTAAGTTAGTTATCTTATTCCTTTGAGTGCTTTTTCACATTATTTGTTGAGTAATGTAGTGGTTTCCCATTATTCTAATTTCTATTGCAAAGTTTTTTTTGTTATTTGATTTTTTTTTATGTGTTTTGAAGCATTTTTTATTTCATTCAAGGGCTTATCCAACATTTTTTATCCATGGTTATAGTTTTAGAATGAGTTGTATTAAAGGTTATGTGACTCTTATGCCCAATGGATTCTTAAAATTACTAATTTCTTGCTTAACAAGTAAGAAGCCCACATAAATTTATAGAATGTTGATTATACAAGTCACCTTAGTATCTTAAAACTTTACATGCTTATTCATGATGACTATACTAGCCTAATAACATGTATGTTTGGATTCATTAAGATCCCTTGAACATTTAACTTCTTTATATGAGCTTTACTAATCATTTTATGAGGTCATGGGTTGAATTAGTCCTATAAGAGGCCTATTAGAGTATTTTTAATTATAAATGTGTGTCAAAGGTATTATATGAGGTATTTAACCTTATCAAGTCTCATTTTTTATGGCAAAAAGCATTCAAGTTACTCCTTAATGCAAAATATTATTAAATGGCCTAGAAAGTCATTCATTTGGGTCATAATAGCCTTGTAGAGGCCTCTTCAACTATTTTTCAATGTGAAATATAGTAAAAAGCCTTAGAAACACTCATAAAGTCAATAAAGGGTTGGAAGGTCTAAAAGTTTCATAAATGTCATTTGGAGGTTTTCAAAATCCTTCAAAAGCTCTTCAAGTCCATAGATATTGTCAAGTATGTATTTGACTTAGTTTTCCCTCTATTCTAGCCTATTAGTGGACTTCATCTCTCAATGTGGAAAATATTACATCATACCTTGACCAAACTATTACCTATCTTTAATCTCTTATCAAAGGTAGTCTTCATTATTTTAATAGGTTGTAGTCATATTTGGAGATTTTATGAGATTCTAAGGAATAAATTTGAGATTTGAAGCATATCACATGGTTAAAAATACACACAAGAAGGTGCCTTAAATATATGATTTATGTCTTTGTCATCTTTCTCAAGCTCTGGATCATGTAACTAGGCCAATTTCTATGTTTTCCAAGGAGGTTTCCAATGTTTCTAGGAAGTGATAATGTCGAATCAAGAACTTTCCTTGAAAGATAATAGGTTTGAAGGTATTCAAGAGGTATAAAATACCTTGTTCAAAGAAAGAAACATACATGATAAGGTGTTATTTAAGATATAATTTAGGTTTCTAAATGAATTGATGTTTTCAAGAGGAAATAAGCTTTGAAAATAAGCCTAAAAGCAAGATTTGTAGGTATAGATAGGGTTTTCCATGAAAAAGAGTATGATTACAGGTATTCAAAGGATTTACATGACATTTTTAGATAAAAAAGTAAAGATGATAGAGTATTCTTGGAGATATAATGCATATTTTCCATTTTCCTTGGGTTTTTAATAGATAAACCTTCATTTTATAGGCCAAAATAACTCAAGTTGTAAGTTTTTGATGATTATAAGGCCTTCCAGAAGATATCAAGAATAATAAGGTTTTGAAGAGATAAATAAGATCATCCATGGTCAAATGATGATATTAAAGAGATAATATTAGGTTTAAATCATAAATCATATCTAAAAAACTATGCTTATAAGGTTTCTATTTTGTAAAATTGATCACATCCTAGATTTGTTCTACAAATATATTGTTCAAAACAAGTCTTAAAGTATGTAAAGAGGGTCATGAGGCTTCCACCAATAATAATTGTATTGATAAAGAAAGACATAAGCATGTCATTTCACCAAGAAGAGTGTAGGCAAGTCTAAAACCGTATTAAAATCCTACCCTAAGGATATGCAATTTGTAACCATTTTTAAGCTATAAAATCATATAAATAGTTACATACACCTCTTTAACACTTTCTCAAGGACACTATGAGGTCTAAATATTATTTGGTCATGTTTTCATGGTCCTAAAGTCATTCAAAAGTGTACACAAGAAAATATCTATCATCAAAGGTTTTGATGCTTTAGATCTAAAAAAAATCTACCGAAAACACCTATATAGGAGCCAAGAGAACTTTGTGATTATCATAAGAACCCTTAAGATTATTATAACCCTGTGTTAAAGTTATAATACCCCTTTAAGAGTCTTCAATTCTAAAATTAGGGTCTCAATCCTCATAGGGTTCCCATAGACTTGTAGAAGTAAAGCATTAAAATTTGTTGGAATGGATTTGGAGAATTACCAATGGATTTCATGGATAAGAAGGTTCATGATAGGTTTTAGGCTTCAAACACTCTTTCACATGCCTACAAAAATGAGTAGAAAGGTGTACAAGTTTATCAAGGTCCTCATAGCCAAGGTTTTGAATCTTCCAAGGTTCAATGACTTCCTCAAGGGGAAAGGGAATGTTCTATGAGTCTCAAGTATTATCAAGGCACCTATAGGCCTATTATAGACTTATTTCAATATCCCATACATCCAATACAAGTTCCAATAATTTTAAACATACTTTTTAGTATGAAGACTGCTTTTTCTTGATTAATCATGAATAAAAAGAGGAAATGTATTTCTAAACATTTTCAATGTCTTAAAGAGGGTATACATATAATTTCTAATTGATTGAAGTTTTTCCAATAATTATCTTGTGAGAATAAAGTTAGAGTTAATGAGGTTATGATGTTGTGGTAAGGAAAAATGTTTCCAAGTTTAACAAGGTTTCCATTCATGATAAGAAAATGTTGATACAATATTCTTGAGCATGATTCAAGAATAATTAGGCCTACAACATGTATTATAGTCTCAAGACCTTTCTAAAACTAATAAGTAAGGATTTAAAACCTTTAACTCAAGCCTAGAAGGTAATAAAACAAGGACTTATAGTTTTGGCATGTCTAAAAGTAAAGAATGTTGGAGTGGAAAAACCTCAACACACAAACTAAGGTATACAACATGTTTTCAAGAACAAGTATAAAGGCTTATGAAGAAAATTAAATATGCTCAAAGAGATCAAAGGGTTTATAACTATCTTTTAAGATCCTATATCATTTTAACCAATTTGTTGTAGGTATACAAAGTAAGGTTTGATTAAAGAATCTAAAGCTATAAAATTTAAGAGGGATTTATTATTTGATTAAGATGGAAACCCAGTCTCAAAGTGTATACACATAATATTTTCAACTTTTACCAAATATTGATGATTTTTATCCTGAAGGAAACCATAGATACTCAATCTCTCTGAGTGTATGCTTTAAAGGGTGTACGAGGAAAGGGGTGGGTAGGCCATTTATTTTTCACAAGATTGTTATCCCTTATTGTCACTTATTAAAAATCTAACCAGCTCTTGAAAACTATTGCCTAAAGCTATTACTCCTCTTTTGCATACACTTCTAGTATTTTCCCACCTTCCGTCATTATTTTCCTCACCTTAAGCTAATTTTTACTATTTACAATACTATATTTATTGGGTTAACCCTGTAATTCTATAGGCAAAATTAATTTAGGGCTTAGGTTGGCTCTTGGCTGACCTAACCTATGACCTAGTGAATTTTTGTCCATAACTGTAATAGGTCGACTAGGTTAACCCTATTGATAATTTTTTTTGGAACTAATTAGGGTTAAAATTTGCATATATATACAATTTAATTTCATAATTATTTACAAATGAGAAATATTTATTATTCTCTTGCACTTCTTTACAATATGCTCTTCCACCATTCTACTTGAGGATTATTAGCTTAGGGTTTTTACTTGGAGAATCTAATCTTGTGGAGAATTCTTGGATGCTTTGGCATTTCTTTATAATCCTTAAAAACCACAAAAACCTATTGTAAAACCCCTTTGGACAAGGGAGCGATTGAGTGTTGATGGGTTCCTATTTTAGATAAGCATTCTTTAACTTTGCTCCTCTCTTTAGTAGATAGAAGTAACATAAGTATTGACATTGAATAATATTACTCTTCTTCTCCATGCATTAGGGTTTTACTCATTTATATCTTAATTAAGATTATCCTATGCATTTTTTTTTGTTTACTAACCCCCATATTACACCATAAGCTTTGATGAGCACTAGATTAGATTTATTTACTTTAGTTGTTATTAGTTTAGTGAATATATAAACTTAGGACTTAGTTAGGGTTGTTTCATGATTGTACTTGATTGGAGGCTTTAAAAACCTCCCTATTATGGTTTATTATGATAATATATACCCTAATTGGGTCTAGTGGATCCCCATATAGGTCATGTTCTTGATTATATAATATATCCCAATTAGAAGTGTAAGTATGATATATCTTCTCTAGTTAGGATTTATTTATAAACATGATGCTTTTTTTATTGCATAACTTCTAGTCAACCTAACATGAATCTAAACCTTGCAAGTTTAATTTCACTTTTTCATTATTTTATCATCTTATTTATTATTTTTCTATATTTTTGATACTAGGTTGATAGTGCTGGTATAGTTTCTAACTTCTATGCATAGGTTTAACACATAGTCACATAAAAATGACTATATTTTATTTGTGTAGGTCTTCATTAGATACATGATATTAGGTCAAATAGGTCACCATAGTATAGTTTTTCACTTTTAGATAGGCTACTAGTTTGACCCTATTGATATAGTACACTTTTAGACTTCCAAAAAATATACTAGGTTGACACCACCAGTATAGTATTCTTCATAAGATTTAATAACTAGGGAACCACAAAATTAGGTCGACCCAATCAACACAACTGGAAAAAATTGTAAATAAAAATCAAGGCACTTCAATAGGAATCTCACTTTCCTCTGCATCTTCCAACCCACCAAGGTTTTTTTCTTTCTTTCTTTCTATATAATTTATGTTATTCTTTACAATTCTATTTTATACAATTTGTAGTCTTTAAAACTTCTTTTATATATAAAACTAGGTCGACCCTACTGACCTAATTATGTATTCTATCTTCTATCTAAAATAATAGGTTGAAACTATCAACATAGTTCTTAATAGACTCATGATTCAACAGTGTAGTAGTGACACTATCAACTCTATACTATAATATCTGCATACATTGTCATCTAAGCTGACACTGTGCTATGTTTCAAAGTTGGAATTAATGGAATTAACATCTATATACTAGTAATTAATTCACACTTCCACTTTAAATTACTTACATGATTAAAATAGATCACATAATCTAATCAGGTGTTTATTCAATATACCATTTAGTTGCACTATTTTTCTTTTTCTTGAACACACTACAAAATCACATAATCTTAAAAGACATTTAAATAATTATCTACCTAAGGCCTACCTACTTGGATTTCATCATCAAGGGGGAAGCCAAATTGTTTTTATAGATAAGTATAAACATGTGGTTAATAGTAGCTATTAGTAAATAACCCAACATCCTTATTGCTATGGTGTGTGAAGTGAGGGGATAGGCCCTAATACCAAGCCAAGACCATCGATAACATAGATCCATTTTATCATAAACATCCTAAAACCATCCATAGATTCATTTCTAGTTCCTTACTTTTAGCCAACTTCTTATCACACTTAAAATTATACTCTAATAATCTAATAACATTCAGGATGACCACTTAGCATTTACTTTCCAAGTCAAATGTTTGCACTTCTCTTAATTGTATGTTGTATTAAAAAAACATTCATTGGCTAGTGTTGGTATAGGGTTTTGCACTATGTGCCTCAATTGAATCATCCTCATTGACTCAATTGATTGTATGTTTCCTTTCATTTATTTTTTTCAAAATTACTTGATTTTTTTTTGTTTTTTTAGTACACTATCTTTCTATTCAACACAGTCTCTTATATACTATCTATTTCCTTTACTTGTAGTATTAAGTCAACCTTGTCAACATACTATTCTTTTTTTCCCTCAAAATACATTATTAGGTTAACCCTATCAAATTTGTATCCTTATTTTCCTATTTTAAAATAATGTTTTTAGTACTAGGTCAACCTAGTTGACTCTTTAATCTTAATCAGACTTTATTTTTACTAGTTTATAGTACTAGGTCAACCCAGATGACTCTATACTCTTACTACTTTCCCTATCTATTTGACTCAATTTTTTATTTCTCTTCCTTAGAATTTTGTTCATTTCTCTCAAGTCATCATGTAGTCCCCTATCAAAATCTTCTTGGAAAGATTGAATCCATTTAGATACTATATGGGATGTTATTTTCTCCCTCTCTTTTCTTCCCAAGAGAACCATCACTCTTGGGCACCTATTTTGCTCCTTCATCTATGGCTTGTAACATGGTTCAAATCACACCTCAAGATGAAGTAGGTGGATTTGATCCTTTCTATACCTATCAAGATGATTCCCATCTTTAAAATCTTCAAACCAATGTGAGATTAGTTGAAATAAGTTTAATCAATAATCCCACTAATAATCCATCTTCTAATAACCCTCCCCTAATACCAATTTAGGGAGTGTTCCTACAAACACCAACCCACCAGTTGATATGACTCAACTTCTTGCACAATTCATACAACAAATGAACATAATGAAAACTTATAACACCTCTCAAATGATGTAACTATAATGCCATTTGATTAATATGGATAATCAACCTCCAGATATCCATCCTCAAGCCAATCTCAATTTCATTCCTCCACCTCTTAGAGATGCTTCAGGGATTATTATTCCTCAAACAATAATGAATAAAAAAATGCTTCAAACTATTCAAAATGAGCCTTTTGATCCCTTCATTATGTCCATTGTTACTGGTAACATATATCCAACTATCAATTATGATGGGACTAAAGACCCAACATCATTTCTCAAAGCCTTTGGAAATATTTACAAATTGTGGACCCAAACTAATAATTTCACCACAACTAAACTCTTAGTAAAAACCTTTACCGGTGATGTATTCCAATGGTAAAATCAACTTCCACAACATTTGATTTGATAACCTGGGTATTTAATCAATCCTTTAGTTAAATAGTTTCAACATAATGATTTTTTCAAAAAAAATCCTAGCCACTTCATCAATATTAAGTAATATTCCACTAAATCATCTCATGATTTTATCAAATAATGGAAATCTCTATCCCATTAAGCTAATTATAACATGATTGATTATAATTTCTTCAAACTCTTTATAATGGCTTTGAATCCTCTTTAATATAAGGTTCAAACTTTTTCTCCCCAAACACTTAATGATGCTCTTGACCAAGCTAAATGTCAAGACTTTCTCATGAAGCAATTCAAACCTAATCATAAAATCTTAAAGGATATTTTCAAACATATATCACTGACACTACTCAAATTAAAATAGGATTTTTTAGAGCCAATGTTCCTTAATATTCTCACACACCACTCACTATGAAATAAATGAAACATTTTTTACCACCCTATAAACATTTTACTTATCTTAACAATCCTCTTAAGTGGTATGACCCTAATCAATTTTGTTTGTTCCATACTAACATTGGTCACTCCCATGAATCTTATAGAGGTCTCACTAATTTTTTTGTCTCTTATATTCTTGGTGATTCATTTAATCATAAATCCATGATAAACCTTCATCATCAAGAGTTTATCTATGCTTCTCAAAAATTATAAGTTTCCAAGGATTCTACCTCGAATAACCAAAAATATTTTTCCATAACTAATAATCAACAAAATACCAAGGATGTTTGTTTTATTGATGATAATTATGATCAATATTACAATAATTCTCAATATTTTAACATTTCTAAGGTCAATTATCATCACAATCTAGCTCACAAAGATCTTGTTACCAATCCTAAGAAACCATATTTAGAGGAAAAACCTATTAAAGATACTACAACCACTACTATCACTTCAAAATCCCTTGAGGAACCATCTCCTCCTTCTGAACCCCCAACCACTTTTATTCCTTCAAAATCTACCTTACCTCCTAAATATCATGTTGGTTCTTCTAAATCTCATTGGAACTTTATTGAAGAACTTAAATATATGATTTAAAATATTCCACTTATGGAGTTAGTTTGTACTTCACCTTATCATCACAAATTCCTTATGCAAAAATTACAATAAATTGAAGATCCATCTTCTATAGATGAAGAACCACCTTCTATTCAACCTCAACCTACAAACATCCATACTATTGAGATTGTGTGTCCTTCTTCCAAGTCTTCCATTTAATTTAATTAAGAGGACATGATTAATGATGAAATCCTTTTTCATGCTAATGATCTACCACTATTCATAAAAATATCCATTAATACTACCCTTATTCATAAAGTTTTAGTTGATGAATGCTCTGGTATCAATGTGACATATTTATGGCTTATCCAATAACTTAGTTATAACAAGGATCATCTCAAGAAAACCTAACTTACCTATCATGGCTTTGATAAGAATACTCAAAATCCACTTTGTTGTATTTGGCTTCCCCTAACCATCAAACTTAAGACTATTTGAACTAAGCTTATGGTCTTTGATTTACACTTATCTTATAACATACTCCTTGGTCACCCATAGACTCATATAATGATGGCCATTACTTCTTTTGGTATCTAATTCATTAAATTTTTATATAATGGAAAATGATATAAGAATGACACTAATCCCAACCCTTGAAGTATTCAATTTCCTAATACAAAATCTCAATGTCATATTCTTACTATTCTTGAGATCAATAGTGCTCCTTTACCTGAGTTTATTAACATCAATCCTAATTTACAAGTCACTCTTTATGATTTAACTAATGATAAACTTAATGATTTATAAAATACTTAAATAACCAAACTACCACCTACATTTTGGAGTGGATTCCTCCTTTATTACCGCATGACTATACTATTTCAATGAGATCATTTATTTTCCCCTTCCATGGAATGCTTAAAAATTTTCTTTGACTGAAGAGGCCTTCAATTGTAATGACTTTGGAGTGGCCAAATTATGTAAAGGTACTCTCATCATGTCTCCACATACATTTAATAACATTAGAATCTCACCTTCTAAAAATCCCCTTGAATCTCAATTATGTATAATTTCTCAAATGTATGATGATAATTACATAATGAACCAAGCTCAATCTCTTGACTTGGATGTTCAACATTATAAAAAAAACTTATCTCAAATCCATGCTTTTAACTAGGATTTTCATACCATTTATATGGATTGTGAATTAGATCTCGAAGGTCATGTGTCTTTTGCTAATTATCTAGTTTCTTGATACTCCTTAGGTGGTAGAAAAAATCATACATTAAAATCTCCAAGAATTATTTCATCTTCTCTACCACCTATGGATCAAATCATTACATCCTTTTCTTTCCTCATCAATGAAACTAATGACACACCAATCCTTTATAATCCATCTACTCCTCTTACTTCTGATATTACATTAGATGCCAAGGCCACAAATGTTCTTTAGATATATTTTGAATATGATCTCTATGGTAATCAAATTCTAGATCTTGAAGTAGATTTTGAGTATTATGGTCTTCTTCCTACCTTGCCTAGTGATGAAGCTATTCTTGAAATACTTCATGCTTGAGAACCTCAAATTCCTTGACAACATCCCAAACTTGGGAATTTCAAAACCAAAACCCATTGTTTCAATAAATTCATTGCTAACATTGATCCTAAATCCAATCTAATTTATTATTTACCTAATGCACCATACCATTTACAAAATGGTAATGTTATGCTTATATAAGACACTACTTGCATTGAATATGGTACTCCATCATGCTCTCAACTAATTATTGTTTCTTTTTAACTCTTACCTACCAAATACAATAAATTTAGCCTATTTTTTGATAGATATCACGAGATCTTCACTTGGTCCTATGAGAACATGTCTGGTATTGAACCTAGCATTGTGGTACATAACATCATCACTTATCTTGATGCCAAACTTGTGCATCAAAAACAACCAAAATTTCCACTTGAGGTTTCCACTTTATGTCACAAGTAAATCATCAAACTTATTGATTCTAAATTTATCAAACTAGTGGAATATTTTGAATAGGTTTCTAACATAGTTCTCATTAGAAAAAAGGTCATTGTGGTCATTCACATCTACATTGATTTTTGTAATCTTAATCTTGCTTGTCCCAAGGATAATTTCCCTTTACCTTTAATAGATGCCATTGTTAATTCCATAGTTGTTTATTAAATATTATCTCTTATGGATCTAATCTTAGGTTACAATCAAATTCACATTACCCTCAAGGACCAACATAAGACCGCTTTCACCATAAAATGGGGCACCTATTGATATGTTAAAATTCCCTTCGACATCAAAAATTATTAAGCCACTTATCAATGAGAAAATACTCACATATTTCATGATATTATCCATAATTTTTTTGAAACATATATAGATGACCTCATCACTAAGTCCAAAATTTGTAAGACTCATCTTTTTGATCTTGCCATCATCTTTGACCATCTTCTCAAATACAGAGTTATACTAAATACTTACAAATATGTCTTTGGTGTCACATTTAGAAAATTATTAGGATTCCTAGTATCTCTCTATATCATCGATGTTTTACCCACTAATATTCATGTTATCATCAACATATCCATTCCTTATTCCATTCTAAATATTCACACTTATCTAGGCAAACTTGGGGCAATTAGATAATTTGTCCCTAAAATGGCTTACCATATCCACTCCCTTAATTCTCTTCTTAAAAAAGATAATGCTTTGGAATGGATGGACCCTTATCAAAAAGAATTTGATAACATGAAAGAATCATTGCTTCACTCACCTACACTTTGTTTTCTTTCAAATGATATACCTTTAATTTTGTATACTTATTCCACACCCATATCAATTGGGGCAATTCTTTCCCAACAAGATGATATTAAAAGAGAGAATTCCATCTACTACATCATCCAAAGCCTAATTGATTATGAGAAAAAATACATATAAGATGAATGTGATTACCTCACCATATACTTTTTAGCTAAAAATCTTCAACATTACATTCTATACTAACCCACTTATGTCATCATTCATTTTGACCCCCTTCATCACTTCTTCTCCAAAGACTTTATTCTTGGATATAAAACTGGAAAATGGATGGTCCTCCTCATGGAATTTGATCTCCACATTATTAATAAAAAAAATATCAAAGGATAAATCATAACTGATCAACTTGCCACAACTCCTATACTCACTACCAATAACCTTCAAGATAATCTTCCAAATGACAATATTATCTATATTGAAGGTTTTAATCAAGCTATTTATATAAAATATTACTTTCATAACTTCACTATTGATCTTGAAGCAAGTAATCTTGATGAATCAACTATCCTCCCCGATACTACTAAACCAAAATTAGTTATCAAAGAACTTCCTAAAATTAATGTTGACTTTCATGAGGATACTTTGACCCTTCACTTTGATGGTGCTAAATTATTTTAGAAAGCTGGGGCAAGTTGCATTCTTACAAATCCTCCTAGAAAAATCATTCCCTTAGCTTTTGTTTTCTTATTTGATGTCACTAACAATATGGTAGAGTATGAATCTATAATCTTAGGCATGAGAGCTAATCTTGATTTATATATCTAATACATGTATGCCTTAGGTGATTCTCAGCTCAATTACTACCAAGTTAATGGTGATTACTAATAAAAAATTAATAATCTAATTTCTTATCATCAACTTGAAACTACTCTCTCCAAAGACTTTATGTATTTCACTATTGAGCCTATCCCTTGAGATCAAAATTATATTATAGATTCTTTTACTTCTTCAACATATCTCTTTCATCCCCACTAAGTTTAATTTGATCCCACTTTTCTTATCCAAATAAGAAAATTAACTTCCTCTATTCAACCACAATTTTCACTTATCTACCACATTAAAGCTATCACCATTTGATAAAGCTTATTGTACAAAAACATCATTCAATTTATGGAACATCAAACTTATTCTCCTAACTTAGACTCTCAAAAAAAGACTTGCATTTGTAAACAAGATTTTAAGTATGTATGTTGATATAACATACTTTATTATCATAATGCTAAAGGTATCTTCCTCTATTTTTTTATGCAATATGAGGTCCCTCCTCTTTTTGAACAAGCATATGGGGGCATTTACAGTTGCCACTATAATGAACATGTTACAACCCATAAATGCCTATGTATTGGATACTTTTGGCTCACTCTTGAAAAAGATGCTATAAAATTTTGTAGAAAGTGTACCCCTTTATAACTTCATGATGATATAATTTAATCACCTCGAGTTGATCTTCAAACCATTGAATCTCCCTAGCTATTTTCCATGCGGGTATTAGACCACATAGGCAAATTACCTCACTCTCTAGATGGGAATGTCTTTATCATCACAACCACTAAATATTTTACCAAGTGGGTTAAGGATATTCCCCTTGTCAATTTAATCAATACTACCATCTCCCAATTCATACTTAATTAAATAATTTACCATTTGGGTGTTCCCCATACTATCATTTCAAACAATGGTGGTAATTTCAAAAATAAGGATGTCAAATAGCTCTACAGTAAATTTAAGATCAATCATAAATTTTACACACCCTATCATCTATAATGTAATGGCCAAGTTGAGCCCATAGACAAAATATTTAATAAAATTCTCTAAAATATAATTCATTAAACCCACATGGATTGGCACCTTCACATCTATCTTTCTCTTTATCCTATCAAACTAGCATACATACTGTCACTGGGGACACATTATTGTCTCTAGTCTATGGTTTTGAGTCAATCCTTCCATTAGAATTTTAGTTTTCCTCTCTCTGTATATCTCTTCATGATATCCTGCCCAATGACACATTACAAAAAACTTGCCTTCATACTCTTAATCTCTTTGATGAACACCATCTTTCTTATTTGTAACATAATTACCAATACAAGGATTATATTACCAAATAATATAATAAATGTGGTAAAGTTGACATGTATAATGTTTGTGATATTATCCTTAAATTAGAATAAACTCATGATAAAAAAGGTAAATATGCCAAAAAATTGTGGGGTCCCTATTTAGTCAAATATATTCTTGGTCCAAGTACCTATCACCTTCGAACTAATGAAGGCCATGTTTTAAAGAGCCCACCAATGCATAGTTACTCAAGAAGTATTTTACTTAATCCTTCCCTTATTTTCATGCTTTATGTATATGATATCTATCTAAAACTTTTTTCTAGGATACTTACATGGGTCTCACCCTCTACAATAATTTTCCTATTTTCACAAACCTTAGTCCTTTCTTTTGGTCTTTTGGTTTTTCCCTTTTTTTTGCATGAGTTGTATTGTAAAACCATGGATAAGACCCGGTCTTCCTCATGATGTATTATAGTATTATTTATTTTCATAATTTTTACATAATTTTTTAGACCCCTTAGTTTTCTCTTTTGTGAGTTATAATTTAAGACAATGGATAGGACCTAACCTTCCTCACAAATACCATCTTTTTCTTACCCTATTTTTTCCCAATGCTTTTTGACACCCTCTAGGTTTCTCTTTTATGAGTTACAGTGTAAGAGCATGGATAGGACCTGGATTTCCTCATAAAATCACCATCTTGTCATTTCTTTTCTAGAATTTGTTTTTCAATGGTTATGAGTTCTTGATCTTTATTCTCGGCTTTAGCTTTTGTTTATATTGATAGATGAAATTTTCACAATAATCTATGTTAGCATGTTTTACATCCATTTCCCTCATTTTTATGGTAAGGAATCACACTTTACTATCATCGAATCCCTTTTTTTTCCTTTGTCACTCTTTTTATAATTTGAAGTAGTTCAAATTGTTTCATGCTTCATTCCTTTTGATTTCATTTCCTTTCACTCAATTTTGGATAAAACAAGGTCAGAGTGAAGATAACACTTTATTTCACGTAAATTTATGATACTCTTATAATTCATGATTTTTGAAGTTATCTTTCTTAGTAATCAAGTCCCAAGTATTTAAATGAAAGTCATCTTTTACTCCCATGTCTGGTTTTCCAAATATGTATGAAAGAGGAATATAAAAAGCCATAAAGAAAGTTAAAATTAAAATCATTTGAAATAAAGTGCAATGATATACAAAAGGAAACATACAAATCTCAAAAGTCAAAATCACACTAAAATATGTGATTACAAGAACATCTCTTATCTCTAATAAAAGCTCAAACTCTATAGTTAGCCTCACAATAGAACTGAGGTCCATTGGGGTATGGTAGGATAATATATTGGAATAGGAGAATTCAAAAAAAATAATAGTACTAACTACTTTTTCACACAACTACTTAATATTTGTAATAGACTGAAGGATCTATAAGGGGTGTTGAGGAATGAGGAACACGTTGGAAGGTAGGTCCATTTTACTTTTCATGCATATAAGCTTCATGGGATGATCTATATAATTCATTTATTGACCTAAGATTTGTGTGGTTAGGATAAGTTCTTTAGATGTCCTTAAGGTTGAAAGTCCTCTTGTTTTGACAAACCTAATTTGAGTGTCTTGACTTTGATAAAGAGTTCCTCTACCTTGGTTTTTCCTTAATTCTCCCCTCCACCCATTTCATTTTCCCTTTGATAGGAAAATTGTGATTCTAAATATTTTTTCCCTCTTCTCTACTTCCTTCTTATTCACATCTTAAAAACATGATATCACTACTTTGTTTCAATTTTATCTATCCTTAGATTGAAACAAACATCAAAGAGAAACTATGGATTACTTTCTTTACAACATGGCTTTACATTTATAGACATGCTTTGCTTTCTTTTTACCATTTATCATTGTTATACCATCCTTTTTGTGGATACCTGAGTCCATTTCTAATTTCACATACTTTTACCATTGTTGACTAAGGTTGGCTTATTACTTTTTACTGCTTAATTATTTTCCCTTTTATTCACCTTTTTACATTGATGATTGAGTAAAGATTGCTACTTTTTATTCATCAATGTTGTTTTACCATTTTTGCTTGCCCAGCTTTGTTTAAGTAAGGATTGTTATTAATTTTTACATTGATGTTTGATTACCATCATTTTTTCCATGTATCCTTGGTTTAATTTGGTAAGTTTTATTTTATTAATTAAGGTTTATTTATTTTATTTTTTTATTCTTTAGTAGCCTTGGCTTTTTAGTTATCTAATTTACTCTAAATTTCAACTTGGTCATTTGGTCTAACATAACACCTGTCACCCCAGGTTACTAAATATTAAAGTACACCCCATTCACATAACACCTTTTATCTTGGATTTCTTGTATTTGATTTTTTTTTCTCTTTAGTTTTGTATTTATGGGTTTGTCAAAATTAGTCTCTATGACCTATACAATCAAAACTACAAACACAATAGACAACCATATAATGATAAAGGTAAGTCAAGGTATGCATTACATTAACTTTTTTTTTCATTTCCATTTCTATCATTTACTTTCAATAATTTTATGCTTTAAAATACTATAATTTTTTTTTAGTCTTAGTGTTGTGCGTTACTATGTTCTTTCTCGAAGCACAATCCCTTGTTATACCTGAGTGAAACATGATGAGATTCAAGTGGGGAATATGTATACACAACATTTTCAAAATTTATGAAATACCAATGATTTTTATCTTGTAATAAACTATCAAGACTCAATATAAGTGTATGCCTTAAGGGGTGCATCGGGAAAGGGATGGGTAGACCATTAGTGCTTTACATGATTATTTTCCCTTATTGCCACTTATTACAAATCCAACCAACTCCTAAAAACTATACCCTAAATATATTAATCCTCTTTTGTATACTTATCCAATATTTTCCCAACTTCCATCCTTCTTTTCCTTACCTTAAGCTCCTTTTGAATTTTTATAGTACTAGCTTGACTGGGTCAACCCTGTACTATTATGGGTAGAATTAATTTAGGGTCTAGATCAACTCTTGGTTGACCTAGCCTGTGACCTAGTGAATTTTTGTCCATAATTGTACTAGGTTGATTAAGTTGACCATGTCAGTCAAAATTTCAAAATGGATTAGGGTTAAATTTACCTATATATACAATTTTATTTCATCATCATTTACAAATGAACAAGAGTTATTATTTACTTGTGCTTATTTACAGTCAACTCTTCCACCATTCTACTTGAGGAGTCTTAACTTAGGGTTTCTACTTGGAGAATATAGTCTTGTGGAGAATTCTTGGATGTTTTAGCCTTCTTAATGATCCTTAAAAACCATAATAGCCTCTTGTGAAGCCCCTTTGGACAAGGGAGAGATTGAGTCTCAATGGGTTCATGTTTCAGGTAAGTATTCTCTAACTTTACTCCTCTCTTTAGTAAATAAAAGTAGTTTCAAATAATATTACTCTTATTCTCCATGAATTAGGGTTTTACTCATACATATATTAATTGAGATTCTACTATACATGTTTATTTGTTTACTAACCCCCATATTATACCAAAAGATTTAGTGAGCACTAGATTAGATTTCTTTGCTTTACTTATTATTGGTTTAGTGAATATGAAAACTTAGGACCTAGTTAGGGTTATTACATGTTTTTTCTTGACTAGAGGCTTTAGAACCCTCCTTAGTATGGTTTATTATGATAAGAATCCTTTAATTAGGTAAAATATATCCCAATATTGGTCATATTCCCAATTATTTAATATATCCCTAATTAGAAGTGTAAGTATGATCTATCTTCTCCAAGTTAGGATTGATTTATAAACATGATGCATTTATTATTTCATAAAAAAAGCTTGTTGAAAGACCTATAGGTGAAGGTTTAGGAGTTATAAATTATTTTTGGAAATAAAATCATGATTTAATGGGTTTCTTATAGGTCTTAAGTCTCCAAAATTCCATGACCTTTTCAAAATATTATTTAGGCATAAAAAGAGTGGAGAGAGGTTTACGTGATCCTCAAACCATCATAAAGAAAATAAACTAATAGACAAAGTGTGAAAACACATGACAAATCAAATAGGGTTGCAATGGGTATTCTAAATCCCTTCATATCACAAGTCTCTTGATGTTGAAGCAAAACATGTAGGGTTTTCAGGTTGAGGCAATGTTGATATGAAGTTTTAAGGCATGATTTAGGAGTAATTAGGGATGTAAAATGTTTTATGGTCTTAAGACCTTTATGAAAATGTTTTAATAAGAATAAGAAATGTCTCAAGAAAGAGATAGGTCTAAAGGTCTATCAAAGTACTTTCATGAGGTTTAAGAAGAGGACAGGGGTTCGTAAGCATTCTTACATGCCTCAAGATATAGAAACAAGTTTCATGACCTCTATGAAGTAGGAAAACATATAAAATTATAGGCTAGAAACATAGTTGTAGTTTTTTAGTGTCTTGTTTTTCAAAGATATAATACTAAAATAAGGATGTTTAACCCAAAAAATCAAAATTTCAAGCCTGTAACTTTTACTTAAGGATCTACAAACATATTAATAGGTAAAAAATAAGTATTAAGGCTTGCATGATGGTTTCAAGATCTCTAAGACCACCAATATGAAGGCTTTAAAGTTGTAGGTCTATTAATAGATTCTAAAGCATGGCCATAAAGGTCATAAGACTTCAATGTGTTTCCAAAGCCTACTAATACTCTCCATGTAGATGTAAAAAAAAGTACACACACACACACACACACACACACACACACACACACACACACAATTCAAGGTTCTCAACTTCTCATGTAGGGTTCTAATGTTGTAAATAAATATTTGCATAATCTAGACCTCCTTCAAGATTTAAAGCTTTCAAGTTAGAAGATTAAAAATATTAATCTTATTCCCAAGGTATTTAGCTCAAAGAGAATAATTTACAATCATGAACTTGATCCAAGACCTAAAATCAAGTTATAGACTTGATTATGTGTGAAGGATCATGATTTCAATCATGGGAAACACTTATCTATAAGCTCGTAAGACATATTTGGATATGTCAAGGCCTCTCAAGATAAATATATATGTTTAAAAACTCAAATAAAGTCTTCATAGGATCACAAGCTTGCCTTCAGGCCTATGGGCATATTCAAAAGTTTTGTAACTAGGCTACAAGTTTTATTGGGAATGTTGAGTTAGTCTACAGTGAAAAAATGTTATAATGGTAAAGTAAAATTGTAGCAAAGAGGTTCTTAAGATTATTTGGAAAGATATAGGTATAAATGTATATGAACCAAGTCCTCTAGTGGGATATAAGACTACCATAAAGGTAAAGTGTTTTAAGGCCTCTTAGGAGATAAAATGTAGCTTGTGTGATATTTAAAGACTACCAACATTATGGTTCAAAATTTGTAGGTTTGTAGCTTATTTTTAAATGTAGATTTAGTAAGTTTTAAATAGGTGAAGAGTGTTGTGAGATCTTGATATCAAGATTCTACATGAAACATGAAAGTTGTATTAGAGGAGATTTTAGGTCTATGAGGATAATGACCTCTAACAAACTTGTTTTAGATTTGTAGGGTGTGTGGTAATATGAAATATGATTTTCCAAGCATGATAATGCATGATTATTATCTTATACCATATTTATCATGGGAAAAGATGAAGATGTATCAAATTCTCAACCCCTCCAAGAGACCTTAACCTAAATTTAAAAATTGATTTTAGATAATCCATGCTCCTATATCCTACCTATCACTACTATGGGTAAAGTAAGTGGTCATAAAGAGTATGAGGGAGGTATGGAAGCATTGGAAATTGACCCTAGAAATGTGTAACTCTATCCATGGAGTGTAAATCATGGTAATTCAATCCAAATATCTAGATGGGCATATGAGGTCTTTTTACAAGTCAAACATTCAATGAACATAAAAATTGAGGCAAGTCAAACTTGGGATATATTACCTCTAGAATGCATGCATGAGAGGAAGATATGGGAAAGTTAATGATGTTAATAAAATATTTTCCAAGAATGTAGTAGTATTTAAGAAGCACATACATCATCCATAAGCCTTAAAAAGGACAAAAATAACAAATAATAAGGTCTCCTATCCCACCACTATGTCAACCTTCCTTGAAGATCTTCATGAGAGAGGCATAATACATTAGGGAGAGATTAATGACCCCATTTTTCCTTGTATCTTTTCTACATAGGATGAATTCATTGAGTAATGGCAGTATTCATGAGGTCTTCTAGTGTTTTCTGTATACACATAACATTTACAAGATTTTATTAATTACTGACACTCTTTATCTTGTAGTAACCCATCGAGTCTCAATCTCTCTAAGTGTATTCCTTAAGGGTGTGAAATATGAATTTAACTCAAGAAAGGATTATTAGTATCGTGTTAGTTTTAAAATGAAAACAAAGTGCAAAAAACACACTAACTAGCATAACATCTCTAGGCCTAAACATTAGGGAGAGCTTAGTTAACAAAAATGAATAAGAAACACAACTAAAATGAAAAATAAACCCTATTTTACCTTCCATGGATGCTCTAAAATGATTTTTATAGTGGCTTGCTTAGCTTTGTACTAATGAAGTCCTTGGCAATGGAATCTTGGCTACCTCCATATCTCCTTGGCACCTTTGGCTTGTGGCTTGGCTTGGCTTGGAATAAATTTGGCATGGTAACACTAGTTTGCATGAAGCTTTTGGAATCAATCTTGAATTATAAATTTTTTCATAAATTAAGCTTAGAAATGATGTGGTAAGGCCTCTTATTTATAATTTTTTGAGATTGATCAGAATCAACTTGAACCGTCCATCTCAAGATTGAGATGTATGGCTAAGGATTAATCTAATTATGAAATTAAAATTGATAAATAAAATCATAAATATTTGGGATATAGGAGTAATTAATAGGCATGGAGGGATTTGATGAGGCATGGGAGACATGAATCTTGATATTTGTGGCATTTATGGCCTAGGGATGTCTTCCCAATAAATGAGGTCACCTGATGATACAAGTATTGAATATTCATTTCCAAAACAAATTATTCAATAAGTTTGCATATAATTATTAATTATGCCTTGATTTGGGTTAATTATCTCTTAAGCATGTTTAAGTATTTTGTGCATAAATTACTCAAATTGATCAAAATGCCTTGCTATTGGTCCAAAATTTAATTGGATTAAAATTGTAAGTCAATCATAGATACATTAGATGCACTATTCCATTTAGGATGTTACCAATAAAAAATAATGAATGCATATGTCTTGTGCAAGAGATTTTAGAGGAAAGATTAATCCAGAGCACCTAGGTGCAAAATTGGTATTTTGACTCAAAATGATTTGATCAAATTTATCTAGACCATATATTTCATTACCCCATTTAGGGATATCCTAGACAAAATTGGCACTTGAATATGTCAATTTCAACTCATTTAGTGTGTTTTAGTGTTTTTAGGGTAAATTGTGCATTTTGGGTGAAAATTGGCTAAAAGCCTACTTGGAGGTTATTGGTTGCCAAATTTAGGTGTATATGAGTTGAAATTGTTTGGGATGGAATTACAAGCTATAAGGATATTAATTTCTTCTCAAAGAATGAAAAGGTCCTACATGCCCAAAACTTTAATGATGATAAACTAATTATATGATTCTCCCTTAAGGGAATGGTTGGCACAAGTAGGTCAACAAATGGTCCCTCAAAAAGAAAGAAGCAAAATGAGAGGACCAAGGAAAGATGGAGTGAAAACACAATGCTATTGAAAAATTAGTCAAAGTCATTGAGAATGCAAGTGGGATGATGTAAAATGGTTTTCCCAAAGGTGGTTATAATCATTATACCTTGATAATGGCAATGTGGTATGAGAACACAATGATTTCCCAAAAGTGGTTATAATCATTGAGAAGATGGAGTTTCCCCTATTAGGATAGAAAAATAAGATAATAACATGCCCTTGTGTGGGAAAAAAAAATTAAAGCGGTGACAACTCAATGATTTGCCCAAAGGTGGTTATAATCATTGAGAAATGTAGGTGGGATGGTGTGCAATGATTTTGCCATAGGCGGTTATAATCATTAGACCCTGATTATGGAAAACATCATAATATTGGTTGAGGATGATGATAACTTACCACAAAGGGTAATGATGAATTGGAAAAAACTACTAGTAGGGAGATGCTCATCCAAACTAATAAAGGTTGGAATTATTTTATATATAATTACTTTATTTGGGAAATTATTAGGATGGAATCAAGATGTTAGTACTAAAGAGATGCCACCATTGCTGAATAGTCTTTTTTAAGCTTAGGTTTGTTGTAGAATGTGTTAGTAGACATCATGATGACCTAGCTAAAATATGCATAAGGATTGACTCTTATAATCCAATACACAATAGAAAAAAATGGACCAATGATAGAAAACATGATGAAATTGTAAGCATATGAATATAGATGGATTCAAGTATAAGTGTGGGAAAGGAATAACCCACTAAAAACACATAAATCAAATCAAGGCAACAGTGTTGAAAGCAAACAATTAGGCACACAAACAAAACAATAAAGAAGCAAACAAAGAAATGCTCAATAGAAACCATATGAACTTAACCCATAGAAAATAGGTGACAACTTAGAAAATGAACAAAATGTGGGAATAGAAGAAAAGGAAGGGGGTGACCAAGCTATCTCCATATGCACTAGGCAAGTGGATGTTGCCTACATAGTTTTATGGATGTAATATCCAATAAAAAACTTCATGCCAAATGTAGTTCTCCCAAGGAATGGGAAGAATGTGATAACTAAGGAAAATAGATAGAATGGATATGATAGAAGAATAGTAATGGTCTTGTAAAATGGAAAGTGCATGAGAGGAATAGGCCAAAAAGGATGGGAAACTAAGTGATAAATAATTTGCTCATAACTTAGTAAGGGTTCTTAGAATCCTTAAGGCAAAGAAATGGTCAATTTTTTTGTTATTTTCTAATGATTTTTTAAATGTTTTTAGAATTGTTTTGGAGTATCTCAACTCAATAGAGAATTATGAGATGCTTAATTTTTTAAGCTCGCAAAATGGTGAGAGCGTTTAAACTAAGGTTACTCATAAAATGGCAAGAGCATGGCTTAGGTTGCTCATAAAACAATGAGAGTGTGGCTTAGGTTGCTTGAAAAATGGTGAGAGTGTGGTGGAAAGGGTGACTGAAATGACCTAAATAAGTATCAAAAATTGCCTAAATAGTCCCAGAGTAAGACCTCAAGTCACTGTAGTTCTTCCCTTACAACCAAGGAATTTGACTAGTGTAGTAGTCAATTCAAACAAAATAGCCATAGTTGGTAAAAAGGCATAGTATGACATAAGAAGTGGCAAGTTGGTACATCAAGGATTAATAAACAATGTTGCCCCTAGTTTTCCCATAGGTGGTTATAAATATGACACAATATCATGGATCAATGGTACTAATTTACCCAAATGTGGTTATAATTAGTAACAAGGTTGGTAATAAGAAAGGAATAAAAAATGAAGGATTCAATTGCCAAAACTTTTTTCACATTGCTCTAAAATATGGTCTCTATCTGAAGTACATGAACTCATTGATGAAACTAATTAGATACCTTGATGCTAAAAATGTGTAATAAATGGAAAAAATCAAGGTCAAATGAGTTAGGCTTTAGAACACATTGGGATGATAGGTTGGAAGCAGAAGGTGAATACGATTAAGAGGATGTATAAAGATGATATTTGTATAAAGAAGAATAGTGATAAAATGGCATAACTAAAATGGTCTTTATAGGTAAGACACCTTAGTGTTTAATCATATTGCCACTTGAGATGAATAATATTCATCAACTCAGGAAGTTCATCTTTATCTAGTGTGGTAATCTTGTATGCTCCTAATTTATAATCTACAGTAATGATGAAAGGCCCTATCCAGTTTGGTTTGAATTTTCCTTTATACTTATTCTCAACCATGGTATTATTTTGGTTTTATTTAAGAACAAGATCACTAATTTTAAATGTTTTATACTTAACATGCTAATTGTAGTGGCCTTTGAGTTAGTTCTAATATGCCTAAAGATTATTGAGTGCATTTGTGGATTTCTCATCAAGTAGGTCTAACTCTTACAAGTGAGATACTCAATAGTCATGATCATCCAAGACATGCTTGAAAGAGATGTGCAGTGAAGGCAATTCAAACTCAATGGGAAGGATGGCTTCAGCACCATAAACAAATGAGTATGGAGTGGCTCATGTGGGGGTATGATGATTGGTATGGTATGCCCAAAAGGTAAGGAATATCTGTAGGCGCCAATCACAATCGACATCATTGACAATATTTTTGAGAATATTGACAATGATTTTGTTTGATTCTTTGGCTTGGCCATTTCATTAAGGATAATATTTTGTATAAATTTTTTATGTGATGTTGTATTTGGTACATAGCTAGTCTACATCCTTATTCTTGAATGATCCTCCATTATTAGATATAATATTAGAGGGGATACCGTAACGACAAATGAGATGGTTGAAGATGAATTTAGAAATTTATTTTTCATTCATTTAAGTGGGGTATAGCTTCAACCCATTTAGTGAAATAATCAATGGTGGAAAGGATATGTTTATGGTTATCAGATGAAGTGGAGTTGATCTTTCTAATGAGGTCAAGTCCCCATGTAGAAAATGGCCATGGTGTCAACATTGGTTTTAGAGTTTTGGCTAGGGAATGAATCAAATTAGCATGCCATTGACATTTGTCACACTTCTTTACATATTTAGTGAAATCTACATCCATCATGGGCCAATAATAACCAATATGCAAGAGCTTTTTGGATAGGACTACCCCACTATAATGAGATCCACATACTCCTTTGTGAACTTCTATTAATGCTAGTGTTCATCAAAATTATAATGGTAAATGGTGGATCTAAGTAGAGTATAATAAGTGGAATGATGTATAAAGGCTTTGGTTTATTTTTGAGATAGCTTAGGTGGCAGAAATTGGTCATAAAGGTAGTTGTAAATGTTTGAGTACCAAATAAAACTAGGACCAATAATATCACAAATCATTGTAATGGTTGAAGGTTCATGAGCTAGTACTAAAAATTATTGATAAGGAACTAATACTCTCTATATTTATTTATTTGTCAAATCAGAGATCCAATAGTAACCATGACATTTGTAGTTCTATTACTAGCCCTTGGTATGTGCTCAAACTGAATGTTGGCAATTTGTTGCTTAATAGTGTTGACCATGGCTTTATATGTAACTAGCTTATCATCTTTTGTCTAAAAATGATCTTTGACCTAATTGATGATTAAATAAGAATCAAAATAAACTTAGAGATGAGATATGTTCCAATGCACTACCTGTCAAAGTCCTACAACAAATGCTTCATAGTCGACCATGTTGTTTGTATAAGGAAAGCTGATTCTAAATGATTTAGGGATTATATCCCCTTATGGTGTAGTAAATAAGAGGCATGCCCTTGATCCATGTGTAAGAAATGAACCATTAAAATATAGCTTCTAGTGTTTCTCCTTAAGAGGTGTGTCAATGATGGTCATTATGGATTCATTATTAAAATGAAATGTGAGTGGATTTGTGTCTATAAGGGGTACTCTATCAACTTGATCTATAAGAACTTGTCCCTTGATTGCCTTTTGATTGACATATTCTATGTCAAAATCACTAAGAAACATGATCCATTTAGCCATTCTACCTTGAAAATATATTTTAGATAGTAGATACTTGAGTGGATCTAATTTTAAAATGAACATGGTCTTATTATTCAACATGTAATGGCATAGTTTTTAAGCTATAAAGACCATGGCCACACAAGTTTTTTCAATAGGTGTATAGTTATGTTCATATGTGACCAAGGTATGGCTTAGGTAGTATACAACATTCTCTTTTTCATTGTCATCATGTTGAGCCAAGAGTGCCCTTAGATCATGGTTGGTAGCTGATAGGTATGACAAGAATGGCTTTCCCAACATAGGATTAATAAAATAGGTGAATTAACAAGATAGTCTTTGAGTTGTTAAAAATCTATTTGGTAGTGATCATCATAGTGAAATGTAACTTCCTTCTTTAGAAGATGTTTAAATGGATGACACTTGTCTACTAACTAAGAGATGAAACATTAGATTGATTATATCTTACCTTACAAACTATGAATTTGATTTAAATTGGTTGGTGGTGGAATTTTAGTTATAACATGGAATTTATCTAGATCAACTTCACTACCTCTATGAGACATGATAAAGCCAATTAATTTACCTGAGGTTACACCAAACACACATTTCTTTGGATTGAGTCTGACTTTGTACTCTTGTAATCTTTCAAATATCTTATAAAACACTATTGGATGGTCATCCCTAGTTTTGGATTTTTCTAATATGTCATCAACATAGTCTTCAATAATATCATACATCATATCATGGAATATGATAGTCATAGCCATTTCATATGTATATCTAGAATTCTTAAGGTGAAATGACATTATTTGATAAAAAAGGTTCCCCATGGAGTTGTGAAAGTTATTTTATGTTTGTCTTCTAGTGTTATTTTGATCTGGTTGTATCCTAAAAATCCATCCATGAGTGAAAGCATTTCATAATCTACCATGGAGTCAATGATCATGTCAATATTAGGTAATGGAAAATAATCTTTAGGACAAGCTTTATTGATGTCTCAAAAATTAGTATAGATTCTAATCCCTTCAGGGTTTTTACTAATAGGTACCACATTAGAGATCCATTTTGAGTAGTCAATAGATCAAATACATCTTACTTCTAAAAGTTTTTCCAACTCTTTATTTACCAATAAAAAAATGTGAGGATGCATCTTATGTACCTTTTATTTTACTAGTTTAGAATCAAGATTAGCCACAAGGTGGTGTAGAACTAAGGTGGGGTCCAAACTTGGCATGTTAGAATAGGCCCATCCAAAGATATCTACAAATTCTATCAACAAAGTTGTAACGACTTCATGTTACTCCTCAATGAGGAACATGCCTAATTTTATCCATTTTGGGTCTGATGGAGTCCTAATGTTTATCTCTATTGTATCTTCAACTAGAAGGGTCAAACCATCTTCTAGGATAGTAGGCAATGACTTGAACTATTGGACTATGTCAAGGTCCTCTATTAGGACTTGCTCTTCATCTTCTTCTTGGCATGATGAATCTGAGTCCCCTAATGGGAGATCTAGCTATGTGATAAAAATAGTTGGAAATTATTAAAGAATTTGATTAAATACTTGTGAAAAAATAAACTTAGATCCATATGCAAGTTCATCATTAGTGGTCTCCTACTCTAAATTCAAAGAAAAATAAACATCCCCATCTAATGGTTCCTAAAATAGGTTTTCACCACTAGACTGGCCTTTATCCTTACTTTTTACCTAGTCATAAAGTGCCTCAAAGAGGTTTTCACTTTGGGACCTCAATGTTTTACTTATTTGTTTTTGGCTAAGGGTGTTTACTCGTTCTCCAAAATAGGCTTTAGGATCCAATATAATTGAGAATCCTAACTTATGATTCCCAATGGAATGTATCTAAGGTCTAAGAAGTCACAGGATACCTCATCATTCTAGAACTCATCAATTAGTAGATTGGATTCTTGTCGGTCTTAATCTATCAGTTGGGGTAATATAATGGCAATGGGTTGTGATGAATGACTAGGGTAAGGGTAAAAATAACAATATTATAAAATAGGTTGGTTTTATCTATGTCATCAAAGGTGAGGCTATGATCAGACTCTACTTCACTATTAGCATTATCATCACTAGTCATTGGTGATAGATTCTGAATAGGATATGTGGGGTCACCCCTAGGTAGTTTAAATCCAAGTCCATAAGGTCTATCATAATTAGTCATGGAAATTGGCTTGATGGTTCCTTGATTATTCAATCTAAGGCCTTTTCCTTCATAATTATGACACTCCATGATCCTATTGGGCATAGGATACTTTGTAATTTTATAACAATCAGCTTGGTTATCATTGTATAACCATGATTCATCCCCTTTAAGAGGGTCAGGTTCTAAGCCAGATTTTGGTACAAATGTGATAGGTCCCTTATCTTTATTCTTTTGTTGCCAATGCATATGTGGAGTAACTTTAGGTCATTCAAATTTTTAGGCATTTTAAGGAAGATTGGAAATATGAAATGTATCATGGGTCTCATACTCTCCTAGTCCATTATCTAAAATGGTGAAATGATTAGAAGATTTAGGAGGTGGGAAATGGGAAAGGGATTCCAAGGTATTAGGATCTATGTAATTATTTGGTGAAGGATCAATAAGTATAACCTTTCTTTTATCCTTCTTGGAACTTGGATTCATGCCATACTAATAATTATAGATTTGAAATTTAGCCTCAAGATGTTTTCAATGTTCATATGGGTGTAAATCTCTTAGAATATTCACTTCCATCCCTAAGTGGAAAAACTTGATACAGTGGTGCAACGTTAACAGGACTACATGAATCTCATGTAACCAAGGCCTACCTAGAAATATATTATATGGAAACTCAAGATCAATTACATGGCAAAGTGTATCATGGGTTAAAGGACCAATGATAACTGGAAAGCTAATGGTGCCTTGTGATTCTCTTTTCTGATTATCATAGGCTTTGATAGTTATTATTTTTGGCTAGGGATCTACCATTGTGTACCCAAGAATTTTGATGAGGTTTAGAGAAACTATGTTGAGGCCTAATCTATTGTTTATAAGGCCATGTTTCACTCTATGCCACTTTATATAAACTTATATATACAATTGGTTATTATGGAGTGGGTGAAGGGAAGACATATCACTTTGGTTGAATGTGACTTGTTGAGATGGACCTAGGTATCTAACCAAAACTTGAAATTTATCAGGGAATATGTCATTAGAAATAGTGGATTGGGTCAAAAATTCATTAAAGATGTTCTTTTGGATTATTGATGTTCACAATAAATATAAAATAGAAATTTGTGCCAGTGTCTTCTGCAATTGTTCCATAATATCAAACTTCTTATCTTGGTCAGTAGTGAATGGTTTATTCTAAGGCTAAATAGTTGGTTGGATGATAGGAAAAGTGGCAGATGGTTGTGGGCTTAGGATAGTAATCTTTGACCTCTATGTTGTTATTTTACAATTGAGATTAAATATTGGACCATTATTGCTAATAAATATTGATAATGGTGTGGGACCAGATAAGATAAGTCTCAATTACTGGTGTACTCATATGTTGTCATTTGACAAGGATGAGTTATCAATATAAGGTCTAAAAGGGGAAGTCCTAGTTTATTGGTTTGCCTATATTCACTCCCAAGTCAAAGAAAGATTATCCATGTAATTTGGTTGAATGTGGTTGTTTGGAAACTATCATGGCTAATTAGTGCTTGGTCTAGAATTAGTGAAGATTGTATTAATGCTACCCCATGCAATATGACCTATAACCCTATTGTAGTCATGTACAATTACATGGTAGGTTTTTTGGTTATTACCATTCTAACCTTGGTTTTGTCCATTATTATATCATTTTGGGTTCTATTAATGATTTGGTTGATTCTACTAGTTCAGCCTTTGATTTTCATACTATTGATTTTGCTACTGCACTAGCCATTATTGTTGATGATTATTTTGCTATTCTTGATTATTATGTTGGGGAAAGGTGTTTTGATAAATCCTATGAGTTTGATTGGAAGTGAAAGCACCATTATCTAATGTTATCTCCCCATTCTCCAATATATTCTCAATTAAATGCTTGATTTGGACACATCTTCATAGATTATGCCCATTGACCTGATGATAGTCACAAAATTCATTTTCACGATACCAATTAGGATAAGGACTACCTTGTAGATAATTCTTTGGTATAGGCCAACTAAACATATTAGTGGTATCAATCTTGTGAAATACAAACTTAATAAGTTCTCCTAGGTTACTAAAGACATGATATGTAGGTATAGTTCTCTTAGGAGGAGGGGTTTGTAATGGTAAAGGCTACTATATTTGTTATGTAAGTATTGGTTGTTGTGGTTGTGAAACTAGTTGGAGAGGTTGTTGGGTAAGAGTAAGCTAAAAAGGTGGTGCAGATGACATTTGCACCATTTGGACATGACATGATTTGGTTACTCTATTTCCCACAACATTTCTATTATGGTTGAATTGATTCAGTCTTTCTTGGTTATTGGCCTATGCCAGTGGTGATGATTTCACTTAAATGGGATGTTGATGTTGGCCATTTTTTTTAGTACCTTGATTTTTATTAGTTGAATTAAATTTGATGACTCCTTTATTTGTGAGCACCTACTCAATCAACAAACCTTTATCAATGATCTCTTTGAAAGTATGTGCACATTGTAGTTCCAAATTATAAGCTATCTCACTATGAAATTTTTTAGTAAAGACAGTGGATAATTGTTTATCTAGTAAACTATGGTTGAAATGACTTGTAAGGGCTCTCCATAACTATAGATAACTTGAAAAACTCTCACCAAATTTTTGCTTTATTTTCATTAAGTCCACTAATGAAATTTCATGCTTGAGATTATAAGAAAATTTATACACAAAATTATTAGAAAGATCATCAAAATCCATTACCAAATTTTTAGGTAAATTTAAAAACCACTCCAAGGCTTGTCCAATCAAGCTCTTGGGAAACAAAAAATGATATATGTTTCTATATGACACTGGTTGACATGCGACAAAGAACTCGATAAAATGAGCCTTAGGGTCACCTTTCTCTTTGTATTTGTCAAATTTTAGTGGTTTTTATCCTAGATGAAATGGTATCTACAAATAATCCATGTTGAAGGATAAGAACACACATCATCCAACTTAAATTTTTTAGTCTATTTCCCAACCTAAATGGTAATAATTGATTCCTTTATCTATTACAATTCTTAAGATATGAAACTAGAAGTAACATTGGTTTGAGAGAGAATATTGGTTTGGGTAGATGGTTGGGAGGTCACAAGTGGGACACTTTGACCAAGGTATGATGGAGATACCTATTGGGGTATATTGGTTTGGTTGGGGAATGGACTAGGAATATGTAGACATGGATTAGGATGTACTTGATTTTATATATTTAGTTGTGTGATATTATAGTTTGGGTTGGCGATAAAGGTTTGAATTGGAGGATTTTGTGCTTAGGATGGAGAGATATAACTATAATATTCCTACTATGGTTGAAAAGGGACATGATGCTAACTAATCAAACCTTGCTGTTGAGTGAAAACTTGTGGAGCAAGACCCTGTCTCTAAATTTGTGGCACATTTTGAACTAATGGTTGTCTAGTAGGTACTTAAGAAACATGAGAGACTCATTTTTGCATGAATCCCTATGGGGAAGTGAAAATAGGTTGTAGATTTGACATCTATCATTGACCAATATTTGTATGTTGTTGACTAGTCATTACTTAGTTTTGGATTGGCATATTAGTTTGTGACTAAAGAGGTCTATTTATCATTAATTTGTGAGGTGGAACATTAGTTTCCCTTGATTGAGGTGGTAATTTATTTGTCCTCTATTGGGTTGGTACACTATATTGTGTGTGTTATTATGGAATACTACTTGTTATTTGTTGAGGAGGAGTAAGATTCATCACATTCTATCCTTGAGGCATGACATTGGCTATTATTTGACTACCTAATCCTATAGGCTATACACTTGAGGAAGTAGCTAGTTGAGGTTGGGATGTATAAACTCCTACTCCTTGGTATGATGATCCATTCATGGAGTTAACTATAGGAACATGTTGTTGGCTAGTAGTTTATGCATTAATACTACTTTGACCAGGATTGGACATTATTTGCATATTGTCTAGTATATTTTGTTCATTATTCTATGAAGAAGCTAAAGACACTTCTTCAGTAATGGGCATAGACATCAAGTTATCTATCGAAGTAGTTTTCATGAATGGGTTAGAACTTAGATTCTCTTATCCAGTTAACTCTATTAACACTCCTGTTGAAGGAACTAAGTCAATAAGAGGTTTGCTCATCATGTTCATCAGATTGAAATTATGTGCTACATTAAGGTAGGTTTGATATGCTATCTGTATTTGGTTAAATTGGTCTTCCATGATGTTTTTTCCTCTATTAGATATACTAGGGTCTTGATACGTTGTTTGGACTAGATCCATAAGATTATTAAAAGAAACCTATTTATCATAAATGATATTGTGGGTCAGTCTTACTAGGCTTAGTAAATTTTCATGAGGGAAGTCTGTTGGAAATTTGACCCCTACCTCTATGGCTCTAACCAATATCTCATCTTTATTCTCTAAAAAGTGTCACTAAAACAAAAATAGATTATATGTGGAAGTTTTATTAATATAATATGATTGTTGAAGAATTGACTCATCCATTATGCATATTGTAGCTAGGTATTGTGTAGTTTGTTCTTGGTCTTATTTTGAATAAGGTGGTGTGTTAACAAAATAGTTAGCCAAGGGATCTTGGGTTTATGCCCCTAATTAAGTATTATAAGAGAGATAAGAATCCATCTCATAATAAATATTAGTTGCATTAGGTCTTGCACCATTCCTTCCTATGTAACTACATCACTAATCCTAGGATTATACATGAGTCCACTACAAGTGTAGGAATACATGTTGGGATCCATAGTCAATGCATTGTGATAAAAGGTAAAAGATTTATAAAAACTATAAAAAGGAAAATATATAAAATAGAAGATGTTCCAACTTGGTCTATATTCGTCAAAAGGATCAAAAGGTTTATGCAAAGATTTATGAGGAAACAAGCTAGCATGAAGTATTTAACATTTCATTATTCACACAAAGATAATAAAATAAATGGACCAAAAATAAAAATTCTAAACTCTAAGTTCAAAGTGTTTCAAATCATTCTAATCTAGGAATTTAAAAGTGTCTAGGTCTTTTGTCCAAACATTGTGTCAAAATCTAGGCTCAAATAAGGCATGTGTTAGGACTCTTGGCCAAATGATGTCAAAATCTAGACTTTGAAAATACATTAAAGTTTTAATCTAATAGATTTGAAACAATTCTAATAAACACTAGGCATTTGATTCTTGGATATAAACTTGAAAGTATAAGGTATGAAACAAAAGACACTTTTAGAAATAGTTTATTTTATCATAAATAATAGTATAAAACTTGTTTATTTTGACAAATAAGATAGACAAAAGTGAATGGTTTAACTGTGTTAGACAAAATATCACAAAAGTACACTTGGATTGGTTTGAAATGTAGGAACAAATTTGAAATATATGCAAGAGACTCTATGAAACAATATTGTAATGATGCTACACTACCCAAAAGGTGTGATAATTTTTTTTTTTGAAAAAAATCTCTAAGGCAAAGACAATTTTCCATAATTTTGACAACATAACACTATCTTTTTTGACTCTAAATGTTTATGGTGCATAGACTCAAAGTGCAAGTGTTTATCACAAAATGGATTAAGTCTATCAAGTGATTATAATGATTAAGAGTCTTAAATGGCCTTCAGCCCAACTTGAAAATTAAACCTAAGTTCCCTTAAGTTTAGTGTAAAATGGTGAATCCACTTAACTAATCAACCCTATAAACCTCTAAAGGTGAAATTTTGAATTTAGATTATAAGTTAAGGACTTAAAAACTTTGGTAAAGGTCTAAACTAAATTAGGTAGCATAACTATGCCAAAGTGGATGATATGACTCCCAAACTTTTGATGAACTTTGAACAAGGTAAATTGATGATCTCATGCAGGCATTATAATGCCTCTTTGTTCAAAGGAAAATTAAGGCCATATGTTTTGGTTTGTATAATTTTTTTACACCAAGTTTTGACTTCAAACAAGATTGTAATCTAGGATAAAACTCAATTGATTAATCACTCTTAGACTCTAAATTGAAAAAGTTTCTTGGTATTATTAGAATCTATCTATATATGTCATTTGAACATATTTTAAGTGTTCATCCAAAAGTAAATGAACATTATATAATAAGGTTTTTACACCCCCCTTCTCTCAAATGATATTACTATGACATGGACCTTGAGGTGCACCTTAAACCAACAATACTTTTGTGACAAGTGGGGATTTGTCTAAGATCTAACAAGTTTCTAAACGTTCTAGGGGAATCAATTTTACAATGAATTTCATGCCAACCAATGCAAACAAAAAGTATGAATTTTGGGTCTATATCACTTGGCTTGTTGCAAAAAAGTCTATTCCTTTTTGTAACCACTACATCCTATTATTCACTTAGTATAGTGTGATGTCCAAAGTGCCACTACATTCTATGTGTAACTCCAATTAAAATCCAAATGAAGTCAATGCTAATAGGTGAAACCCAAAGTTAAATATTTCCTAAAGAACTTATAGGAGGTGATGAATTCCCCCACACAAGCCAAGTTTACATAAAAATAAAGAAAACATGAAATAAAAATACTTTAGGGTTGTTTTCAAGGTCACCCAAAATTTGATGAGTTTTTGGGGAGTGCTTTAGATGACTTTCTTTCTAAGCCTTAGACTAGGTTATTTGAAATAGTAATGGTGCTTTTGATTCCAAGGGTTCCATAAAGAAAATAAATGGAATATCATACATGCAACACCCCTCTTTTTGAAAAACAAAAATGAGATCAAGAAAGTATTGAAGATAAAAAGCTTGGAAAGATGAATTCATTTATAATCCCAAATAAAAATGAGGTGGTGTTCATTTGACCCCTTGGTCTTAGTTGTAACTTTGAAAACTAATTCTAAAAACACTTATTTAAGCACCTTAAATGTTACTTTAAGCACCAAAATAAAGTTCCTAATTCATTTTTAAGCATGCAACAGGTGATCAAAACATGTTTTTAGCTTTCAAATGAAAACATACTAACTAGCATAACATTTTTAGGCCTAGACACTAGGGAGATATTAGTTAACAAACATGAATAAAACACAAAACTAAAATGCAAAAGAAACCCTCTTTTGCCTTCCTTGGATGCTCCAAAATGCTCATTATAGTGGCTTGCTTGGCTTTGTGCTAATGAAGTCCTTGGCAATGGAAGCTTGGCTACCTCCATTTCTCCTTGGCACCTTTGGCTTGTGGCTTGGATTGGCTTGGAATCAATTTGGCATGGTAACACTATTTTTCATGAATATTTTAGAATCAATCTTGCATTATAACTTTTCACAAATTAAGCTTATAAATGATGTGGTAAGGCCTCTTATTTATAGATTTTTGAGATTGATCAAAATGAACCTGAACCATCCATCTCAGTATTGAGATGTGTGCCTAAGGATTAATTCAATTATGTGATTAAAATTGATAAATAAGATCATAAATATATGGTATAAAGGAAAAATTAAGAGGCATGGAGGGCTTTGATGAGGCATGGGGGGCATAAATCTTGATATTTGTGGCATTTATGGCCTAGGGATGTCTTCCCAAGAAATGAGGTCACCTGATGATACAAATATTCAATATTCAATTCCAAAACAAATTATTCAATAAGTTTTTATGGAATTATTACTTATTCCTTAATTTAGGTTAATTATCTCTTAAGCATATTTAAGCACTTTATGCATAAATTACTCAAATTGATCAGAATGCCTTGCTATTGGTCTAAAATATGATTCAATTGGAATTGGAAGGCAATGCCAGTGCATTAGATCCATTATCTCATTTAGGATGTTACCAAAAACAAATAACAAAGGCACATGTTTTATGTAAGATATTTGATAGGAAATAGTAATTCAGAGCATCTAGGTTTAAAATTGGCATTTAGACTTGGAATGATCTGATCAAAGTTAGCTAGCCCATAAATTGCATTGCCCTATTTAGTGATACCTTGTCCAAAATTTGCATTTGAATACATCAATTTCACATCATTTAGTGTGTTTTAGTTTTTTTAGTCCAAATTGTGTATTTTATGTGGAAATTGGACAAAATATTAATTGGAGGTCATTGGTGGCTAGATTTAGGTGTCTACAATTTGTCCTATTTTGGAAGATGTTGCAAACCATAGGTAAAGCAATGTCTTCTCAAATAATGAGAGATGACCTGTATGCCAAAAATAAGATGATGACTAAAAAACAAAGCTCTAAATGGTGTTTGGGAAGTCTATGATGATTCCCCCTTGAGGGAGTGGCTATTACATTTGTTAATGGATGGTCCCTCAAAAATAAAAAATAAGAAAGGTGAAATTAACCCATGGTTAAGATTAATCTATATGAGAAAATGTTTTCATGCATTGATTTAAAAAGATTACTGATTTGCCAAAATGTAGTTATAATCAAGAATAAAATTCAAAATAATGATTTTACCATAGGTGGTTATAATCATTAAGAGGACATAGATTGGCAAAAGATGATTGTGCCCCAATTAGGGATGATTAAGAAGCATAACTCAAGGATATAACCTGGAATATAGATTAAAGATGAGTAGATGTAAAGTGATAAAAGAGATGGATAAAGGAATAAGATTGATCATTAGAAATGATTTAGTTATACCTACTAATGAGGATATGTTCATCATTATTACCAATTATATCACTAAAATGGTCAATGAGTTGATTTGATCAAGCATGGGATGGGAGGATTTGCTAAGGTGCTAAGGAGAAACTTATAAATCTCCATTGATTATAGATCTTTTTGAAGCTAATTTTTGTTGTAGCTTGTGATGGTAGGCTTCATGATAGAAAAACATGACGACTTGGACAAAATATGCATAAGGACTAATTCTCAATCAAATAAACACTCAAAAATAATTCACCAATGACAAAAACTATGATGACAATGTTAATTGATGAATATGGATAAACTCAAGAATAATGTGCTTGAGGAATCACCCAATGAACATATATAGACTGAGTTGAGGAAATAATGCTGAAAGCAAACAAACAGGTAAGCAAATAAACAACCTAAAATAAATAAACAAATAGAAAGCTTTAAAATAAAAGCAAAAGATACCATCCTAACAGTGACCATGCCCTAGTAAGGCAGATCAAGGATAACTAACTAGGCTTAAATAGGACAAATATTATTGGTATTTTTGAGAAGTTGTGATTTTTTGTGGAATTTTTAGGTATCTTAAATGTTAGAGAATGAAAATATACCTACTCGAAAAAAGGTGAGAGCATTTGATTTAAGTTGCTTTTAAAATGGTGAGAGTGTATGGAAAGGGGGACTGAGGTGACATCAACATGAATTGAGCATGACCTGTATAGTCCTAAAATGACCTCAAGTCATAGTAATTCCATCCACACAAAAGGTATGGAAAAACCTTTTAGGTCCCAATAATTTCTCAAATCTGCTAAATGGCCATTCAAATGAAAAAAATAATGGCAAGATGATGCAGTAATACATAAAAAATAAGTGTTACCCCTAGTTTGCCCATAGGTAGTTATAATTAGGATATAATGGCATATGTCAATGATAATAATTTTCCCATAGGTGATTATAATTAGTAGAAATATTGGTGAAACACTAATTTTCCCATAGGCAATTATAATCAGGCTCATATAAACAAGCTTGATACAGGATGGAAAATGAAAGATATCTTTCCAAATCAATTATCAAACTACTTTCATAGACTATCATTGTAAACACAAATTTTATTGATTATTAAAAATTGATTAGAATCCTCTCACAAAAAGTGTAAGAAGAACCAAAATAAACAAGATCAAAATAGGATTGGGTAGGATGAGTAAAAATAGGCTTTGGTCTAGATAGGAATGGAATGATAGCATGGAATGACATTAATTTAAGATAATGGTTGGTTGGATAGATTGGATAAAATGGTAAGAGGGTTTTTCCCTAGGTGATGGGTTAAATGGATGGGATCTTCTACTATGGAAAATGGATATGTAATAATAGCAATGGCATGGCAATGAAATGGTATGGTACATGTTTTTGGCCTAAGTGTGGTTTTTAATTCTATTCTTTCTATTGATGGGGAGATACACATCCTAATCAAAAATAATATAAATATAATACTTGATCATGTTGATTTATAGCCCACACCTCATCTAAATAGCTAATTTATCAAGAACTTGATGTAGATCTAGTTATCAAGAATGCTTTTATGATCTTCATTGGTCATTGATTTTGATTCCTTCAAATGTCAAGACAAGGTATCCTTGTAGCCTCTACAAAGGAAAGTGTGGCTATGGATGGTAAACAAGGAAAAATAATGGATGGTAGGTTTGATTTTGAAATGGAATGGTAGATGATAATAGAATGTATAATTTTGGGGAAACAAATGAAGATCAGGACTTTTAGTCACACGTAATGTTACTGATGTCAAATTCAACATAACTTTGGTTATGGGGAGGTCAAAGACTTGTTCTCTCAATAGGACCACCAAATTTTTTTGTTGTTTGATCTTGAGAGTAGCTACCATTTGATTAGGCTATAGATTGGAAGCTATTTTTATTTGATCTTTGATTTTATCTTCATCAACCAGTGAAGAAATTTTGTGCTTAGCTATTGGTGCCTCAAAGAGGTTTTCACCAATGAAGTTATCTTGATTGTCTAATAGCACCTCTCAGAAGGTTTCACTAAGGAATGTTGAATTCTAAATTTGATTGTATTCTAGCTCTTTCCAAAAATTTTCACTAAAAGATGTTGATTTTTGACTTTGATTGTCCCCTAGTGCCTCCAAAAAGGTTTCACTAGGAGAGTTTTCTTCTATTATATCAATGTGATCTTGGCCTCCTTTCTTTTCTTCAATTGTTATGTCACCATGGATATATTTTAATACAGTGTGATTCTATCAATCTAATCAACACTTATGGGAGATGGAATGTCAATAATATGGTTATTTTGGTTGATCTTAATGGCTTAGGGAATGGTAATGGAATGGGAAAGGATACACAATCCTTATAGAAAATATTAAGATAAATCATCTCAAATCTAAATTACTCATCCTCAGAAACTATAGAAGGATCATAAATGTATTCAAATTAATCTATGAAGCATGTATAACCAATGTTGTAATAGTAATGCACACATTCTTCTTCTAAATCTGATTCTAACTCAAGGGACTCTAAATATGAGGTTGATACTAATGTTGATTTTGATTCTAATGCTAAATTTTATGTTAGTTCAAGAATAAAACCTGACTCTACTTTGATGGCTACTCTATTACAATGATGTCTTGTTGAATGTTTAGTATTGGATAAATAACAACCTGTAATGGCATGATGGGCTCCACTAAGACTAGTTTATCAAAGTGAGACCTTTTTAGGATGGGAAAAAAGTCACGAGACAACTCCTCAAATACTAGTTTGTCAATAGGGGGCTCTTGAAAAATAAGCATATGGTCAAGGTAATGATTTGACCAAAGGTGGTTATAATCATCAAGAAGTGACTTAGCAAAGACTGACTCATTAGAATGAGACTCTTTGACAACTAGTGTAAGATCAATAGGTGATTCATTACATATTAACTTATCATAAGTGGTTGGTTCAACAAAAACATCTCAAATTAGTTGGTTTTCTTGGCTTTGGTTTCTAATGAGTTAGAAAATAATAGTTTTGAACATATCTTGGTCTTCGAATGATTAGATCTATTAAGGTTTAGTTGGGATTGGTACTAGATAAGGAATGACTTATGGTTGGATAATGGTAGGGCATTGGGGAGTATGATTTCTCACAAGAGCCAAAGGATGAAGTCCTAAAATAGTAATGATAGGGCATTATGGGGCTTGATTTCCCACACAAGCCAAAGGACTAGGTCTTGGAATGATGAAGGGGAATTATGGATCTTTATTTCTTACACAAGCCAAAGGATGAGGTCTTGGTATAGAAATGGTTTGGAATTATGGAACCTGATTACTTGCACAAGTCAAAGGACTAGGTCTAGGAATAATAATGGTATTCCTTGGATATTGTAGAGCTTGATAGCTCATATAATCTAAAGGAGAGTTAGGGGTAATAGATGATCAGATAAAAAAAGGAGGTTATGGAACTTTATTGCTTACACAAGCCAAAGCATCCAAGTCTTCCTTATAAACTATATCATCCTAGTCATGAGTTGGCTCATAAGCTAGTTTTTTACTATGTTCCATGTACTGATTATTGTAAAAAGGGTATGGATTTGTATCTCAAAAAACATTATCTATATTTGGGTCTTCAAATTCCTTATAAACTATATCGTCCCAATTGGTAATTTGGTTTAGATTTTGTGGTTTTTGACTGTGTTCCCCATATGGAGTATTATAGGAAGAATAATAAAACTCCCTAGAAAATCTTTCTCTATAGGGGTTATTAGTGGGATTTTGTGTAGCCATTCTATCATAATTTGGATTATACGTGACTCCACCATAGGTGTAGTTAGATATATCTACATAAATGATGAAATCTTTGAAAATAAAAAGGCTTAAAGTTCTACAAACTCTGAAAAACTATGTCCAAAGGACAAATGGTTCAAACTTGATCTAACTTAGTAAAAATATGGATTTGTATCGCTAATGTGGTTTGAAAGTGGATTTGTATCTCCAATATGATTTTTGATAAGACTTGGCATAAAATAGTTCAACATCAAATGTCTAACATCAAATATCATACACATATAAGGCCAAAGATCTAAATAAAAAGTGGCATGTCAAAGGTCTAGGTCAAAGTGTTCCAAATAAGGTCTAAACTAGGAAAGGGAAAACTTGATTTCTTAGGTATTTTTTCCAAATACGGATTCAAAAGCTAGGCTCAAAAAAATAGGAATATGCTATGACTTTTAGCTAAATAGTGTCAAAATCTAGACTTGAAAAAAAGGTTGATGTGATTTGATTTAATCTAACAAGTTTGGAAACAACTTTGACTAGAACCAACACATGGAATAAAACATAAACATGATCATTTGACATAAGGCATAAGACAAAAGTATCTTTGAGAAAGGATATGTTCTCCCAAATAAAGACACAAACAATGATGAGGATAGGAATTTAAAAAAAAAAAAAACTATCAGTAGTTTTCAAATTTTGGTAATCGATTAACCAAAGTTATGCAACCCAAAAGAGAAATATATATGTATCAACCCCATGAATTAAGGCCTAAAAAAAATCAATCAATGTTTGAATCCAAACATGACAAGGTTAATTGAAAACTCAACATTGAAAACTAGGATTTGACCAAACAAGCTAGACAATATTGGATAGCATGATGTCACAAGACAAAGGTATAGATGGTATACACAAAATGGTTTGAAACAAATGGTTTTTGATACAAAGTGAAACAAGTCTTAAAATAAATTAAGTAGCCTAATTGTGTAAGCATGCTCAAATGATGTGATCTATGTTATGTTTCAAAGACTCAAAAGGAAAAATAGTTTTAACATGTTTCAGAAAACATAACACTACCCTCATCAACTCAAATGACACACACACACACACACACACACAAGTTTATCAAAAAAAATTCAAGGCACAAGTGTGGTGTAAAATAGCCAACATAACATCTCTTTAGAAAAAAGAGTGATGAATAGAAAAATTGATTTTGGCATGACTTTAAGAAAAAATAAACAATTTTTAGTCTCAAAAACACCAAGTAAAATAAATAACCAAAATACATTAATTATAATCATCCAAATCCTAACAAGGTTATGACAATGTGGGGTTGACTAAACTAACAAGCTTTCAAATGTTTCTAGGGGAATCAATTAAAAAATGACTTTCACATCAAATGATGCAAAATACAAGAAAAAAATTGGGTTACCATGACATTGGCTAGTTGTAAAGTGGTATATTCCTATTTACAACCACTACATCTTGTTGTTCACTCAGTGTAGTGTAATGTCTAAATGTAGATACGTCCCATGTGCAACTCCAAAGGAGTAAGTGAAGTCAATGCTGAGAGATGAAACCCTAGGTCAAATATTCCATAAATAACTCATAGGAGGTAATGACATCCCCATCATGATCCAAATTTTCATAAAAATAAAGAAAGTATGAAATATAAAGACTTTAGAGTCATTTTCAAGGTCACTCAAACTTTGACAAGTTTTTGGGGAGTGCTTTAGATGACTTTCTTTCTAAGCTTTGGACTAGGCTATTTGAAATAAGAATGGCACTTTTGATTCTAAGGGTTCCTTAAAGGGGAAAAATGGAAGAGCATACATGTAACATCCCTCTTCTTACCAAACAAAAATTAGATCAAGTAACTATTGAAGACAAAAATCTTAGAAAGATGAGTTCATTTTAAAGCCCAAATTTGAAAGCTGAGGTGGTGTTCGTTTGACTCCTTAGTCTTAGTTATAACTTTGAAAACTAATTCTTAGAAAAAACTTATTTAATCACCTTAAATTTTACTTTAAGCACCAAAATAATGATCGTAATTCATTTTAAAACATGCAAAATATGTTCTAAAACATGATTTATCAAACTTGAAATCTGCTAGTTACCTATCTACCCTTAAGGCATCACCCCAAAAGTAAATATGTTAGATTAGAAACATTTTAGATAGATTTTCCATTTAAAATATATATATATATATATATATATATATATATATATATATATATATATATATATATATATATATATATATATATATATATATGAAACTTGAAGCTAAATTAATGTCATATTATGGAAATTTAGGAGAAAACATGTGGTTTTACAAAAAAAAATCCAAAATGGAGTTTGTATGACCCCAAACCAAGCATTTTAAAATGGCCTATTTAGCTCTGGGGTTTGTGCTTTTAAGAAAAAATAGTGACCGAAGTCAGTTAATTACACTTACCAACTAATAATGGTTATCTAATTGACATATGTTACACCAATAATGACTGATGATGGATATACAATCGATGACAGTTTTACTAATCGACATTGGTTACTGTGTAAACCTATGATAAAGAAAAATGACAAAATAAAGTTAGAAAATAAAATTGCAAGAGTTTTAATGATCCAAATGAAGATTTTAAAGTTGAATAATGATCTTCTTCATGTGTGGGATGCATCTGGTCCCATTGGGCATGTCATTATATGAACTAGAAATTTGACTCAAGAGAGGATGGTTAGTATCGTGTTAGTTTAAAAATGAAAACAAAATGAAAGAAACACACTAACTAGCATAAAATATCTAATATTAGACACTAGGGAGAGCTTAGTTAAAAAACATGAATAAAACACACAACTAAAATACAAAAGAAACCCTCCTTTACCTTCCTTGGATGCTCCAAAATGCTTGTTATAGTGGCTTGCTTAGATTTGTGATCATGAAGTCCTTGGCAATGGAAGCTTGGATACCTCCATATCTCCTTGGCACCTTTGGATTATGGCTTGGCTTGGCTTGGAATCAATTTTTCATGGTAACACTAGTTTTAAAGAAGCTTTTGGAATCAATCTTAAATTATAACTTTACACAAATTAAGCTTAGAAATGATGTGGTAAGGCCTCCTATTTATAGATTTTTGAGATTGATCAGAATCAACATGAACCATCCATATCAAGATTGAGATGTGTGGCTAAGGATTAATCTAATTATGTAATTTAAATTGATAAATAGGCTCATCAATATTTGGGATATAGGAGAAATTAAGAGGCATGGAGGGCTTTGATGAGGCATGGGAGGCATGAATCTTGATATTTGTGGCATTTATGGCTTAGTGATGTATTTTTAAGAAACGAGGTCACTTGATGATGCAAATATTCCATATTCATTTTCAAAACAAATTATTCAACAAGTTTCCATGGAATTATTAATTATGTTTTGATTTGGGTTGATTATCTCTTAATAATATTTAAGCACTTTATGCACAAATTACTCAAATTGATCAGAATGCCTTGCTATTGGTCCAAAATTTGATTGGTTTGGAATTGGAAGGTAATGTTAGATGCGTTGGATCTATGATCCCATTTAGGATGTTACTAATAAAAAATAAAGAATGCACATGTCTTATGCAAGAGATTTGATAAGAAATAACAATCCAGAGTATCTAGGTGTAAAATTGACATTTTGACTTGGAATGATCTAATCAAAGTTAGTTGGCCCATAAATTACATTGACCCATTTAGTGATACTTTGTCCAAAATTGGCATTGAAATACATCAATTTCACATCATTTAGTGTTTTTAGGAAAAATTGTGTATTTTAAGTGGAAATTGGCCAAAAGCCTAATTGGAGGTCATTGGTGGCCAAATTTAGGTCTCTACAAAGGGATGCACCAAGAAAGGGGTGGGTAGACCATTAGTGCTTCACAAGATTTTTGTCCCTTTTTCCACTTGTTATCTACACACTTGTCTCCTAAAAATCTTATACCTAAGCTTGTTCTTCTCTATTGCACACTCCTTAGTAATTTCCTACCTTTTGTCTCCCTTTTCCTATAAACAACCCCTTTTGATTGTTCATTGTACTAGGTTGACTAGGTTAACCCTATATTATTTTGAAAATCAGCCTACATTATTGACTTAGTTTATTTTTAGCATAGTTCATTATCAAAAATAGTACTAGGTCAATTGAGTCAACCCTGTCAATCAATTTTTTTTGAAGGGATTAGGGTTAAATCCACTAATATATACAAGTTCATTTTGTCATTATTTAGAGAAGATAATAATTAAGAGCTATTACACATCTGCTTATCCACCATTCTACTTGAGGATCAAACTTAGGGTTTCATACTTTATTTATAGATATGGATCTTATCTTATGGAGAAGTCTTTTACATACATTAATAGGTTGTGTAGCCTAGATCTAATTTATCCTTGTCATCCTTACATACAACAACATCCTCTTAGGAAATGCCTTGGGCAAGGGAGAGATTGAGACTTGGTGGGTTCATCTTCAAAGGTAAGTATTCATAAGTTTTTTCTTTCTTTGTAAGAGTATATAGATATGCATTTGGAATTCTCTTTCATGTATTAGGATTATGTATACATTGACATGAATATATGTCTCTTACACATGTTTACTTTTATTATTTATAACCCCTCCTTTATGCCATAAGCTTTGGTAAGCACTATATTAGATTATACTTTACTTGTTATTAATTTAGTGAGATATGAAAAAATATGACCTAACTAGGGTTATTACGTGATTGTGATTGATTGGAGTATTTAGAACCCTCCCTATCATTGTGCATTGTGATAAGATATCCCATTATTGGTTCTAGCAGATCCCCATATTGGTCATGTTCCTAATTATCTAATTTATCCCAATTAGAAGTGTATGATATGATCTATATTAATTAAGTTAGGATTGGTTTATAGACATGATGCATCTCTAATTGAATACATTTTGGTCAAACCAACATGAAATCTAACCCTTATAGGTTTTATTTCACATTTTTCATTATTTTATCATTTTATTTCTCTATATTTATGATATTAGATCAACAATGTTGATATAGTTCTAACTTATGTGCATAAGTTTAACACACAGTCATATTAATATGAATCTATTATGTCTATGCAATTTTTCATTATGTATAGGCAATTAGGTCAACTCTATTGACTCTATACATTTTTAGACATTCAAATCAGGCTACTAAGTTGACTCCTTTAACACAGTACACTTTAAGACTTTTAGATCAGGATACTAGGTCAACCCTATCAACTCTATACATTTATAGAATTCCATAAAACATACTAGGTTGACTCAGTTGACCTAATACATTTTATAACTTTTTATAGCAAATAAGGAACTGCAAAGCTAGGTTGACCTAGTCGACATAGTTAGCAAAATTTACAAGTATAAATCAAGGTACTTCAACAATAATCTTATTTTCCTCTACATCCTCTAATGCACCAAGGTTCCTTTATATCCTTCTCTATCATTTTTTTAATTCATTATAGTTCTATTTTTCATAGTTTGTATTCTTTAAAACTGCCCCTGTATAGTCAACTAGGTTGACCCTATCGATGTAGTTCTATATATTATATTTTATTTAGAAAACTAGGTTAACACTATTGATGTAGTTATTTTTCACACCCTTACTTATACAGTATATAAATTTCACTATTGACTCTATTCTATAATATCTACATACACTATCATTAGATTTGACATTGTACTATGTTTCAAAGTTGAAATTAACACTTATATGCTAGTAATTAGCTCACACTTTTATTTCTTATTACTTACATGCTTAGAATAGATCACATACTATAATTAGGTGGTTTTTAAATATAACATTTAGTTTAATTATTTTATATTTTATGTACACACTACCAACCCAAAAAATCTTAAAATGCATTTTAAAAAATTATCTACCCAAGGCCTACCTACTTGGATTTCATCACCAAGGGTGAAGTCGACTTGGTTTTATGGATAAGTATAAACACGTGGTTAATGGTATATATTAGATAATCACCCAAAAACCTTATCATTTTAGTGTGTGAAGTGAGAGGGTAGGCCCCAATACCAAGCAAGTACCATTGTCAATATATATCCCTTTCAACCTAAATGTCCTCAAACCATCCTTAGATTATTTTTTAGTTCCTTGCTTACATCAAAATCCCTATCACATCTATAATTATATTCTAATAATATAACAACATTTATGATTACCACTTAGATTTTAATTTCCAAGTTGACTGCTTGCTCTTTTCTCAATTGTGTTGTATTACAAAAAATTATATTAACTAGTGTTGGTACAAGGTTTTGTGTTGTGTGCCTCAATTGGATCAACCTCATTGATCTAATTGATTTTGTATTTCCTTTCATTTTTTGCTTTCAAAAGTAATTTAATTTTTTCCCCTATTTTAGTACATATTCATTCTAATTAACACAATCTATTATATACTATCTATTTTTCCTACCTACTATACTAAGTCAGCCCTGTCAACTTTGTACACTTTTCAGCCCCTATTTCCTATACTAGGTCAACCCTGTTGACTCTGTACACTTTTTTAGCCTCTATTTCCTATACTAGGTCATCCTTGTTGACTCTGTACACTTTTACATCCCCTATATCTTATACTAGGTCAACCCTATAGACTTTTTACACTTTTTATCCTCTATTTCTAGTACTAGGTTGACACTGTCAACTCTATATAGTTTTCATCCTTAGTTTCTTGTACTTGGTAAACCCAATAAACTTTGTACTCTTATCTATTCCTTCCTATCTCTTTGCTTTTGCACCTATTATTTGTTTGGTTATTTAATTTTATTTCATAATGATGGCATATTTTCAGCCTACCCTTAGTCAAGAACATTGCATCATCAAGGATTTAGATCATAACCTTCACTTTCTTCCTTCATTTTCTCCTAATTTAAAACCAATAACTACACAATGTAATGTAGTTGAGGTCCTTCATCATAATCCTCCTCCCAATACCAATGTTGGAATCCTACACAAAATAATCCCCCTTCCACCAACACTAATACCCCACCTTCAAATACTAATTTACCAATTGACACAACTCAAATTCTTACACACATATTTCAACAAGTGAAAATCATGCAAAAAAATAATTATTCTCAAATAATGAACATGCAATAACATTTATTAAACATGACTAGTTAACCACCTCAAGTCATCATGTCTCAACCAAAACAAAATTTTGTCCCTCCTCTTAGAGATGACAATGGGAATACCATCCCTCAACCTCCCATGATTCAAAAAATAATTAAACATCTTAAAAATGAACCTTTATCCCCATTCATTACATCCATAGATATTGGAAATATTTCTCCAACTATCACATATAATGGTACTAAGGACACTACTATCTTTCTCAAGTCTTTTGTTAATCTCTATAAGGAATGGGCCCAAACTAAAACCTTTTCTACCACCAAGATCTTAGCCAAAAAATTTGTTAGAGATGTAATTAAATAGTATAACCAACTTCTTAGACATTCCATCTCACAACTAGAGGATTTATTCAATGTTCTAGTGAAATAATTCCAACATGATGATCTTTTTGAAAATTACCTTAGCCATTTCATTAATGCCAAGTAACTTCCTAATGAATTTTCTCACACTTTCGTCAAACAATGGAAATCTCTATCTCTTAAAGTGGACCATAACATGAATGATGATACTCTTTTAAAACTGTTTGTTACTTCTCTTAAATCTCCCCTTAAATACAAAGTTTGAATCTTTTCACCTAAAACTTTAGATAAATCCTTAAACCAACCAAAATGGAAAAACTTTCTTATGACTCAATTTGAAACACCTCAAATAACTACTAAAGAACCTTTCCAATCATTTTATCTCAACATTTATTCATCCAAGCCTCCTTAACTTCAAAATGGATCATCCAATTTAACCAATTTTAACCCAACCCACTCTCCTTTGAGTCTAGAACAATTTAAGAAGATATTGCCACCCTTTAAACCCATGAGCTTTTATCCTTCTAAACCTCCTCCAAAATGGTAAAATTCTAATAAATTTTGTTTATGGCATGCTACTATAGGTCATTCTTATGAGTTTTGTCATGATCTTCACTGATTTCTTCTTTCTTCTTTACTTGGTATAAATTTCAATCGTGATGCTCTCATAGAACAACATTATCAAGACTATCTTCAAGCTTCTTAAATTAAATCTAAAGTACCAAAATAACATCAACATCAACTACCTAATGATAAAAAATAATTATCCCATACCTACACCTCATCCACTAATTTTGTTTAAACCATAGTTGATTCTTATTCTTACACTAATAGGGAAATGATAGCTAACATGAAAAAATTTAAAAAAATCATTGCATCCATTTAACCTCAACCTCTTAGGTCACATGAACCAAAAGAGTACCTAGATCAAATTCCTACTCCAAAGCATATCATACATGGTTCTCCTTTACCTCCTTTATCTCTTCATACCTCTCCTACACATCATATGTCACATTCAACCTCCCTAAAATATAAAAAACAACACATTTATATATCTCCAAATGCACCTAAAAACCCAATACAAATCATTATAATAGTTCAATATTACCTCACTATAAATCATATGTTGGGGCCCACTCTTATTTTAAAATTCATAATAATAATCAAATTCAAATTCAAGAAACTTTTTGAGGCTTATAGACTTGCATTTCACATGCTCATCTTTGATATAGACATTAGCATAGATCTTACTTGTTCTTTCTATCTCATGTTTCTTTATTTTTGTGTACTTTACTTCTTTTAGTTTCACTTTGATATCACCATTACATTTGGAATTTGTTTTCATTTTGGTTCTCATGTATCTTTTTCATTTGTTTCCTTTTATGTCATTCTTTACCTTTAGTAGCTTTATGATTTTTTTCCCCTTTATTTAACTTTCACCTCATTGGTGTTCACTTGTGATTTGTAGTTCAAGACCATGGATAGGACCTAACCTTCCTCATAAATTACAACATTAAAATATCTTTAAACCACTTTTGGGATGACTACTACATTCATTAGTTCTTATGTTAGATCCCTTGTAGGTTAGCAGGGATTATCTAGTGACATGACTATCATAGCATAGTTACATCCCTTTCATATCACTATTTTACCTCCTTATGATAAATTACAAGCATATTATTCATTGTATCACTTATTACATATACAAATATCTTATGATCCCCATATTTCCCATATTCCTTTCATTTTAGACTCACATCAGTTAACTTTGAGATTGCACACTTACTTATGGGCAAGTATAGGGGTATTTAGACACCTTGGTCTTTAGGTATTTTTATTTAGTGACCAAGTGTAAGCTCTCTTGTGTTTTTCATATTTAACACCCATTTTTGGTTTTCCAAATCCATATGGAGGAGGAATAGTAAAAATCCATCAAGAAAGTTAAAATCCAAATCATTTAATAAATGGCAATGATCCAAAAGGCATCATTAAAAATTCCAAAAGTCAAATCACACTACAAGATGTGATTCAAAGCACATCTCTTTTTTCCAATTGAAGATCAAAATCAACCATTAGCCTCATAATAGAGCTAAGATCCATTAGGGTGTGGTATGCTAGTAGATTAGAAAAATAGAATAAAAAAATATTTTAGTGCTACCTACTTTCTCATGCAAGTAGTCAATCTTTTCAGTAGATCGATGGCTCTGTAAGGGGTCTCGAGGAATGGGGAAAACATTTTGGGAAGGTAGGTCCATTTTAATTTTCATGTATATATCCTTCATGGGATGATCTATATACTTCACTTGTTAGCCCAAGATTTGTGTTCATTATTCAAAATATCCTAAGTCCTTGGTGTTGATAATTCTTAGCCTTTCTCACTTTCTTAGTGTGTCTTATCCTTTTTAAGGATGTTCACATCCCCCATATGTGCCTCACATTCCTATTTTACATCATATTTTCATTATATTACACTTGTTGGATATTGATTTTAGCTGATCACATCCTTCATCACATCTACCTTATTATGCTGCTTGGTTTATAGTTTGTGAGTTACATTATAAGACCTTGAATAGGACTAGGCCTTCCTCACAAACACCCTTACATGATTTTATTACCACACCATCTCATTGTCATACTAGTCATGTCATTAGGTGGTTGTGTTTTATTACATTGCATCTTAAGAAAAGCATTAAGTTTGAGTTTTCATCCTTTAGAGATTTTGATTTTCATTTCTCCATCATGTTATTATTTGATTTGTATAGAAATCACTTATCTTATATATGAAATTTGCATTATTACATGCTTCTCTTTATGTATGAATTCATGTTTGTCTTACATCTTGAATTACATTTCATTTTCACTAATTTAATGATTTCTTCACCTTCATTTAGCATACTTATATTACATATTGATTTAAATTTTTCATTTTTAGTCACTCATGTTTTTATTTATGTTTGATTTGACATGCTTATCTTACATGGGGTTACTTGTCATGTATTTCCATATATTTTTTAGATTTATCTTGCATTGACATTCCTTTTGGCCATTCATTTTTTACATGCTTCCCAATGTGATTTAGTATGTTCAACATTATTTTTTAGCCATTTATGTTTTCCATGCTATCCAATATGATTTTTTGTGTTTTACAATCATTTTTCATTCATTTACCCTCATTTTGTCATTTATTTTCCCTCAATATTTTTGTTCTAAACTTTGAATTAACAATCTTGATTTTCCAATTTTACTAAGACCCTCATATCTTTGTCTCTACTAACTCATTTTTCAATACTATATGCCTATATTCTAAAAATTTCAATTTTTTACTATTTGTTTTTGCACTAATCTTTATGGTTTCACCTCATGTTCTTTCCATTGGACACCTTCACTTCTCTTGCAGTCTACTTATATATATATATATATATATATATATATATATATATATATATATCACTACTATAAGTAAAGGTATGTGTTTTTCAATTTTGTTCTTTTATTTATATTATTTTATCCTTATTACATTTTACTTAGCATCAACATTATGTGTGATCATGTTCTATTCCTGAAGCACCATCGCATGTTGTACTCATGTGACACATGATGAGTTTCAAGTGGGGCATATGTATACACATAATATTTTCAAACTTTTATCTTTTAATAATGTTATTTTTATTATAAAAACCCATCAAGTCTCAATCTCTTTGAGTGTATGCCTTAAGGGGTGCACTAGGAAAGGGGTAGGTAGACAATTGGTGATTCACAAGATTATTATCCCTTTTACCACTTGTTATTTACAAACTTGTCCCTTGAAAACCTTATCCCTAATCTTTTTCTTCTCTATTTCACACTCTTTAGTCATTTCCTACCTCTTATCCCCCTTTTCCTATCCTTAACCCATTTTTGACTATTCACTATACTAGGTCAATTGGGTTGACCCTGTATGTTTTTGACAATTAGCCTACATTGCTAACTTAGTTCATTTTCATCATGGTTCATTGTCAAAAATATTACAAAGTTGACTAGGTTGATCGTATCAGATGAAACTTTTATAATGGCTTAGGGTTAAGTCCACCTATATATACAATTTTATTTCACCATTATTTAGAGAAGATAAGAAGTAAGATCTATTTTACATTTGCTTATCTACCACTCTACTTGAGGAGAAACCTTAGTGTTTCATACTTTCTTTGGAGATACAGATCTTGTCTTATGGAGAAATATTTTAGATGCATTAATAGGTTGTATATCCTATAGATAATTTATCCTTGTCATCCTTACATGCCATAAGAACCTCTTGTGAAGCACTTTACGCAAGGGAGAGATTGAGGCTCAGTGGGTTTATCTTCAAAGGTAAGTATTCCTAAATTTGTTACTCTTTTATAAGAGTAGATAGATATGAATTTATACTTCTCTTCCAGGCATTAATATTTCATATACATTGACATGATTATATGTCTCTTATGCATGTTTACTTTTATTATTTATAGCCACCACTTTATACCACAATATTTGGTGAGCACTAGATTAAAATTTGCTTTAATTTTTATTAGTTTAGTGAGATATGAAAACATAGGACCTAATTAGGGTTATTATGTGATTATGATTGACCAGAGGCTTTGGAACCCTCCCTAGCATTGTGTATTATAATAATAAATCCCCTTATTGGGTCTAGTGGATAACCATATTGGTCATGTTCCCGATTATATAATGTATCCATAATCAAAAGTGTATGGCATGAACTATCTTCTTTGAGTCAGGATTGATTTATAGACATGATGCATATTTGATTCCATACACTCTCTTCTTCTCTCTCAACTCCATTTATTATATATGATTGAAAAAGACTTTTTGATGATCCCTCCTCTTGGGTATGATAAAAATATACTCATTTTGAGTCTTATAATGTTGTCTTGATGAATTTAAATAAATAAAAGACCGATTTTACCTTCTTCAAGTACTTTCATCTTTTGTGTATTCCATGAATTGATGATATTTACATGTATAAAATTATTTTCTCTTGAATTGTTATTTAATTCCCTTCACCTCTATATAACAATACCATATTTTTCAAGTTGTATACCATGTGTTACTAGGCTTATGCAAAAATTATTTATGTAAAGTCACCATTATATAATTTTTAAAGGTGGATGGTGACCCCTCCTAGTTATGTTTTAAGTCTCATACCTCTATACAAAACACTTTTGTAAGAGAGGTTTGATTTGAAGATTGTGTATGAGAATTATCATTCCTTATAAGTTCTCTTATGTTGTTTCAAGTGAGTGGAGGAGATATCTAGAAATGGCGTATCACCTATTTGTAGTTTCATTTTACATTCTTCCCTTTTCTATGACCAAAAATCATAATTGTAGCTATAGATAGGTCTTATTTAGTGATTTTTTTAGGCATACAATTGATCTTAAATTAAGTGCACATATTTTAGGAAGGAATCTAACCTTATCTAGAGGTTTATTGTAAGGATCCAAGGTAAAAAACCTTAGATATTATTCCATTATTTCATTAGATTAGATGATTGATCAAATAGGTGAAAGATCCAAGAGACATCAATTGTCATTAAATAATTTTGGAACATGAATTTTTTCACATTTTTTATAAAAGAAGCAAACATACATTATACATCATAAACAAATAAATAATACACATATTATAGAAATAAAAATACATACATAGATTACACCAATGATTTATATAACAACACACACACACACACACACACACACACACACACACACACACACACACAAATGTATCAAAATTTTATACTTCATGTTACAAAAAAATAATACATAGTCATACAAAATCAACATTAAAGTTGTGGTCCACCTTGTCCATCTAGAGGGGTTGTGCCACACTCCCCATAAGTGCCTATCCAAATGGTCCCCTATGTATAATTTTATATAGATTCCATGGCTATGAATTTATACCATATAACTACCCACGTAGGTGGTCCAACTATACTTGTAATATTGACACTTATTATTTAGTGGCCATATGTGCTAGCCTCTCTGTAGCTAACTCTAGACATGTCATTACCTCTCTTGATTTGACCCTATGTGGTAAAGTATCATTATCTATAGCCTAATCTCACCTCTTAATCTTTCAGGTAGACTTTCCAACTAATCAAAACCAATCAACATGTATTATACATACCAATTCCATAGGATCTTGTATAACTATGGTATCATATTGAGATAACATAAGATCCAAAATCTCATGATGGGAAACCTCCACCAGAGTCCTCCACCATGTCTCCTTCTCTACTATAATCTATAAAAAACTTAACCCAAGATAATATCACATCTCACATATATATATCATAATCAATGAATCCATCTATCAGTACTACCTATCATGTATATCTCTATATTTAAGAAATGAAAGTGATAACAATAAATGCATGTAATTGCCCACAATAGTAACATATTCCTATCCACCTAGCATATCTAGGTTGACCTAGCTCTTAGGTTATGAGAATACCATATATATTCTTAGATAAATGACTCTAGCTTGATGAACCATCTAGCATACTCATTACTTTAGCATCTGACTATTAATTGACTACTACTACTAAGGTACCACCACTAGTTGTCTACCTCCTCCCTATGCTACCTATATACATATTTTTCATCATATCACTACCATAAGATGCTTATGCCACACCATATGTAACTAAATTATTACTCTTCTACCTCCCACACCATATCGATCTCTTATAAAAAGGGACTGATATATTAGGACCACCCAAAGAGCTATCATGTGTATTAGTCTGAACTACCTAGGTATGTGATCACACATATGATGCTCTACCTAGTAGGTGTAGTGCCCCATGATCCTCTTCCATACCTATGCTAAGATATTAATTGGCCAAAATGATCATACATCCATCATAGCTTGGTATGACCTCCATATTATTTGATCTATCTACATAGTTTGTAACATTAATATATGAATAATCACTCATACCATATAGTATTACACCCATATAATCCCCTATAGGAGAGAGTCATATACCAAATGAGGTAACCTTGATGGTATTTTATTAGGGAACCTATCATATATCCAAATCCAAAATAGAACAGTTAGTCACATCATTTTCTGACCTCTACTCAATATGTTGTATAAGTTGAGCACTAGCTACACCCAAATGATAGACCTAAAATCATATAGTATGACATGTTATATCATCAGTTGTCACAAATATATAATATATAATGACAAAACCCCATATAAATTATGATAGATCACCCATACTACCACAAGCCTCATCAAGGCCTTTTATATATATGGAATGCCTGATATATACATAAAATAAATATATGACAACCCATACTAATCATACATATCCAAGTATTTATCCCACATATATAAGGATATCCTTTCATCAACACTATTTGAGGTATTTCACACATAGCTGTGCATGTGATTGGTAGCCCTAATATTTTATGTACATTAGTTCCTCCATCCACAACCCACCTAAAGGTGTAAATTAATCCCTTCTATGATCCTAGTAACATGGTCAGAAAATCCAAGATTAGAGGGATCTAACACATCTCCACAATATCACCAATACCTAATATAATCAATTGCATTTAGTTTCCTATCTATAATCTATCCTTTAGATCATGTAGCCATATAGCATACAATATTCTCCATAGTCTCTATCATCTCTATGAAATGGAAAATAGTAAAACACACTTCAAGTTTCTATTAAAAATTAAAATTTAATATTAAAACAGTCATAAAATAGACAAATTTCCATTTTTCATTCTTTTATACTATATCAGCCATATATTAGACTTCCTCAACCATACCTAATATCTATACTACATCACCCATGCTATATAATGTTAGCCTATTTTATTTCCTATGACATCAACCATATACAAATTTATCGACCATGTCTAAGTCCCTTCTTACTACATCAACTACATGCATGATTACATCAAACTAATTTATTTTTTAGTTCCATCAACCATGACATCCACCATCAACCATATTAACTAATATTATACTACATTAACCATGATAGATAGAATCAACCAAATATTTACCTAAAAGAATTGAGCAAATCCTATGGTATTAATTGGGTCAAGTTTCCCTTATTTCCAAATTGTACTATCCTAGCCAATATAGTTCAAATAATGCAATGATTTTCCCTTGGTCCTATTAAATTCCATTCGATTATTTTTTATCTTTCAATCCTATACCTATTTAATTATAAATTTAGATATGTGGATATATTTAGGGTTAAGGGGATTAGATTATATTTTAAAAAAGGATGGTGAAATAATCTAATGATTAGGTCGTTTATTTAGAAACTTTGAAAAACATTATTCTAGATTCATATAACTAAGAATGCTAAAAATAGTAAAAACATAGATAAATTGGAAATAAATGATACTTGGTTTTACTATCCAAATTTAAGTATGGTTAGGAATAAGATATAATTTTATTGAAAGATGATCATAGAACATTTTTTGGATTTTAAGAATATACTTTATATGGACTCAAACATTTACATCAGATCTTGATAGTTGTATCGATCAAGGTGTCAAAATTTTCCATAGGTGTCCTATATGAAATACTAATTGGATCTAGATCTCACCAACTAAATCCTTTTGATTTTTATATTACCTTTATTTTGGTGTCTTTAGATCATGCACATAGGTTATCGCTCTTTATCAAATGATCAAACTCTAGATATTTAACCTTGAAGTGATTGTGGGAAAAATTGGTTAGTGGGCTCATGGTGTTGAAATAAACCCAAAGACCCCTTTGTCAATGGGTGTTCATACATATCCAATAATATAAAATGGGCCTCAAATTAATGTAGTTATCCCTTACATGATAATTTGTGTGTACACAAGTGTGTTATGTGTGATAAACAAAGACATGCAATGACTTATCTTGTAAATTGGAAAATATTAATCATGGGTTGCTATTTGAATTCTTCAAACCTATATAAATACTTATCCTATGAATAATATGAAATAGAAACAAAAAAAGTAAGCTTTCTTACTTTAATTCATGATTGAGAGCTTTTTGGTATATTACCTTGTGAGTTGTATGTGATTTCTAGGAGAGGAATGAATGAGGGTTGATGTTATATACATAATATTCCATTTCAGAAATATCTCACAATAAATAACCTATACTAACCTTTTAGATACATTTATTTTGAAAATTATATGAATTTTGGGCACTTGACAATTTTTAGGAAAATGGACACTTGCTATGACACATATATTTACCTATGGGACAACTATCCAAGGAGCTATAAAATAGGTAATTATAAAAAAAAAAATTAGTGATGGATAATAATTAGGTTTAGATTTTTTTTTCACAATATAGAATGCTTGGTCATCATAATAAAAATGTTAAGACTAAGAGATAAGTAATTATGCACAAAGGGATAGTGAATGTGATCCTTTCAGTAAAAGGTAGGTATGGAATTGAAGGGTATATTAATGATAGGTATTTACCAAGTGTACAAGACTAAGGTACTATATAATGTATGTTTTAGTATCTACATTCCCCACTTTAATCTATTAAGTAAGTTGCTACTTAAAAGGAAATAAATGTGTATTTGGGTGAGTAACAAACCTTGCATTTGCATGAGCCTAAATTGAGTGCTTTTTTGGTGACTATTTTGCAACCAAGAGCATGCTACAATACATAATTAGTGTATGAAATCTGAAATTGAAATAATTTGAAATGATTGAAATTGAGAAGAGAAGGTTAGGAGTACACCTACATGTTAGTGTAACCATCTTTCCATTTGGAAATTTTATTTTAAATGATGCCTCATTATGAAGAATTGAAGAAAATATTAGGATAATTCTAAACCTTCAAAGGTGTGTGTGTGTGTGTGTTTGAGGACACATGCCCCCAATCTTTGGTGTACAGGCAATTGTTAACACATCTATTGAGATTATTTCATCTCAATCATGCAACCTAAATATGTGTATAATCTGGTGAGTGTGAGTAATTTAATAAATCACACTATATATATGGTGAGGATGGAAGATTTAATCAAATCCAATTTATAACTATGGTGAATTAAGATGATTTAATCAAATCTAACTTTTAAATTTGGTATGTTTGAGCAATTTAATCAACTCAACCTTCTAAAGGTGAACCAAGTGCTGTAATATATTGGCTGAATAACAATCCTTCCTGGGTATAATATCAGTCCATAATAGTATTTTAAATCAAGATAATTTGATTTTGTAATTTTTAGGTTCCTTTTTCATGAAATATGCACCTCATATATGTCTCAATATAAAATATGTGTATAATAATAGTACTAATGTATATAATTCTTCCATAAATATGTATATGAATCATATAATAATGAAATTTTGTGAATTTTAAATTGGTGTAAGTGTGGAGGAAATGTTTATATGACATACCCCCACTAAATTTTTAGAATCTAAGAACTAATGAAAATATGGAAAAATGTTTGTATAACATGCCCCTGTAAAATCTAGAGAATTTGATAATTGGTGTAAATGTAGAGAACATATTTCATAACATGTGCCCACTATAATATAGAGATGTTGAGTACTAAATAAGTGTGTAGGTTATGCCTTTTTAACATGCCCCAACTATAATATGAAACTATGGAACTCATGCCTCTATGACATGGCCCCACTGATATGCCCCACTTTTGAGATTAGTGGAAGTAAAATCAGGTAGTTACTTTACCTCAAAAGGATAAGATAAAAGTATAAATTAGGTATGGATCATGTAGCATATGTGAATATCATGTCTAGGTATATATAACATTGAAGCACATAGTATGTGATCATATTAAATCCTAATATACATGATATAGATCATGGAAATGTTTATAAAGTAACAATACAAGCTCAACAAGAAATCAAGTACATAAGGTGCATGTTCACATGCTGCATAATCTAGGATATATGATGTAGTCAAACTTCCATAAAACATATAGTGACATATTCAAATCACCATACAAAAAATAATGACATATTAAAACTTAAAAATATAAAGTAAAGACATGAGGGCCATTATCAATGGAGTTCATTCAAATGTTCAAATATGTGATAAAATGCAAGACAATAAAAAGCAAGGAAAACACTCAAGGAAGTGCATAAATGAAAGCATAGAATATAGGAAACCAATATGAACATAGCATACTAGTCCCTAACATATGTGTTTGAAAAATACACTAAGCACATAACATATAAAGTGCACTATGAAAGGTATAAACATGGATATAGATATTTGTAAGTATATAAGATAAAACATGATAATGGAAGGTGATCATAGAATAATATAACTTAGGTGTATTTCAATCAAAGAATTAGATTACCCCAACATCAATATGATCATATATCATGTAATTAGGTATGATTTTATCACACTAGAATGAAGAATGAAACATATGTATATATAAGATAGAATGATATGCTATTTACTAATATGGATCAAACAACACATGTATTATAAATAGTTCAACTAGGAACATGTTGGATAGTTTTTGGTAATTTTTATTTTTTTGAATGTTTTTAGATTTTTGGAATATTTAGATGATTTTAAACCTTAGTTTGGATCATTTTCATTGTTTGGATCATGTTTGTGTTAGCCAAAACTGGCCACCATGAGTGAATAAATTCAAAACTTTAGTTTTCATACTCCTAACCTTATTTAGAGACTTTTGATAGGGTTTGTATTGGTCATAGTTGGTTTTCCATGGCTAAAAATTGTATTATTAATAGTGGTTTTTAGAGGTTCTTATGATGATATAGTGAAAATGAGAAAGTTTTGCTCCTCGAATGATTAACCAATGTCCATTATTTGACCCTTTTCAAAGTTTTTATCATGGTTTAAGGTAAGGTTTTTGAAATTAAGGTAATGAGAGTTCATTGTCCCTATGTTTGCTTCCAGTCACTTTTGTGCAAGTCTTTATTGTAAAAAATATAAAGATATAATGTCATGTCAAGATGTGGAATATGGGTCTTTTTAATAATGTAGAATTTTTTGGATTTTGTGACACATGTAATTTTACATACATCATGGCCAAGATGACTTAAAATTGCTTTTCCAATGTTTAAACACTTTTATAACTACTCATTTATCATATCTAATGTTCAAATAAGGCAAACATAAATAATTTTAGGAGAAAAAAGATGGATATATCTTTGTTACATTAAATTATCACCAAAAAAGTTGGGAGAAACACCATTATTACTTGTTCCATGGATTCAATAGGGTATTTTGGTAGAAAATACATGATTCTTAGAGAAAGAAGGTGTATGGAGGCCTCTTTGAGAGTTATTAAATATGGAGGTATTATCCTAACCCATTTAAAGGCATATTACATATTTATCCAAGTTAAAATAATGTATAAAAATATTGAAAATTCAATAGAAAGGACAAAATCCATGTCATTCTTCCATCGGGTTACAAGTCTCCTTCACAAGCTTAGAAGGGTCAAATAGTTTGATATTGTTATAGGCATGTAAAGAATATTTGAGCCAAATTATATTAGGGGTAAATTTGGGACCTTATACCCTAAAAATTCCATGCATTAGTTGAGGATTTTATGGGATATACTTTATGAACAATTGTTAAGAAAACAAGCAGTCCAAAACCCCACTATCACAGTTTTCCTTCTAAAGTGATATTTTAAAGTAAGGTGAATGCATGTTTATGATTTTAAAATATATATTTTGGGACCTAAAATCTCTGAAATATAAATTTAATGTGATTTAGAAGTATTCATTTTCTTTATCAACATGAAAATTTCATTGGTCTATTAGATGAGTATGATAGTTATGTTTTTGAGACTATGAGGGTTTTTTAATCCATGGAAATGAAGGGATAATTATGATAAATTTGGTGTTAAAATTACATAATATACTTTAGTTTATATCAAGACAAACATAGGACCATTTTTTAATATAACATCACATACATGCAGAATAGTTTAAATGTGTTAAGTTGGCACGTGTGGATTGAAGGGTTATTTGATAGGTTTTGTGTTATTCCTCAATTGAGAAGAGATATCATAAATAATAGATAACTATTATTAACTCCAAGATCACTCACACATATTTTCATGAATAGAAACACTTTAAGTAGGGTTTGGATAGGTTTTGATGCTTGAAAACTGTATGTAGTTAACCTTAGTGTGGAAGAAGGCACAACTTTAGAGGCATGAAAAAGACATTTTCTAAAGATAATAAAATTTAATTGATAATGGAACTTACTTAATAGGTGTATGAGGGTATTTAATTTCATATAAAAAACTTTCAAACTCCCTAGGATCAATCTTAAGTGGGATTATAAGTCACAAACTGAAGATCATTAGTATAGTACTTATAAACAAAGCCAAGTGTTTGGAGATAGTTTATATGTTTTGAGGAAGAAATTGAATTTTTAGTTAGGTATTTAAGGTTTATGAGGTGAAAAAATATTTTATAATTAAAAATCATATCATCATTGGTCTAAATTAAAGATAATGTAGACCTACAGGTTTGCAGACATGTAAGTCCACATTCTTGATTAAAGAAGATCAGACTCTTGAAAATAAGGGGTTATTATGGAATTAATAAGTAAATATTTACCTAATTAAAATGATATACACTCACATATAGTGTTAAATGGTTTCAACAAATTTAGGATGTATAGAAAGATAGCTAAAAGAAGTTGTTGACCAATTTTACCCTATAGGATAAAATGGTCAACCATACATTCAAAAATTTAAATTTTAATAAGTTTTATAGTCTTCCAATGCCTTTATATATCATTCAAGTGTTAATTTATCCCTTATTAGAATTATTTAAGGTTCATTTTAAATCTTTAAGGTAAATGGATTTTGAAACCTAGAGTTATTCTAGGCATTTATGACCATCATCAAATTAGTTCAAGTGTACTAAGTGATAAAAAAGGGTCATTTTAGTAGTTTCATATGATTTTAATTTTATGTTCCCCATTCATATAGTCTATAAAAGTCTTCAAAAAGATGGAAAAGTCAAATTATAACATACACCCCACTTTCATGTATTTTATTGCCCTTTTATAACTTCAAAAAGGAGGTTTTTGAATGATATGACATGATATAAGGAAAATAAAATGTTTTAAATGAAATGATAGGATAGTAAATGTCTTAAATAGTTGTGGAAACACTTGGCATCCATTCTCCATCAATCTCCAAAGCAAAAGTGGCAGTTTCAAGCTAAAATCAAGTTTTTTCACCAAGTTTGTACAAGTTTACTTGTAGGAGATTTATTATAGATGCTCTTATGGATGTATTTATACCCAAAAAGTGTAAATATAGGATTTATAAGAGTTTCATATCCCTAATATCATAGAAACCTATCCCATCTTTATATCATTCTCTTTGGTGCTTATACAACATCTTAGGTTTTTCACTCAATATAGAGTAGAGAGAGAACATTAAGATTTTAAATATTAGGGAGAGTGATGGTGTCCCTTAAATATATAATCCATGGAATTTGTCTAAAAATCCATCTCCTATTCTTTATGAATAATGTCTAATAATCTAGCACTCTCATGAGCCTATCCATCTATGTAGGGTTAAATATTGGAGTGGTTTTGGTCTACTTTTGGAGTTTTTTTTTAAACATATGATTGTTATTTGTTCATAATAATCCCATATATTACCTCAATCACCCAAACCCATATCTCACACATGTGGGAGTGTCTAAAGTAAACAAACTCCAAGTTTTCTTCTATTTACAAAGTGTGAGTTGAGTTTCTTTAACTTGCAAGATTTTGGTGAAATTAGGGGGAAATTTTTATGATGTTTGAATTTTTTTATTAGTTCCTTAAAATATTTAATGTCTAATTTTCTTTTCAAAGCTACCATGAAATTCATCATCAAGCACAACAATATCTATAAGCCCCCCATGAGGTCAAACATATAGTTTTATTTACTTAATCATCATGAATAGAGGTTCCCTATGTTGAAGGGATTGAGTGCCTCCAAAAGAGGATAGTTTGTTACCACTTCATGTGAAAAGTATTCAAATTTTACATCAATAAGTAAATCAAGGGAGACACAAAGAAGATAATATCAAGAAGGCTCCTCACCTAATCAATAATTCAATTAATACTAACTAGCAGTTGATTCACAATTAGATATACTTATCTTGATTAAAATGAATAAGGAGAGTTACCATAAACTTGTACCTTCTACCTAATTTAAATGTCAACCCAAGGATGTAGACTTGATAGGATGATGTCACTATATGTGCACACTCAATCTTCTAATTTGACCTGCTACTAATTATAATCCAAGATGCTAAATCCATGTAGTAAATGTAATAATATAATTAAACATAAACATAGTACTATAAAATAAATGTTTACACATTGGAAGATTATTTAAAAAATTCTATGCGAAAATGTAAATCACACAATTCATAAATTAAACACATAATGCATAAATAAATTAAATAACATGCTTAGCTATTAAATGGGTTGGATTATTGTTGCAAGACTTCTGAAGGGGGACCTTCCTCTTTCTAAATCCAGATTCAATCCTTCCTCTTACAACACTAAATTGAACTTAGAAATTCTTTTTCATATTAATCAAAATTCAGCAATGAATTGTTTTAAGAAATTATAATAACACCTGCTTGATAAAATGTAATTTTGATAATTCTCTAATCAATATCTACTACCTTCTCAACTCTGCTATTGCATACACACACACACACACACACACGCACGCGCGCGCACACACACACACACACACACACACACACACACACACACACACACACACACACACACACACACACACACACACACACACACACACACACACACACACACACACACACACACACAGTAGAGGAGATTGTTTTATAAACAATAATATATATTCTAATCTAGGAAACATTTGACTCAAGATAACCAAAATTGGGTCTTTCTATTAAATTCATTATTCATATTAATTATGCAATATTATTTAGGGACAAACAAAAATATTTAATTCTTCAACTATATCCTTATTTTGCTTCACGGAGGTTATACTCATTTTTTTGAGTAGATTGAAAGGGTAATAAAAATATGTTCATCCATGGCTTTGGTCATGCATTGGTTGTAAGATATGTCTGTGTGATGAGATTTTTTTGTTAAAGGATGTTCTGTGATATATACATATTACTCCAAAATGTACTTAAAACACATTATATAAAAAGCATCCTATAGCATGAGATAACTATCATATATTTAATTCTAATACACAATTCTAACTATTTAAAGAGTATGGAAACATAATGCTAATTATAGGATTATGGCTATTTGAGGAAGGTAACTTTATGGGAAATTATTTAAAAGTATGGTAAATAAGAAGGATGATTGTGATAGATGAGGACAAGAACAAGACATTTTTGGGGATCAGCACACCCCTCAACTTAAGACCTTGTTCGACCATGAGTAAAAAAAATGTTCATTTTCAATTCACAAAGAGCTCTAAAATATATAGGATCTATAGAACCACTGGTAAGGTGAGCATAAAATTCATGCCTCTATTCAAATATTTGCTAAAACATGACCTTCCTAGCTTCATCTAATGGGGCTTTATCCTAGCAATCTAGAATAGGATACCAAAATAGAGGGGGTTGGAAATTGAGGCTCAATAATTGAGATCCCATTTCACCTACAAGTAGAATATATCTTGTGATCCTATTAAATGTTGTCTTTAAATGAAAATGGGAATATTGATCTCTATTTCTTAGTGTGAGAGTGAGCTCATTCCATCATTTAATGCATAATTATTTGGCTATAGGACCAATAGAAGTTCTTAATTCCAAGTGAAAATTTTGGGCTTCATCATAATTTTTGGAAAACCAAGCTTTGACTTCTTTTTTTAGCATGATATTAGCCCTAATGTCAATACAATATCAATTTCCATTGACTGTCCTCTAATAAGATGTTGGCTTTCATTTTCCTTTTTATTATATTCTACTACCTCTCTTCCTCTTCTTTGCTAATTCAAAAGATATGATAAAAATGCCTTTGGAAGGAGATATCCAACATATAGGTTTGGGTTTCATTCCATATCATAAGTCACATCATAGTTGTGAAGATAGAACTCACACAATTATGCTTATCCTTCCTATGATCTCTCCTTATAGATTTGAAAGGAGAGGGGATGAATTACTTCATATAACATGTCATAGTAAATTATCTTAAATTTAGACTTATGACATTGTTCCTCAAGATAAACTAAATAAAATCTTGTAGGAGGCCTATAGTCAATGAGCTCTTAAGTAAGACAAGCCATGTCTTCAATTTTCTATTGAAGTTTGGAGATCTTTTCTTCCTTCATCTTCACCTCTTCTTTTAATTTCTTGTTCTCTTTTGTTAATGCCTTAAGACTTTTATACTAACTATCTATCTAATTCATCAATTTAGAAGATACTATAAATGAGGAATTATACCTAACATCTTGGGCAATTGTAAAGTTTTTATTGTTGTGTTTCCTCTTCATAAGGTTATGAAATAATGACTACAAGATGGCCTTTAGTAGAGGGTTGCATCTAAAAAGTTGTTATAGCAAGTGCATCCGGTCCTCCAGAATGATCCTATAGCTTCCTTTTTAGTCACTTAATTTCTTTTAGGGCTTTCTCTAAAGTAGGAAACTCCACTTATATGGAAGGTTTCTCTATTTATTCCACTTCTTCCTTCATTATTTCATTTTTCAATTCTTCAAAACTATGTTTTACTTGTTCTACCTCCTTATTATACTCTTGATAACATTTTTCCTTGTTTATTTTAGCTTCTAGTGATTTATTACTACTAGAAGTCAAATTTTCTCCAATTTCTTCATTAATTTAAATAATAGAAGAAGGTTTAGTTCTCATTTTTCTTCATTAATTTAAATAATAGAAGAAGGTTTATATGGAGTGGAACTAGTTATGGTTTTCCAAGTAATTCTATAAGCCCAGACTACTTATAGAAGATGAGGTGACCAATCTTTTATATGCAATCTAAAAGTCTTAGTGAGGATATTTTCTAATTCTCTATTTTTTAATTCCACCTAACCATTTGAATGAGGATGATAAGGGGTAAAATTTTTGTGTCTAATTTCATATTCTTTTACCAAAGTGATTGTGAGGTCTTATGTGAATTATGGGCCTTGGTCTATGACTATTTCTCTTGTTACCCCATAGCAGGTTAAGATTTCTTCATATAAAAACTCAAATACATTCTTATGTTAAACATGGGTTAAGGAATTAACCTCAGCCCATTTTTTGAAAAAATTAGTACACACCAATATATATTCCTTGTTGTTGGATTTAGGATCAATGGGACCTACAAAATATAATCCTCATTTGTCAAAAGGTTCCATAACCAATTATGGATGTAATGAAATTGCATTAGAATGATTGGGTTTTCCTATATGATGGAATTGATCACATTTGTGGGCATACATCATGGAATTCTTGTGCAAAGAAGGCCAATAATATCTAGTAGTAAGTACTTTCATAGAAATCTATTTGGAGGTAAAATGATCTCCATAGGGTTCATCATTGTAGGCTCTAAGAATGTCATAAGCTTCATCTTATTGGATATATCTTTTCATAATTGAATTTTTTCCAATGATAAAGAGATATCCTAGAATCCAAGAATAATGTCTACTTTTTTGGATCAGATGTTATTTTTCCTCAGGTGAGAAATGTTGTGGTAGTGATCTTGTAGCAAGATAGTTAGAAATATCTGTAAACCAAGAAGAATGAATTGTTACCATAAATAAATATTCATCAAGAAAATAATCATCAACAATAGGATTATGCTCATAATTTTGCAATTGAGATAAAAAATTTGATTCTACATTATCCTTACGTAGTCTATCCATAATGGTAATATAAAAGTCATGTAGCAAAAGTAACCAATGAATTATCCTACCTGTTACAATATATTTGTTCATTAAATACCTAATTGGGACATGATTTGTGTAGATGAATACTTGGTAACCTGTAATGTAGTGTCAAAATTTATTGATCACATAGAAAACATAAATAAATTCCTTCTCTATTATAGTTTAGTTGAGTTTATCCCCTTGAAGATTCTTGCTGATAGAATAGATTGTATAACTCAAAAATTCATCTTTTTGGCTAAGGATAGATCCTAAAGTGGTGTTAGATGTATCTATGTGGATGTGAAAAGGATTATTCGAATCAGGCCCTCTTAGAATAGGATTCATTATGAGAAGGTCTTTTAGTTGTTAAAAAACATTTTTACAATCATTAATCCATGTAAATTAAACATCCTTAGTAAGCAATCCAAATAATGGGGTGATAATTTTACTAAAATCTTTAATGAATCATCTATAATAACCAACATGTCCTAAAAAGCTTCTAACATATTTATGCTTCTTTGGTTTGGGTAGATCCTTAATTATACTTATCTTTGCTGGGTCAAATTGAATTTGGGTGGGGGATATGTGTGCCTTAACACAATCCCTTCATTCATAAGCATGTAACACTTTCGATTACTCAAAGATAATTAGTGGTCTTGGAAGCATTAAATAACTTTCTCTAGGTTAGTCAGTGTTTCTTCAAATTTTTACTCATATATAATGAAATCATCCATGTAGATTTCAACATTGTCAGAGGAGAGATAAAAAAATATGCTCAAAACAACCCTTTAAAAAGTAGTTGGGGCATTGTAAGGGCCAAATGGAAAGATGACATAGGCATAAGTTACCCAAGGGCAAATAAAATTGGTTTATCTTGGTCTTGTGGAGTAAATCATATTTTATTATAACCATTATAGCCATCTAAGAAGGAAAATTACTCTTTTATTTCTAATGTATCTAACACTTGATCAATAAATTGAAGGGGAAAGTGATCCTTCCTAGTAGCAGTATTCAACTCTTGGTAGTCAATACAAATACAAAATTTTCCCTTTTTTTAGGAATAATGACCAAGGAAGAGACCCAATAGCTATCTAAAATAAGATGAACAAATCCTACATCCAAGATTTTTTACAACTCAATCTTGAAAATGTCTTTAACTACAAGATTCATTTGTTGTTGGGGTTGGTGAATAGGTTTGCATTCTTCTTTAATGTAAATGTGATGTGTGCATACATATGGAGGTATTCCTCTCATGTCATGGTAATCCTAGGAAAATGTTATTATGTGCTTTCTTAGCATTATAAGTAACTAAACTTCTTATTAGGGTATTAAGGAGGTGTTGATGTTGAGAGGTTTATTTGGTAGAATGTCTACTTGCTTTGTTAAAGAAATCATGGTTTCTATGTTAGAGATTAAAGGAGCATAACAACATTGATGGGGAAGCAATTAATGGAATGTCCAAATGTTTCTTACTATTTCAACAAGATCATTCTTAGGAAAATTATTTTGAAGAGGACATGTTGTACATTCCAACATGTTTATGGCTACAGGGTCCTATCAATAGGTATTTTTTAGGATACCAATAAGGATAATGTCTTCTTCTTATGCATGTAGAGATAGACCCCAGTCAATTATGTAGAGAGTTTGTAAGGATACAACTTATTTAAATTTATTAATCCAAGGGGTTGGGCCATCATTCTAGGAAGGTTGATCTGATGGATAAAGAACCAATTTCTTGGTTTTATTTCCATTGGAAATTAACATTTTATTTGACTTACAACCAATAAAATCATCAAAAGTGGCTAACCATGGGTAACCAAGGATGAGAGGATAACCCCCTAGGTTTATTTTTGGTTATAGGACAATAAAGTCTGCCAGATATTTCCAAGAGACCATAGTGATGAAAAGGTACTCAACAATTCCCTCAAGCTTAATAGTTGATTTGTCAACCATATGGAGGACAGTGGGTGTTGGATGGATTGTTATAAGTTTTATTTGTTTCATGGTCTCCATGGTCATCACATTGATGGATATGCCTAAGTCAATTAAAGTATTGGAGATGGGTTAGCCATGGATGCTAACATTAATTATAGGAATTAAAAGATTAGAAAATTTTGGGGTAATTATATTTCCCAACATATTATCTGCTAGTTGGCCAATGACTTGGATTGTTTTATGATCTTTATTCTTTCATCCTAGTTTTTTCAAACATAGCTCTCTAATAGCGTTGTTTTAGATAATATCATCATTTATTGATTGAAAGAGTGATATTTTTAGGTGCACATTCTTGAGTTTTCCTAAGATATCAAATTTTATCTTTGTTTTAAGATGTGATCTATTCAATCTCTCCAAAAAAGGAGGATTGTTAGATTTTTTTTAATTTTTGGATAGAATTAGCTCAAGATTGGCCATGGGTGGCTATGGATTAGTATGGAGTGGGGTTAATTAAAAGTGTTCTATGATTATGTGTGAGGTGGGTTATAGAATAACATGACTTGATTGAAGTTTAATTTGATTAATATCTAAGGTGTATGTTAGATATTGCATTATTTTAGTGGATTGTGTTGTTTGAACCAACTTATTGTTAGGATTGGGGATGGGTTGGGAAGGTGATTGGGTGGTTCTAATAGGTTCTTGAGTGTTTGGAATTAAGGATTGTTGTTGTTTTGGTTGTTGTATTTTCTAGGTAAAGCCTTGATTACCTCTCCATTGATGTTACCATGAATTAGAGGGAAAGAACCATTTCTAGTTTTGAAATTGCCTAGGTTGAGGTTATTATCCATTCTATTATATCCATAACTATTTTTGGGGTAGATTTCAATTTTTTTGGGACCAATTTTGATTGGGTATATTCATCCAATAATCATATTGATGATTATTTGAGAATTGAGAATTTGTAAACATAGAATTTAATGGCATACTCGATCTTTGTACCCATGGTTTCTATTGATCCACAAAAAACACTTGATTCTCATCTTCTCTTATGGAATGTAGCTCCACTATTTTAGGATTATCCTTAGTTATGATGGTTACTTGAGATTTCATAGAATGGCATGTGTAATCCACATTATTTTTTTGTATTCAAGGCAATATATGGTTAAGGCTTTTTCAGTTTCTTCTTGCTTCCTCCATGTATGTAATGTATCAAGCTGAGTAGCTAGGTGGTTGATAATGTCTCACTTCATGTCCTAGAGTAGGTTTATAAATTCATATTTAGATAGTCCTATTGTAGATGATGTAGGAAGGGTTCTACCCCTACTTTTTTTCATGGTTGATCTGGAGTAGTTTGTACATAGAAATTTTAGTTCATCAAAGGACAACATAGAAACATCACCACCAGACATTAGATCTAGTGCCTATAAATAATCATCTATAATCCCCTTTAAGAATATCAACTTGAATGATTCTTTCTCCATTGTAATATATTTGGATTTTTTCAATCTAAACAAAATCTTTTCATATATTCTTCCAATGATTCATCATCAGCTTATGTCATTAGGAATATGTCATTTCTCTTATAGTTCCCACTCCTACAATAGTCTTGGTATTTCATTAAAAACTTTTCCTTCATTTCTTCCTAAGTAAAAATGACATCCTTTCCAAGTTCCATAAACCATCTAAGTGATACATCTTTAAATGTTGTTGGAAACAATTTGAGTTTCTAAGAATTTTGATTATAATCATAGCTACAGCATAAGATGTCTAACTCAAAAAAAAAATGTGTTTGGATAATCAAATGCTTTTTCCATAAAGGTAGTGAGTTTATGGTGAGGAATATTCTTTGTGGGTGCATTTATGTTAGGATTAAGGAAAGGAGATTTTAAATTAGCAGACTCATTGGTAGTGTTTTCTTCATGGTGATCCCCCATGAATATTTTTGTGTTGGTAAACTGAAAGTTGTTGATACCCACTACTCAAAATTCCTATCAATTCTTTTATTTCTTGGGGTGTAGAAGATGGAGACTATATCTTTTTTCATAGGAATGTATGGATTCATATATAATGGAGATGGTGTGGAGGTTTTAGAAGATTCAACTTGTGTCTCATCAAAGAGTCTTTCTAAATTGGAAGATTCTATTAGCCTAGTGTTTCTTCTAGGAGCAAGAATGACCTTAAATGCTTATTTAGTAAGAAATTTGGGTGATAGAGGGAAGTAAAATTTAGATTCCTGAGTATGAGGTGATAAGGTGGGAATTATCAAAGGTGGTACATGTGGGTCTCTTCTAGTGTATGAACCTCTTTGAGGTCTCTAGCTTATGCTACCAATCCAACCAAAAAATCTTCCTTTTCTACCTTTTGCATTGGTAATTGTGAGTGATCTTTAGAAATTACTTCATGTTCCTCAGCTGCTACAAGATGACTTTTTGATCTTTTAGCAATAGTTGATGATTTAGGTAAAAAGCTCCCTATATAGTCCCCTTCACTTTGCATATACGTAAACCATTTTTATAAACTTTTTGCCCACCCTACCTATACAAGGTTAGTAATATGGGTATTTTTGAAAATTTTCAATATCCTACTTGTACAAAGGGAAATCTAAACTATGAAAGAAACAAATATTTAATATAAAGAACAACAAGATTTAGAAATAAAAATAATAAACATCTAGAAACAATTACTATCAAGATTGAAGATTATAAGTGTGTGACACCTTTCCTTAGCAAGGACACCAAAAATGATAAGTAATTGATTCATAATCTGATATACTTCTCTTGAAAAAAATGAACAAGGAGAGTTACCATAGAATTGTACCTTCTACTTAATATAAATGCCAACCCAAGGATGTAGACTTGATAGGATAACATCACTACGTGTGCACACTCAATCTTCTAATTTGACTTTCTAATAATTTTAATCTAAGATGCTAAAGTCATGTAATAAGTGTAATTCTAGAGTTAAACATGAACATAGCACTATGAAATAGATATTTACATGTTTGAATTTCCTTAAACCATTCTATGCAATAATGTAAATCAGACAATTCAAAAATTAAACACACAATATATAAATAAATTAAATAACATGTTTAGCTACTTAAATGGGTTGGATTGTTATTTCAAGACTTCTGAAGGGGGACCTTCCTCATATTAATCAAAATGTAGCAAAGAATTACTATAGGAAATTAAAATAATATCTGATTGACAAAATGTAATTTTGACACACACACACACACACACACACACACACACACACACACACACACACACACACACACACACACACACACACACACACACACACACACACACACACACACACACACACACACACACACACACACACACACACACACACACACACATACTGCAAAGGAGATTTTTTTATACAAAATAATCTATATTCTAATCTAAGAAACATTCAACTTAGGATAACTAAAATTGGCTCCTTTTACTAAATTTATTATTCATGTGAATTATTCAATATTTATTAAGGACAAACAAAGTTGTTTCATTATTTAATTACATCCTTATTGTGTTCCATGGAGGTTATAGTCATTTATATGAGCTAGTTTAAAGGGGAATCAAAATCTATTTGTCCGCAACTTTGGTCATGCAGTGGCTACAATATATGTCTATGTGATGAGATTCTTTTATTTTAGGATGTTCTATTCTATATACATATTACTCCAAAAAATACTTAAAACACATTATATTAAAAACACCCTATAGCAAGAGATAACTATCATATATTTAATTCTAATAAAAAATTATAACTATTCAAAGAGTATGGAAACATAATGCTATTTATAAGATTATGGATATTTGAGGAAGGAAAATTTATGGTAAATTAATTAAAATCATGGTAAACAAGAATGATTAGTGTGATAGATGAGGAAAATAATAGGACATTTCTAGGGCTCATTAAGGACTATTTGGAGCTTAGACTAGAGGCATAAATTTAATGGTGAAGAGCAGGTTGAAATAAATGAAGGAAGAATTCAAGGTATAATAAGGATTGAGGGGTTAGAGAGACACCTCCATGACATGTGAATCAAATTAAAACACTCCATATAACTCCAAAGATGTATAAGATAGCATTGAGTGCCTATTTGAGGAAAGTCTTCACCTATAGCTAGGCCATTATAATAGGGGTTTTAGAAAGGGATACCATGCTATAACACCCAAACTAGGGATTAAGAACACTTACATGTGGCACAATGTGATTAATCATTCAATTTTCATGCTCTAAATAGGGTATTATTTATTAAAGATAAATTTACTATCTTAGTTAATAAAAGATGGTTGAAACTTAGTTCAAAACTACCACCTACAACAGTCATGACTACTACATCAAGAGGCAAGGTGTTTGAGATGGTTTAAGAAGTCTATGTGGTGAGATACAATGGGAACTAGGTGATTTCACTCACTACACCTAGATTTCAAGAAACCAAAATGAGTATAGTCATGAAAATAAAATTAAGGACCTAATAATAATCCCAGTATTGCCTTGTTAGCAGAAGTTAAGGTAAGTTTAGGGATTTTAAGGTAATTGGTTTCCTTGCCCTCAATATACCTCATGATTTGACTAGTGGTTATATAATTTGTATATAGGTTTCCAAATATATTTAATCAAATTTGGATTTCATCCTTGAATATTTAAGGCAGCCCCATACCTCTCCTCTATCCATACAAAGGTCTAACACACTTACAATAGATAACAAAAAGAGCATTTAAATGAGTGGATAAGAGAGGTCCCTTAATATAAATCATAGGTGAAAGGATATAATATTTATGGCTATTTATAAGTAAGAGACTAATACTATGAAAACCACAAGTATCCTTGGAGCATCCACCTTAGATGGTATAATTGGTATGTCTCAGTCCATACAGTGAGATATCTTGGAGTTGTAGCAAGGATGGCAGGTAACTGCTAAAAATAGAGTAGAGTATATATTTTAATAACATAATGATGAGTAATATATGATCAGGGACTAATGACTCAATTTCAATAAAATATTCCTACCTACTATCCCAAGGGAGACTCAAATGACACATAGCTACATCCATGCTTGCTTGGCTCATTTGGGATTATATAATGAGGACCATTTCTCAAGTAAGCTGAGGAGTAGGATAAGGCTGTGATGTTTTTATAAAAGTTAATATGGTTATATAATTTATAGAGAATTTACATGGGACTTACCTCTCCCACAACTATGACATACACCTACATTAACACCAAAGCATGCCTACAACCACCTAAGTTTGTCTATCCATTGCATGAGAAGGAATTTGGGTGAGAATTATGTTTCATAGGAATATAAATATCCTAATTGTAAATTAAAAACATGATATATGATTATGGAGTCTTAGTAAATTCATTTTATAGACCTTATAATTCTCAATAAGGTCTAAAACAAAACAAACATCTACAACTAGCCTTTTAGGCTACTTTGGCAGGACCTCACAAAAGGACACTGTGTATTTCAATGGTATGGATATTGATGTGGAAATGAGGAGATATGAATTTTAGGGGTGAGTGAATTTATGAATGTATTTCTAATATTTTAACAACTATTTATCACTAACAAACATGACACTCAGGCATGGACATAGCCAGCATGTATTAGTATACACCTATAATAGGTTGATGTTTATGAAGAACAATACTTTGCTCATGGTAGATTGGAAAAAATTAATTAAATATGATTAAGGTTATATTTAATTAAAAATTATAACTTAAGGGTTTCCACTTTAGAGGAGGCAAAATAACATCTACTCAGGATTAAACCACAAAAGCATACTCAAGCATGAGACCTATACCAAGGAGGGTAAGGTATATAGATAAAGGAACATTGGAAAACCCTAATTTAAGAATAATATTTTCCCTTATTACATTATGGAAACCTAAATTTTCCCAAGTTCCTTAGGGGACAATATCAAATAGGTCATACTTAGAGTTTTCTTGCTCAAACATAGTCTACATGCTTATAAACTGCCAGTCTAAACTAAAATGGATGGTTTGAAATACCTACAAGCATAAAAAAGCCCTAAAAATAGGTATGGATGTTAATAATTACCCATTAAAAATATACACACTCTCATTTTGGTTAGACAAATAGTCGGTATACCCATTGTTTTATCTTAGACTAAACCTTATTGAGACAATTAGTCTTGAGGCTGAATGAGTAAAATATGTGTTTTGAAGGGATATAGATAGTTTGAGACTCAAAAGAGGTTGTGTTTTAGTGAAAAGTGATGGATAAGGTCTATACCACCTAAAAAGAGTCTAACACCTAGAGACTCAATCTAGAGCCTTGGAAATAGGCCCATATAGTCCAATATATAGGCTTACTTATAGACCCTTGTATAATACCAATTATCCTTAAAGCTCCTATAATAAGTTGTATGATCAAAGGGGGGATTATGAGGGGTTTTAAGACATTATATAAATCTTTTAGGTGGAGATAAGTGTGGGAAATATTAGAGAATATCTCAAAATCTTACTCAAAGTACCCAACCCTACACACATCCAACTCAAGAATAACCTTCAAGTGTTCACCTATTCCACCACATAGGTGATCAAGACCATATAAATTATGGAAGTTTGAAGCTCCATATAAAATAAGAATAAATTATATATTTATTATAATTGGGGGGATAAAATTAATGAACAAACCTTAAGAAATTAGGCACTCAAAAATGGCTTGTAGACTACCTTGAGGTCACTTTCTAACATTTGTATCTTCATCTAAAATTTTCATGGAAATCCATAGCATTTATGGAAGGTGAGTAGGTAAATACCCTTGAGATTCATGGCATTTTTTATAGACTTGGATGTCTATATAATATAAACTATCCTTAAGATTCATGAGCACTCTTAAACCTCCCTAAAACCCTAGGTAAACCTAGTTGTAGAAAACATGGTGTTTTGGTATCCTAACACCATAAAAAGATAAGGAAAACTTATTTAAGGTCAATTTAACTTAGATATGAATTCACTCATTGTCCTTAATTATACATACATGGTACAAAATGCTCAAAAATTTGTACTTTCTCAAATAAATGAACATAAAGAAGGGCATATGATAGTTTAGATAGATTCCAATCCTTAGAATAGATGGTGTGATAATTTATCCATCCTCTCAAGTCATAATATACCCAATATTTCATCTATAATATTTTCTATAAGAACATTCAGAACTGTCAGTCTACAAGTGCTTAAGGAAGGTGGACTAGTCCAACTAGGAGTGGAATTTCAAGTGCTTAAAGCTTGTATAAGCATATATTATAGTTTAAGGGGTTTTTTAAGTTATGGATATCATGTTTTCATATTTTATTAGGCTCTTTTATAGGTATTTCATTGTTGCATAGTGCAAAAAATTAAGCTACTAGGCCTAATTGGCTAAGTAAGCCTATTTGGTCACCAAAAGGACTCAAGTTTGGCATAGAAAGAATAAAGAAGAAAGTAAAATCAGAGTATAATGTCATGTAAATGATGTTTTTAATGGTAATATTAATTTTCAATTCCATTATGCAAGGTGGGGATAGTTTCAAGGCTTAGTCCACATGCACAAAGACTAATAGGGTGCTCAACGCCTCTTAGGAGGCCTAATTACACCCATATATGCCATGTAACTACCATTTGGAGGTTTTATGGGCTATTATAAGAATTTTAAAACCTTTAAAAGGATAAATTAATCTGAATTATCCTCCACTACCCTCATTTCAATGTTAATAACTCATTCAAGGAGTTATTGAGGAGGAGCAACGCATGGAGGAGTTGATAAAGGGGCTGTTTGTAACTAATGTAATTGTCATTAGGAGTGAACATTGGTAAATTATGACCCACTTATATAACTTATATATTAAAATATTTTATCCTTATCTCTTATTCTCTCCACATTTTTTCTATATATTACAATATTTTAGCCTTGTATGGTATTCCTTAAGCTGGTATGATGAAACTCTGCCAGCACTTATACTCATGCACCTCTTGAATGATGAATAAACCATATTAAAAATTATCCATGATAAATAATTTGTATGTTAATTCTTGTCTTGTTATTCAATAATGGTATGACATTCCCTTTTTTAGGTCTAAGTTACATCTAGGTATTAACAAGCTTCTTGGTAGGTTGTCTAGTGTGTTATGATGTTGATAGCTTAAGTTTGGAGTGGAAATCAGATTGTTAGTGCCTTAAACTAGGCCTCTTTATCTTGAACCTCTCACTTTAGTAATTCAAATAACCTATAGATGAAATATTATTGATTATAAATCCTTGGAGATATTCTCTTAGATCTATGCATTGTCTATTAATGTGCTAAGAGTCCAAAATGAGTTGAGTGGATAAGTGAGATTTTGAGGTACATCACCACTTTAGAATAGGTTTTCATTGTGTAATATTATTTACCATTTTCATCCCCATAAATCTTATATCTTATAGAAATAATTTAAATTTATAAATTAGGGGATCTATCCCCTTAAATCTAGAGGTGTCACTTTCATACTAGGCAGTCTATAGTCTAAGGTCACTCCCATGTTGGACTAGGTTTGAGGTTTGGACATGAAAAATCCTCTCCTCATCCAGGGTGAAAATTATAACCGATAATATCTATGGCATGCCTATTAGGACATGTTTCAAGTACCTTTAATCATGCTTTTACAATGTATAAGGACACCCTACAACCATCTTTGAGTTCTTAAATTAATACATCAATAGAGTTACAATAAAAAAGTTACAACAAATTCATGATAAGCCTTCACTTCAAGGGTAAGATGAGCTATTATTAATAACTTCATTGATCTTCATGTGATTCATGATGATGTATGGATGTATATGGGATTAAATCATGTTGTCTATTCTCTTATGATTAGGCCTATGACCCTCTCCAATTGCATCATAACCCTTTGTAGCCTTATTCTAACCCTTATCAGCTCCATATTCATCCTTACCAGTCCCATTATGAGTTTCCCTATTTCAAACATTATCAACTTTTTTATGATCCTATTGAATTTATAAATCACCCCTTAGTTGGTGTAAGGGCTCCCAGGACCCTATAGAAAATTAACATAGCTACAAAGTCGTAAGAACATAAATAAGAAGATGGACAGATGCTTCATGTCTATACCCAAGCTCAAAATGGAAGTGTGAGTATACACAAGGAAATACTGATCCATGCTAGTGAAAATAACTCAAATCATGCCCTCATGCAAGATTTTATTGCACACAAGTCAAAAGGCACATGATATTAGAGTTTTGGTACCTAGGTTTTAAAATAACTATGTAAAAGAGAGAGTGTAGTAAGTAGACATAGATCACTAAAAGTGTACTAAAGACATTCATCTTTGTGCATGCTCTACCTTAAGGTCTTCTTTGCACCTCTCTAATATATTTTTGTATCCACATGTAGGATTCTATGTCGATGTCCCTTATCATGTAGGTTGTAGCCTTTCTTTTGTAGCTTCCATGTGGTGGCCCAACACTTATTCAACACAATGAATTTCATGGTCCTCCCAAAAATAGCACCAACCTTCCATGTGTCACAACCATGACCCTTAGGTAGTGCCACACCTGAGACCAACTAGAGGGTACCACATGCCAAGTAGTTGCCAAACATTAAGAGAGTGGTTGGAGACCATTGGAAGAAAATTGGTTCATGGTCAGAGACATTAAATGTAGAAGCAAGTATCAAAATTTAAGACTTAGGTACACATCACTCTTTGACTCTATCAGGGAAATATTCCATTCCCTAATGTACATAGACTCAAAAGTGATCCTACCACCACCCCAAGTCAAATCATTAAATAAACTTCAAGAATCATGGCCACAACATTATAAATAATTAAATGCTACATCCACCACCCAAGTGGTACATTTATTATAAAACTAGATTATACACTATAAAAGCCTAATTATTTCATTGTAAAAGGATCGACACATTTTTTCAAAATTATGTTGTTGAAAGTGACTTCCATGAGGACTTGTATTGGATAGACCTAAAAATTAATGAGAATTAAGTTCACCTTTTTTCGTTATTTAGATGATCTATATGCTATCTTATGTTTTTTGATTTTTGTATGTGGATAATTTTCATCCATCTCATTTGTCATTCATCCACTTTACCTCCTCATTAAACTTATAGCTCACTTTTAGGTCACATCCTATGTGCACAAAGGTCTATGTATGATTTATATGTGGATAATCTTCATCCTTCACAATGATACATTATGTTCCCATGCCTTTATGTGAAGCATTCATGTAAATGGAGTGGATTGGTGTAAACTATGTGATATTGTATTTATATCAATGGTTTACACTATGTTTATGGTAGTAGGAGCACTTATTTTATTATAGGCACATTGACTTTTCATTTTCATCACTCTTACCTTTTCCATCCCTTTTCCCTCAAAGTTATTAGGTTTATACAAGCAGTAGGTTAACTCTCTACTCTTTAGGTCTATATGCCAATCTCAAATTAGGTGTGCATAGAATAGAAAGAATATGACCTACTATAGAAACTCATCTCAAGGAAAAAAAGGGTCCCATGCCTTGGGGATGTTTACATCATTATGTGAGATAATCAATTCTTGAACATGTAGTTAAGGTACAATACTTCCATGCTCAACACCGAATCCTCTTGTGCCCCCACATATAACCTTCGTGCCTAACACCCCACAACAAAAACTCCCCTGTGCTGTAGAGTACCCACAGGTGCATGTTTCAAATGAATTTTTTTTGCATGCCTAGTGGGATTATTTAAATAAAATATAAGGAATTAGTGAAATGTCTAGAAAACTAGTATATTAGACACTTAGTAAAATCCCTTGGTAACTCCAAACATCTATGGTTTGTAAGGATCAACCCCCTATTTACATGCCAAGAATAACAAGATCATCTACAATAGGAACTAATTTCTATTTCAGTGAGCTTCCAATGCCCTCAAGAAGAAGGAGAGAGAGATCATCTTTATCCCTTATCAAAATTCATAATGCAAGCCAATCACCTCCCATATCTCAGTCTATACCACCATTCAAAATTTTATATTCTAAGCAAGGTCTATTCCCTATCTCATTTATGGTTGTCCCAAGGAATCAAGTGTTGTGACTTTTAATGGAGGTAACCCATTAGTCCTAGCATAGTAAAATGACATTCTAGTGTCCAATATTAAAATCTTACCATATTTCATGGATGAGAATTCAATCTCCCCTATGGAGCATATCCAAGATATCACAAATATATGTGTAATGTACCATGTCACCCAAGATAATGTAACAATCAGGATACTCAATTATTATTTAAAAGGAAAATCCCTCTAATGGTATTGAGGCTTGATATTGAATTCTATTCGTAACTAGGATGAGCTTGGTGAAGATTTATGCAAGCAATTTAAAGATAAGAGTGATCACTTATCATTAATAGAGAAACTCATGGTTATCAAGTGAGCACCATACAAAATAATGGTCACTTTCTAATTTAAATTCCAAAGGATCTCAGATAGAATCCTAGCTTTGTGTAAGCCATCTCCAAACACTACATGCTTATACTTCTTAAAGGCTCTTAATAGTGATATGTCAGTGATGATTAAGTCCATGGGAGGCACGGTTCTCCTTGATGCCTACAAAGTATCTATGCACATAGATAATTGTTTGATTCAAGTGGGAAAGATTACACCTAGACCCCCCCATGCCTATATTCATATAACTTATCCCTAATCAAGTAGTTTCATAACCTATGCTAGCACCTATCCTTACTATACTGATCTACCTACTCCATTTATTGATCCTTATAATGATTTACATGAGGTAAAAATGCTATTACAAAGTTTTGGGAATGAACTAGTTGCCCTCAAAAGGAAACAAACATAGTATCCTAGACACCATCAACCCTTCACTCAGAAATACTAGTCAAATAGAAATCCCTATAAAGGTGATGTACAACACCAAAATCAGCTCACTTATAACACAAATCCTTATGCATATAAATATAATTCTATTAGGACTTCCAAATCCCTTGTCCCAATTCAAAATAAACTATTGTAGGATTTCAAGTGGTGTTTTCCATGTAACCAACTACATAATCAAGATACCTACATGAATGGGAGCTTGAATCAAGTGTTCATGGTGAAAAACATGCCTTAGTTGTAAGGAATAAACAAGTAACATGGCTCTATAAATGGGAGAGGTCCAAACATTAATTCAACCACAATATGAGTTTATTTTCATCAATTGGTAGGAATAAGACTTTAGATATGTGAATCAAAGTAGCACACCTATTAGAGGGAGTGATCTAGTTGATTTTAATAAAATATTTAATATTAAATCCATAGAGGAGGCCATATCAATTTTGACACCCATGTCATCAGCACCACAAGTCAATCAGGTAGGTGTATAAGCTAAAACACCTGCACAACCTTTACACCTAGAAAGGATAGTACAAAAGGAGGTATTTCCTCAAATTAGTGCACCAACTCTAGGATAAGCTAAAATTCCAAATCCACAACCAAAGGGATCCTAGGTTCCCTTCAATATAGTGGAATAGATGAAGAAGTTGAGCCTCAAAATCATAATGTGGGATGCACTTACTATTCCATCTAAATGGAACTTGCTCTAGGATGGACTAAAAGGATTCCAAGAGTGTCAAGCCCTTGAATTAACGCCTACCACTTCTAAAATCTTATGCCAACCAAAAGAAGAAACACAAGTATTCAATGTCAATAATAATCCACCTTCATTCTAGTCTCTCTAATCATTTGATATAACTTGATGCATAATTATATGATCGATTTAGGCACAAAAAAATTAGTAATGCCAAAGAAGATCACATATATGCTTGGAATTACATATGCCCCTATTTTAAAAGGAATAGTCTAGCTTGATGACAAGATAGTCAAGGTGCTAGGTATAATCAAGGGCTTGAATCTTATATTTCATGCATGCCCAAGCCTATTTATTATACATGATATCACCATCATTGACTTACCTCCACACTTTGTCATCTACCTCTCTCAAGACTTTATGACAAATATGGGCAAGTATCTATCTTTATATTGATCACATATGCTATTGAGAAGTAGATATGAGACAAAATTGACCATAAGGGTAGAGCCTATCTTTAAAATCCATATTAATCCATACACTCCTATCCCATTTGGGCAAAACTATGTAATTTTTGATCAAGAGGAGAATTAAATTCTCCATGAGGCTGTGATGCTACTTGAGGAAATGCTAGATAATCTACTGGATGAATGAGTGCATGAAATATTTTAGTGTGACCCATATGATAATTTAGAAATAGGGTTCAACATGTATTGCATCATAAAAGGAAATTTTATGCTACCTGAACTCATAAAATCACATAAAGACCCTAAAAGTACATCATGCCCAAGACTCTTTATTGTGAAAGATATCTTTATCATTCACTTACCTCCCTACTTTGCCATCTACCTCTATCGAGGCTTTATCACAAAGATAGACAAGTATCTATCTTTAGATTTGTCACATATGCTATTAAGAACTAGATATGAGACAAAAGTGACCATCAAGGTAGAGCCTATCTTTACTCCTAGCCCATTTGAGAAAATATATGTAATGTTTGATCAAGAGGAGAATTCAATTCTCCATGAGGCCATGATGCTACTTGAGGAAATGCTAGATAATCTACTAGATGAATGAGTACATGAAATATTTGAGTGTGACCCATATGATAATATATAAATAGGGTTCAACATTTATTACATCATAAAAGGAACTTTTTTGATACTTGAGATCATGAAAGCACACAAAGACCTTGAAGATACATGGTAGTTTTACTTTGATGGCTCCCAAAGTAGGAATGGTACAGGAGCTAGTGTCATGTTGGTGTCACCTCAAAGAGAAAAATACTCCATGACTTTACGCTATAATTCACTTGCACAAAAAATGCTATTGAGTATGAGGCATTGATTCAAGGCTTTCAACTTGCTTAGAAGAAAGGGATCAAAGTGATGCAAGCATTGGGTGATAGTGAGCTAGTGTTAAACCAAGTTAGAGTGCATAAAATGACTAAGAATGGCCTAATAAAAGCTTATAAACATAGAGTATGGGATATGATATAATGATTTGATGTATTTAATATCATTTCCATACCAATAGCATAAAATGTCAATGTAGATAGGATTGCTATTGTTGGTGTGTAGTATGACATTTTGCATAACATAATGAAAGAGTCCCAACAACTCATCAAGATCATGGCTAGACTAGTAGTTCTTGACAACAACAAAAAATGGTAATTATTCAAAAGTGATGAGAAAATCACCAACTTCCTATAGGATGAGGTATAATTTTACACCATTAAATAGGCATAACTACAATCCCAATATGAAGATGAAGTCATCCATTTAAAAGGAAACAAACTACCAAAGGGGCTGGTCACCCTAAAAAATATCTTTGATTCTGATGACCAATTCAAAGGAGAAAATCATAGTATGACTACCAAAGAAGATATCTCTATACCCATAGTCATTTTAGAAGAAAAGGTACTTAAATCCAGTAAAGTATGCTCTACACCATAAATTGAAAGATTTATTCAACTCAGTAGGAGATATAATGACATTTTCACATTAATCTATAAAGATTTTAGAGGCTTTCATCTAGGCTTAGCACTAAATATGATTGAGATAGATATTGATGCATAACCCATGTTATAAAGGTAGAGGCTTGTCAATCTAAAGTTGGAGCCATTGATGTGTAAAGAGCTCTAAAAACTCATCAAGGCTAGTATAATACTTCCAATCAAACATTCCTTATGGGTCACCAACTTAGTCTTGATATATAAGAAAAATGGGGAGATTCATCTCTACTTAGACTTCAGGGACCTGAACAAGGCTTCCCTCAAAGACCATTATCCTCTCCCATCAATGGAGTAGATCTTGAAAATAGTTATAGGAGTAGAGAGATTCTAATTTTTGGATGGTTATTTTGGCTATAACTAGATATTTATGCAAGAGTGAGACCATTACAAAACTACATTCACCACTAAGTGGGGAACCTTTACATACCAGTGCATGTTATTTGGCTTAAAAAATGTAGGAGTGGCATTCTAAAGAGCCATGGATATGGCATTCAATGATATCATCAATAAGATCATATTGGTTTACATTGATGACATAACCATTTTATCTAAGCATGCAGAGGATCATTTGGATCATTTAGAGCAAGTCTTTTAGAAGTGCCATGAGTTTGTAATTTCTCTAAACCCTAACAAATGCATATTTATAGTTCATGAAGTTACCATCATTGGGAACATTTTTTCTAAAGAGGGAATCTCAATATGTCCAAAGTGAGTCAAATATATCTCATGTCTTCCCCTTATAAGACACAAGAAGAATCTCTAGAGTTTCCTGGGGAGAATCAACTTTTTGAGAAGGTTTATGCCTATTTTCACTATCTTGGTCAATCCCCTCACTATGATGTTAAAAAATAATGTTGCATTTAGCTGGATGTGTGATGACACCAAATTTTTTTAGGCCATTAAGTGTGCCATTGTGTAAGATACTACTTGATCAACCTATACTACAATAGGGATTTTATCTTGTATGCATTTGGTAGAGCTGAAGGCATCTTGACCATCCTACCATAGAAAAAAAAGGAGCAATTGGAGTAACCAATCAATTTCTTTAGCCAAGAACTAAAGGATTATGAGATTTAATATAGCTTCATTGAGAAATATACCCTCATCATTATGAGAGTGATAAGATAATTTAGTCATATGATCTCCAACAATAAAATTCAACTTATGGTAGCACATGCAAGTGTTAAGGAGTTCCTACCCAACAAGGACATCAATCAGAAAAGAGATGGCTAGATCACAAAAGTGATGGAGTATGATGTAGATATCCAAGTCACCAAGTTGGTGTGAGGAAAAAGACACTATGAATAGTTAGAAAAAGTAGCAAAGCTAGAGGATGATGTAGTCCTAGTATCACATGAGTAAGAGTGCACAAGTGAAGGAACCATGACTAACCAAGTGTAAGATATGAAAGCCTTCCTTCCACATAATGTGTATCTACCTAGCCTCAAAAAATCTAGGTGTATACATTTTAGCCTATAGTTCATTCCCTATGTGTTTATAGATGATGCACTTTTTCATAAAGATCTCAATGGAGTTCTCCTAAGGTGTGTAGAGTCAGTGAAAACAAGCAAAATTCTTCAATAATTCCATGATGGAACTATAGGAGGCCATTATTTCCCCAACACCACCACTATGAAGATCATGTTTGCTAGATATTATTGGCTATATCTATTCAAATATGTGCATACATATGTGAAAAATTTCAAGAAATGTGTTTTCTTCATAGGAAAACAATGTCTTGTAACCTTACCAATGTGCCAAATTCAAGCAAATCAACCCTTTTCATAGTGGGGCCTAGATTTCATAGGCATGTTTAATCCACCATCGAGTGATGGACATAAATGGATTATCATAGCCACTAACTATTGAATAATGTGGAAATAAGTAGTTGTGCTTAAGGAGGCTAATGAGACATCTATCTTGAACTTATAAAAGGGTATTTTAAAAACATTTGGTGTTTCAACCACCATTATATTTGACAATGCACTAGATTTCCTTGGGACCAAGATTAATTAGTGGGCCATCAAACACAACATCTATCTAAGAGCCTCATCAAACTATTACCCTCAGGGTAATGTTATAGCTGAGTCTATGAATAAGAACCTAATTTTCATCATAAATAAGACTCTAGAGGATAATAAGTGGGATTAGCATACTAAGATCAAAAACACTTTTTGGGATGATCGAACCATGCCCAAGAGAGTGTTGGGAAACTTGACCTTCATGCTAGTTTATGAAAGGGAAGCCAAGTTACCACCATCCCTTGAGTTACCTTCATTAAAACTCACACATTCGTTGGAGCTACTTGAGAGTGATCCCCTCAGAGAAATACTGGCATAGCTCATGGAGATTGAATAAACTAGAGCATAAGCTTTGCACACTATGGAGCACCAATAAGCGCAGACCAAGAGGGTCCTTGACAAAAAACCTATCAAGAGAAGCTTTTAGGTGGGAGAATAAGTGCTCAAATGGGATGTGGATAGAATGAAATCTAGAAGGCATACCAAGTTTGAGGTAATATGGAGTCACCCCTATACCATCACTAGTTACAAGCCATCTAATGCCTTCTAGCTTACCAAAATGAATGGGGATGAGATACCTATCCTAGTCAGTGGGATTCATCTCAAGCACTATCTTTATTAAGCCTTGTATAAATTGTAAATAAGTAGAGTAGATGCTTTTCATTTACCTAAAAGCATAATTTTCACACCTTTGTTTTAAGTATTTTCAATCCCTCCAAGCACTTGCACATAGTGTTTTCTTAGCTGAAGTCTTTTTCCTCTAAGTTCCTTCTATGCAGTTCTTATTTTTTCAGGTGATTCTCAACTCATTTTAAAGCTGAAATATGCATAGATTGTGCATTTAAGAGAGAAATATCTAGAGGTTTCAAAGACTCTATGCCCAATGAATCACTCAAAAGCTACTGGGTTCTTGCTTAGTTGGAAAGTGGCCCATAAAGGTCTCTAGAAGTGTTGACTTTCTAAGTCACCCCTTAGTCGGTGCAAGACATCCCAAGACCCTATAAAATACTATCATAGCTATGAAGTCCTAGGGACCTTAAGAATAAGATGCATAGATGCTTCCCATCTGTGCTCAAGATCAAAATGGAAACACAAATCTACATAACAAGCCAATAATGATCTACACTAGTGAAAGGAACTCAATGCATATCCTTGTGTAGGATTTTGTCACACATAGGTCAAAAGGTGCATGAGATTTAGAGTGTCAGTCCCTAGGTTTCAAAATAGATGAGTAAAAGAGAGAGTGTAGTAAGTAGTTATAGATCACCAAAATTACACCTAGGACTTTCATCTTCATGCACACTCTACCTTAATGTCTTATTTACACCTCTCTAATATAGTTTTATGCCCACACATAAGATTCTACATCTTTGCTCACTATCACACAAATTGAAACCTTTCTTCTATAGATGTCATGTGGTGGCCTAATTTTTTTTTCAACACAAGGAAGTTTATGGCCCTCCCAAAAATAGTGCCAACCTTTCACATGTCATGATCCTGCCCTTCCTATAGTTATACACCCACAACCAACTAGAGGGAACCATATGTTAAGTAAATACCAAACATTAAGAGAGTGGTTAGAGATGGTTGGAAGGAAATTGATTCATGATCAAAGACATTAAATACAAAATTGACTATAAAATTTTAGGACTTGGGGGCATGTCACTCACTTTGACTCTATTATTGAGATCTTTCATTCCCTAATTTAAGTGGACTCACCCCCAGGTCCATTCACCAAATAGATTTAAGAATCATGGCCACAACAACATAAATAATTAAATGTTACATCCACTACCCAAGATACACTTTTATTGTAAAACTAGCTTATACACTATAAAATCTTGGTTCTTTTACTATAAAAGGGTCAACACATTTTATCAACTTATGCTGATAAAATTGCCTTCCATAAGAACTTATATTGGCTAGACCTTAAAAATTAATAATAATTAAGTTCACCTCTTTTCATTATTTATATGATCTATGTGATATATTTTGTATATTAATTATTATTTGTGGATAATGTTTGTCCCTTTCATTTTTCATTCATCCCTTGTTCCTCCTTATTAAACTCCTAGTTCATTTGTAAGTTGCATCCTATGCGCACCAGGGTCTACATAGGATTTTTATATGGATAATCTTCATCCCTCTTAGTATTGTGTTATTTTCTCACACCTCTATATAAATAATTCAAGTGGAATTACTTGGTGGAAACTATGTGATATTGTCTTGTTCTCAAGGGTTTGTACTATGTTTATGCTAGTAGGAGTGCTCACTCTATTTTGGGTGCATTGCCTTTTCATTTTTATAACTTTTAACTTTTCCCTCAAAGTTATTAGGTTTATACAAGTGGTAGGTTACTTTTCTATTATTTAGGTTTATGTGTTAGTATTAAACTAGGTGTGCATAGAATAAAAAGAATCCAACCTACTCTAGAGATTCATCCTAAGGAGAACAAGGGTCCCATGACTTAGGTATTTTTTTTTTATCATTTTAAAAAGATAAGTGATTCTCACATGTGAAACTAAGGGACAATACTTTTACACTCATCACCAAATTCTCTTATGCCCTCATGTAGAACCTTCATTCCTAACACTCCATGGTGAAAAATCCCCTACACTTCAGAGCACCCATGGGTACATGTTTCAAATGAAAATAGAGGCCCATCAACTTCCTTAGTATCCTAATCACTCATATGATCAGTCATGGAAATATCATGACATTATTTACAACCCAACTCATACCCTAAGCCATTCCATATCTGACCTTAAACTAACCCTATTGGATCATGATATGCATATGATAAACATTAATACATTGATGGGGTATGGGTAATATATTACAAAACATGTCATTGAGGGTATTAGGGTGTCATTATAGTAGGCCAAAAGGCACTAGTAATTTCTCATGAGGGAACATCATCTAAGAGGAAATAATGTTATGTTTAAGATAGAGGGACTAATCTCCAAAATTGAAGATAGGCTAGTGGTACATGAAAAACAACAAACTCACTAACATTCTACTCCCTCATCCATCTCATGTAGATCTTATGTTGAGTTACCCACCACCCTTCAAAACCTACAACTAATTGAATATCAATACCCTCAAAACCCCTCACCATCATTCTCAACTTTCCCTTCATATAAATATGTCCAAGGAAGAGTCCAAGAAGAAGGAAAAGTGTGCATCAAATAAATTAATCATCATTACCTGTCAAGGTTTGATTTTGTAGCATGCCTTAAAAAAAAATTGAATTTGTAGACCACCATATGTATCAATCCAGAGAAGATAAAAAATCAACACCACCTTAGTTTTACATACCTCCTTTCATGCCCCAAGTAATAGTACACTCTATGCAAGAAACCCCTAAGCTTAAGTTTTTATCTTATAACCAGGTGCTAAAGTTAGGGAATAGTGAAGAGGTGACAAAAAAGTTTAAAGTCATTAAATACCCACCCCTCCCTCCTCAAGAGTATAAGTCATTTCCATCATGGAAATACATCTAGAGCAATGTGCAAAAGTAGGAGGAAACATGGTGATTAAAGATAAACAACTAAATGAAGGAAACGTGGCATACATCTCATCTCTCATGGAGTCATTCGAAGAATTTCCTATGCCACTCCTTAAAGAGGTAAGCTATGAATATCACATTTAATCCATAGCTAATGATGATGAATTTTTTGAGCTTGAAGAGGAGCTCACAATATGGACACCATTTGGTAAGGAGGGACACCATTCAATTTTCAAAAGTGCAGAAGATGATAAGTTATAGGAACATGGTGAACCAAAAGAGGAATATTATTACATTGGAAAAATTGAAAAACTTTGACTTTTATGATTACATGTCAACTTACCTTCAACATGGTAGTTCTCAATAACTTGCAAGACCAGTCAAAGAAGTTGGAGATCAAGGTAACTTTGACAGTTTAAAAGGTCATCAAATGATTGTTGAGGATGATAGAGTTTCAAATGATCATTCAATTGATCTATTTGAAATTATAGGATCAAGTTATAACCTCCTTGAAACATGTTATGAGATAGTCTAGGTTGAAAAAGATGAATTCACCAAGCAAGGGGAAGGTAGCGCTATAAACTTGCCACCTCAAGAGGCTGCCACAATAGAAGAAGACTTGTTTAATGTCATTAAATAATGTTACCAACCTATTATTATATTTTTAGCTATCCCTTTCCCTGATGATTAGCATATAAATATTTAAAACATGAATAAAAAAGACTTAGTCTATTTGTAATAGGTAGTCATCCTTTTAAAGCTCTTCAAAATGTCAAGATGATGAGTCTAGTCAATTAAGAGTGGATTTTCAAGTGCATAATTATTAAATAATAATAAATTATGGTTTAAGGGGTTGTTTTATGTATGTATTTAATGTGTTGAAAGGTTCTTAGGATCTCTTATAGGTATTTCATGGCTACCTAGTGCAAATAGTTAGGCTACTAGGCCTAATTGGCCTAGTAGACCTATTTGGTCACCACAAAGACTCAAGTTTGGCATAGAAGGACTAAGGAAGAAATTCAAAGTAGAGTATAATGTAATGTAATTGATGGTTAAATGGGTAGAGGCACTTTCAAGGCCATTATACAAGGTGGATGTAGTTTCAAGGCTTAGTCTACATGCACAAAGACTAATAGGCTACTCAACACCTATTGGGAGGTCTAATTATACCCATGTACACCATGTAACCTCAATTGGGAGGAGTGATGTATTATGATCATGGTAAACCATTTGATAAGGATAAAGAAGTTGATTTAGCCTCCAATACCCACATTTCAATGTCAATAACTCATTTAAAGAGTTATTGAGGAGGACCAACACATGGAGGAGTTGATAAAGGGGATATTTGTAACTGATGTAATTCTAATTGGGAGTGAACCTTGGTCAATTATGACCCACTTTTCTTATTACATGCTATATTTCCCTTCTCTCCACATTTATTCTATATATTATAGGCTTTTAGCCTTGTATGGTATCCCTTAGGCTAGTATGAGGAAATTCTACTAACACTTTTACTCATGTGCCTCTTGAATGATGAATAGATAATCTTGAAACTTTTACATGATTATTACTTTATGGTTTCATGGGTGCAACCTAAAAGCTTCAACAGAAGCCTAATCAGTGCTAAAATAAACACCAATAGGTTTGCCCCTACAAAACATAATGAAAGGAAAAAATTTGGATTGTGAATGAAGTTGGAGGGGTCATGAGACATGTAAAAAAGGCACTAAAAGTACCATTAAGGTATTTATAGGTGGAAAAGTGGGAAAATTTAAGAAGGATAAAAAATCCTAGACATGCCTAATAGAGACCTACAAGTCTATACTCAAGAATATGAAGAAAGTATGCATATTTATATAGAATTTAGGTTTTGGATGTAAAATAAAGGTATAGTAAGTCCTAATATAGGTCACCATAATTATTATAATGTTTGGAGTGATAATGAAACATCAAAAACAAGATTTTTAAGTTTAGATTGTCCTAATGGTCAACAAACCCTCATGATGGGTAACTCCAGCTCTAGAGAATTTTATAAAGCCAATACATATTGAAAACTTTTGGAAGACATCATAAACCATGGATAAAACCTCTAATAATCAATTACAAGTATCAAGAAATAAATTTTGGAGGTTTTAGATCAAAATGGTCTTCTCAAGATACACACTTATAGGTTGCATAGTTTGAGAAAGCCCACTTCTTACATTGAGATCACATCTGAGGTTTTTCATGTTGCTTAATGTATTTATGACTAGTTATAAGGGTCCATTTAATTAAAATTTACGAATTTGAGATGTCCATAAAAATAATGTGTTTCATAAACCATTGTTAAGAGGTTATATACCTTAAAACCTTGTGTTTTGCTATGTAAAAAGATCGAGAAGGTCTAAAATGTTACATAGAACTTTTAGGAAAAATTACATGGGATAATGAACTCTTATGGATAATTTAATAACCTTATATAATTAAATTTTTTGGTAATTATTCATCCTAAGATGCCCTCATATTTATGAATCATTGTTAAGAATGAAAACAAGTCTAAACCCTCTTTGAACCCTTCTAAGAGCTCAATGGGAAAGATAATGAACCTAAGTGATCTTAATGATATTTTTTAATCCTTGAATCACCTAAATAACATTAATAAGTATCAATAACACCAATTTAAGTCATTAATTGACACGTGTAGAAAGTATAAGGTATGAAAAATGACCTAAAAGTGGTAGTTTTAGGCTTATTTTTAAGGATTTGGCCGTGTAAAAGCATTTGACTAGTTGTGAGGACTTGTTAAGCATGGGTAGAGGTATTTTGGCCTCCATACAAGCTCTATAAGACCCCTAGAGTGACATAAATTCTAATAACAAGCTTGAGAAACCTTGTAGTAAGCAAACATGTCATCAAGAGCTCCAAGAGACCAAATGCATCTACATGTTAATCCTTAAACATGGTATACAAGATAAACATGGATAACATGATATGTTACTAAACCTATAAGAGGTTGGAAATATGTGATTTAATTATGAAAACAAGTAATATACCTTGGATTAAGATATGGGCTTATTTCCATGGCCTCTTTTGAATAAACCAAACTCACACAATGAAAGTGTAGGTTATTGTTAATATGAAGAAGCTTGAGTTTTAGGTCTCACTCCCATAAATATTAGAGATGAATTGAAGTGGCCAAGGATGGTGTGGGAATACTCCATGAATATTTATCAATAATTCCAATTTTTAAATCATAGACTTATAACTCCTCCTAAACCAAGAATGGACAATTTCATGAATGAAAAGATGAGTCATAGAGGACAATGATGATCTCCTACACCACCTTGATGAAGGCATCATCAACTAAAAATAACACTTGTTGAGGAATATGAAAAAATGGTTATTTCACCTTTCATTTGATGGTAAATAACTTGAGTTGGATGACACTTGTCATGGGATTCTCCTACATCTATCTTCTCTCTCTCTTATTATTTATTCTATATGTATCCCTAATTTTCACATTGTAAAGGATATTCCACTTGAGTATGGAAAATACCTTCACCCTTTTTAAGACATTGAAACAATATAAAATCTAGTTTTACATATTCTTATGATTTTAATCTAGTTTTTGTACATGAATGATTGATCTTATCTAATGTTGATTCATTTCTCCTTGACATGTTATCTCATTCTCTCACCTTTATGCAATTTGAACATACTCTTGTAGGTCATATGGAGTGTTTAAGTATTATTGTGAAGTTTAAGTGAGGAAATCTTCCATTAGTGTCTTTAGACCTATTAAAAATCAGCCCTCCTAGCCTAATCATCATCTACCACCTTCATATTCAAATACTGATGTAAGAGGAGTAGATTAGGCATAGTGGATGAATAGGTTATCTCTATGATCATTGCGAATATGAAAATTTGTGGTAGTGGTAAAAATTTTTGGTGCATCACCTCCTTATTTAGGTTATTTTTAGTTATTTTTTACACTTTTCCAAGAAAGTAGTAGTCTAGTAGTAGTTACAAGGTGAATCATAAAGTGAGCTAGCTCTATCTAGAGATTCACCTCATTGATTAGGCTACCCATAACCCATATGTGTCTTCATTATATCACCTAAGTGAGGAGGATGGAATAACCTCTTTAAAGGTGAAATTTAGTGTGATAAAATTTTGGATAGTGGAAAAGGTTCAAGACACATTATTCCTCAAGATTTACATGTGAAGTTTAAAAACAAATACCATCATGTGATATATGGATCAATTTTACCTCATGAGAAAAGGATACACCTTACTAATTTTGGTCAATTTTAGCTTCCATCTAGTTTATCCAAAGAGGTCCCAATGTGAATGAATATTGATATTTTTATGGCATAACCTGAATTCTTGTTTGAATGAATTTAGGACCATAAGTAATTGGTAGTTTCATATTTTCCAAGGAGTATGTCCAAACTCTTTTATTTTTTAAGTCATTTAGATCAAAGATAAGTTATTTCAAACATATTAAATTTCATGTTAATTTTATTTTTGTAGGATCAACATGGTTGTGTAATAAATAAGCATCACATTTGAATAATGGTATTATTACATCCTATTGGTGTGGAATATTTTTTATTTATTCAACTTGAAGTGTTATTTTTGGATGTGTATCTTGAATTAGTCCCATATTGAGTAGTTTTTGTAAATTTACCTTTTGAATTTGGGGAACACATCACATTTTATTGTAGTGTTCATTTGGTAATTCATCATCTTCATTTATATGTGAAATATGTTTTTTGTATTTGAAAGGAAATATGTTAAGTTTATTGGGATACATGAGTACAAATGAAGCATATATGTGAAAATTAGAGTATAAATAGTTCTTATTGTTTATGTAATGCTATTTCCATTAATGGGGAAAGAATACCTCTACTAAATATGAATTTTAATTCAAAATCTAAGGCTCTAAATGCTAAGGCATATGATGTACTTTTAAATTGAATAACATAGTCTTAAAGGGATTAATTATCATGTTGTTTGAAATGTGAAAATGTTCTAATGTAATTCTAGGCACCTTGTATATGTTTAGATATACAAAAATAAAATGTCCTCAAATTATGAAAAATTGGTTAAGAAACCCTTAGGTAAGCTATAAAACCAATTGTGAATTTATACTCATTTGAAAGGATTTTATAAATAGTTTTTCAACTTTAGTCCATTGACCAAAAGAATGTACATATTTAATCATGTGATCAAAGGGATATTTATGATGATAAAATTGAGGTGAATGTGGTAGATCAAAAATTTATAGATAAGGATAATAAAGTATACATTGTGAAAGAGGTTGATTATTGAATGCTGTAAAATTTTCATTAGAAATATGGTGACCCATCTTCATTGATATACTTGTATTTTAAGATCTCAAATAAAAATCATCATAAACATGGGATCATCACTAGGAATGGTGGTATTTTAAAATGGTGTTATCATTGGTTTTAGTACATCATGTATTTGGAATTTAGGCATATTTGTATCATAATTCTCATGAATAATGAGTGCAAGTTTGGAATCATCAAATTTAAGATACTTTTACAATGGTATTGGATATTTGAATTTTTTAAACTTTGGCATATGATCTGGAAAGTTAGGAAAATTTGATATTATGATATTTACTAAAGGTTCATCCACATTTTTTAATGATATAACAATTGTAAATTTATGTATCTTTTGTAAAGGTACCTATTTTGTTATGTGAGGAACTTCTCACATGAATGAATATTATAGAAGATAAAAATCCCTTTGTTTAGAACCCTTGGTTGATATTGGTAAAAGTTCATTTTTTGAAACATTAGAATCTATTAAGGTAAACATACCCCCATTTTTGAAAATTGGGACCCTTGAGATGTTTTGAAGCTTAACCTTGAAAGCATGGCTATTTTTTTATAATTATTAGAATTTGAAGATCATCCACTTTGATAAAATTATCTTATTGAGTTATGTTTTTCTTTAAGCTTGCCTAACATTGCTAATGATTGGTCTTCAAGTCTTTAAGTTATAGGTTTCATGGAGTCCTTTCTAGAAGATTCATGTTCTAAAGCTATGGAATAAACCCTTGGTTCAAATTCAAATTTGAATTTGGTGGGAACAAATTGGTTGGAATATTTTAAACTTGTTTTGGCCTTAAGCCATATTTTTATGTTAAGGCTTGGTCATGTTTTTTAACAAAATCTATCCTTAGCCTAAAATATGCCTTGGTACCTTTTTATTTTCCCCCTTATGCTTCCTATATTTCTAATCATGATCTAATTTTATGTTATTAGGGCCCCTTTAGTTTTTTTATCATGTTTCCCTTTGTTATTTCCTACTTAGCCTAAAGATTTAATGCTAAGGCCCCATTCATATTTATTAATGCAAATGAAACCTTAGTATAAATTATTTTTCCTAAGTGTATTTCATCTCAGGTCCTAACTTAAATATCATGCATCTTTTAGGATACAATGATCTGCACTTCCTCACAACCTTTCAATCATATGATGCAAATAAATACCAACAAAACTGAGCACTTAGTCATTTAGACCAATCATGTTCAAGAACTTGAATCATGACCAATGGTTCTCATTTTGTCATTGACTAAAGATCAGATGGAGTGAAGGCATCATTAAAAATTCAAACACCCAGGAGCTCCATGAAGTCACCATGTGTAAATCTCACATTCAAGACTTAAAAGTAAAGGGCCTAACTTATTAAATGGAACCAATGGTGTGTGACTACCTAGATCATGATCAGATAGCTCTCGCTTCATCATGAGTTTTAATCAAGTAGAGAAAATTGAGTCTAAGATCCTAGGAGGCCTCACAGATTTGCCACATGACACTCTCATTTTAGGTAATAGGAGTTTTATGATCTTAAATTTGATGTTCGTATGACCATAATTTGATGTTTGTGAGGATATATTTGACATATGTGTGACCATCAAATTTAAGTTAATGGAACATTTTTATCAAGACCAAGATATACTCGAAAATTTCATTTAGAAAGCTCATGAATTACATTTGTATACTAATAGAACCTCTCAGAGGATGTATAACCACTTGAAATATTTAAATTGCAAATAATGAAATGGTCTCATAGTCTAAATATATTTAGAAATGAATTTAGTCTGAGTCTATATCTCAAGGTCTCCATTTTATTTATTTGAATGTTGTGAAACTTAGGCTAAAGAATTATACTAAATATTATTTTAAAATGGTCTTTGTGACATAAAATTTATCCCAAATGCTTCTAACCAAAGATTTTATTGTGTTTATTAATACAATAAAGCCCTATGTCAAAATCTAGCATTCTTGGTCTTTATATCATTTTGATCCCCTTGAGTGTATTCTAAGATGTTAACATAAGTATTCTATCCCAAAGTATGCATAGTTTTTATTAAACACAATGTAAACTTTGGCTTAAAATATTTGTCCATGGTCCCTTTTTATTAATCCTAAAAACTTAGGCATAAACACTTTAGCCTAAAATTTATTTTGTGTTTAATAAACATGAAATAAACCTTAGTTTAAGATATTTAAATCTAACTCCCTACCTTAATAATGTGATGACTAAAGTTCATGCATCTTTATAGATCCTATTGCTCACACTTTGATACAGAAAGATGATATAATGACATGAAATCACTAATGAATTTTTAAAAAAGCTCTGAGAGCCCATGGGCTTGACACATGGTGGACATTCATTCAACATATGACTGAGAATGATGCCATAACATAGAATTCCCATAGATGTGCCAAGTGGCATGACCATATGGCTTAGTACAAATGGAACCAATAACAAATGAGGGCACAAATCATAATCAATGGTCCACATTGATCTAAAGATCTTGATCCAATGGTGTGAAGCAAAAGGCATTTTTTAAATGCCAATGGATAGTTCTCCCAAGAAGTTTATGAAAAATGTCATGAAAGGTGCTAGATAAATGAAAAATAAGCACCATGTAAGCACAAATAAATAAAATAATAGATTTTATGTGCTCAAAATGTAGAATATAAAGGCAAAGGTCTAAATCAAATTTGAAGAATGTATAAACCTAGTTATGAATAAGCTACCACCATTAAAGCTCTAAAAGACCTAAAACTTTCATAAAAGATCTTAAGTAAACTTAGAGTGACTAAATAAATTGAAAATAAGTTTAATTGTCATTTGAGCATTAAGGAGCTATACCAGAGACCATTTAAAATCTAAATTGTGAGAAATTTGTAAACATAGGAAGCCATGGAAGCTCACTGACAATAATTAAGAGATGAAATAGAGTTATACCTATATATAGATAACAAAGGAAGGGTTTTCAAAGATACTAAATTAGACACTATATCCCTAAATAATGGAAACAAGAATTGGTCTGAGCTTTTCTAGACCATAAAGGAGATGAAAGATGTTACCAAAGAGGAGCATAAGATTTCCATTGTTAGTAAAACGTACTATGACTTGGTTGTTCAAATGGATGACCTTCATCATGATACTACAAAACCAGAGGTACTCCATTACATTGAAATCCTTGATCTAATTTTTATAGATTGTATAATTGATAATGGTCAGATCATTCATGAAGGGAGATCTAAGATATTTGCTTACATCTCCCCACTAGCTTTTGATATGTATTATAAAATATCAAATCCCCATGTGTATTTTAATATAATTAAGGAATGGACTAGTAAGAATGACCTAGATACCATCCTTAATCCATGGTTTCTCTAAGGGAACCATGTATTCTATGACTTTGAGGGAAGAATCCTAATTGTCTAGTTTAGGGAGGGAATTAGGATAATCATGACCCTGTTAAACATAATATATGGAGCTCGTACAACTACATATGTCAATAAGAGATAGGTGTGTTATGTCTTCTTTATGGTATAAAAAGAGCTCATTCATCCAATTGGGGATATGATTATTATCCACTTAGGAAAAAAAATTATTGTCATCAAGAGGAAGACTAGTAAAGATTTCTTCATGATGTCTTATTTTCTAGATGCCCTATTAGCATCCACCAAGGTCCCTAACATTAAAAATTGGTCTCCTAAATGTAGAACCACAATTTTCTACCATTATTCAAGGTTACACATCTTCATGTATAGACACCACATGTAATTCATGTGTGACTATGTCTATCCTACATTGGTGGAAGCCATCACAAGGATCCCTATACCCAAGGTAAGACCTCTAATTAGGAAATATGTGGAACTAATGGGACATATCTAGGTTTATTCAGATTTTACTATAATTATAATTGAGGGAATTTTTACCTAACCCTATAAATTGCCTATCTATGTTCGCAATAAGTTAGCAAATTAGAAAATTGCATTTCAACTCCTTCATGGGTTTGATGGAGTATACAAGGAGAAAAGGAAGGGCCTCCTCCATCCCTTTCCTTTGAAAATTAGAAGAATAATTTTACAAGATTGAAAATAGGTAGACACCATGGCCATGCACAGGGATTCATTTATGTTCTAGTTAGATGAGCTCAAGTATTGGGATCCAAATAACATATTAGGAAACCATTTCAAGAGAAAAAACTATACAATCCAATCTATTAGCATCAACATGGTCCTTATGACACTCTTCATATTAAGGCCAATAATTTTGAAGAGGTATTGGCTAGATTCAAGAAAAACAACCTAAAGCTTGTACACAGGATGACCAGTGATGAGAATCCACTAGGGGACATATGGTAAATTCATCCTCTTCAATATAATTTATTACCTAAACCTTCAATGCCACCTAAAGAACAACCCTAGATGGAACTACCATAACCCCAAGGATAGATTGTACAAGGCACTGTTAAGGAGAAGTTAGAGGAAAAACTTGATGAGGGACCTTTATCCTCAACTCTCCCTCTAAGACGAACTTCCCTTATTAAATATTTGGACGTGATTACCTTGGATCTAGATGAAATAATGGAGGATGCCTTCAAGGTACTTATTGAAGCATATGGATTTGAAGGAGAAGAAGAGTAGGATGAAGAACCATAAGCTCAAGTAAAAGGAGCTAAGAAGTAAGACAAAGGAAAGGGATTTTCCCTAGATCTGGTCCCAATGGCACAACCAGGGAAGAGGAAATTAGAATTAGCAATTGTCCTTATTAGATAAAAGAGGCCAATGTTGACCCTCACTCATCCCATAAGTGAGATCAACTTGTTTAGTGAGGAGCACCCCATTCATGGACCAATCATCCCTAATAATTTCATTTATGGAAAGATGCAAAAAATCCCCTCTTACTCCCACTCTTGGGCCTTAACCAAGGCTGTTAACATTGATGTGCATAAATACATCAAGCCATAGATAAGGGATTTGATGAAGGAGTAATAATAAAAAAGAATAATGACCACTGTAGGGCCAAAAATTAAACAAATGGATGCTACGTGAGCATCAAGTAGCACAAGAGTAGAGGTTTTAGAACCTCCAAAATACATATAATCATCTACTATTAGGTAGTTTAATCTAGAGATAGCTAGATTAGAGAGAGTCATAACAAGAAAAGCCATGGTGGGAACCAAAGAGTCCACATTCTAGAAGGTTGAACCCTTTATAGGTTTAACTCTAGCTGGAGGGTAGTACCTTGGTGAACTACCCATATTTGAAGAAGATATTTAAAGACTATTTGAGGCTCACTTAGGTCAAGTCATAGCTAACATTAAAGGATTCATAATTTAGAAAAGGTAAAGGAGAACTTAGAGACCCAAGCTATATTATCAGTGCTTGAGTCTATAATAAATATGTTTGAAGCATCCTTTATTGATATGTATGATTCCTTAAAATCAATGAAAATAAGGCAAGATGCATTGAGCCAAAAAAGTGAGGTAGCCAAAGGATTGATATCAAAATGGCAAGATGCAAAGTCCAAGATAAGGGATCTCATTAATATATTGATTAAGAATAAGATTCCTAAGTTCAAAACCATTAGCCTAGCGCACCTAAATGTTATTTTGGGGATAGTGGTGGAAAAGATCCAAATTTTAATTGCTTGGTCAATAGGGTTAGACAAAATCCTTAAGGATGATCAAGAGCTAATTACCTAGATCAAACAACTACTTGGCACCATGTTGGCTAATCCTACCAAGACTAAAACCTTAGGAGTAATTGATGATGCATATTATAAGTAAAAATTCACTTTGGTGATGTAATAAGTAAAGGGTAAGATCCAAGGTCCATTAAGCGGTGACAATAGTAAGATTTTAGGCATGATATTCACTATTGAAGAAAATATTACAAAATCTAGGAGTATTAAAGAAGCAATGGAGAGGGATGATAGATATTTTGATGACTTAGTTGACCAAGAAGATGTCTACATTCTGAAGCCATCTATGGATCTAGAACTTGTCAAAGAATAACATCAAAGGGATATGGAGCTTCTATAAGAGTAATAAGGAGACCTTTTGATAATGGGCCCACCAATTAGTTAATATTCCTTTTTTTTAAACATTATAATATTTGAAATAGGAATATTCTTTTTATAAAAGCATATGCTAGTCTATTAGCATATTTGCCTCTAGGTTAGTTTAGTTTTGAAAAAAAAGATGTATTTTAGTGATTTTTGAAGAAGGATAGATGTTCTTATCTTTTATACATTTTGTATCTTGCAAATGATAGGTATACTACCTGGTCTTTCTATAAAAGGTAGTTCTACCATTTTGTAAAAGGAAATATTTTGGAGAAAAATTTGTATACTTGGAGTAATTAGTACAATTAAGGGATTCTACAAATATTGTCTAAATTTGATGTGTGAATTGTTAATATATCTTTCTCTCAATTGTTGGTTATAAAGCTTGAATTTGAATAGTTTCTTTGAATTCTAAATTTGCATTTTTGATACAAGGTTGCTAATTTGTGCTTATGATAAATTAGTTGAAGGATCTTGAATTTTCTTCATTGCAATTGTTTTGTATTCAGATGTGCTTATGCTATTTGAGTTTGGTAACAAATATTTAAAGTAAAATCTAGTTTTTACCTGTATGAGTTCGTATTATCCTTAGAAATTTGCTTGGTATGTGGTGAAATATGATCTTATGTTATTTTTCATCATATACTAGTTAAATGTAGGTTCATTTATAATTGAAACTTTGTCATGATATTTGAGTTAAGGATCAATAATCACACATTCTCTTTCTACCTTACCATTCCTTTTTTCTCCTTTTTTAACCAAATAACTATAGATTAGATTTAATTATAAATATCCATTTATATTAATTAGTAGTTTAAGTTTTGATCATAATTCACTAACATTGACATAGATACTTTGTAATTCATAGAGATTGGACCATGATAGCTCCCAATCATCAATTATTATAAATTGTGTGGAACATTCATACATTACTTTGGTGTTATTTCACCATAGTTAACCTAGATTTCCAAAACCTACTACATATGTTATAAATTCTTGGAATTCTAAAATGAGAAGTGTTATTTGAACACTAAGAACCCCCTATGATACATTTAGAGGCATCAATAGGAAAGTGTTCTGATGGCATTAGAAGGAGTGCCAATCTCTATAAATTGGTTGAATATTTACTTATCTTAGTGTTTTTTGATCTTAGATTGATGTATATTTTTGCTTTTAAGTAATTATTTTCTTATAAGTGTTGATATAATTGATCTTTGTGGTCTTTAACCTATCTTTGTGCTTTCTTAGACAAAGATCACAGTTCTTTGAGGTTTGAGGCTTATTTTTGGTAAAGATAGCTTGAGACTTTCAAATCCATAGTATTTGAGGTTAAGATGGCTTATTTTTTATCAAAGGTTTGCATATCTTTCATATATATGAGTTTATAATTATAAAGATAGACCATATTTGCATAAATTTAAGCTAGCTTAGTCAAAGGTTTACATCCCTTTCTATTATTTACACAATCTTTGAAAAATGGGCTTAATGTGTGTGTTTAATCCTTTTTATTCATAAGTATTAACTTGATACATCATATATAAACTAGGATCTTAAATCTCAAAGATTAAATTACTAAGGATTAGAACAAGATCACACTTAAAGACAAGGGAACCTTTGCTTGATCTTGAGGTTCAAAAAAGAGATAGGTGTGATAAAGGTAGATGCAAGAGATATAAATATTTTCCAACTTCACCTCTTCAAGTGACCTTTGAATTCAACCTTCATCTAGGTATGGCTTGGTTAGGAGACTCTTCAATCAATGTACCAAGTGTGGTACATGATCTCCCATGTAACCTTAAAAATTACTTGCCAATATTTAGTCCAATTAGTTTTGTAAGTATTGAAGAGAATATTAAGTCTTTTAAATATAATTTTAGGTTGCTAAAGGTTGTGCATGAGGATGTATCATGAAGATTATTTCCTTCTACATTTAAAGATGCTACTTATGAATAGTTTTTAAATCTGCCTAACAATTATATTACTATTTGGGAGAGTTTCACTAATGTTTTTTGTAGTCATATAAAATGTGAAAATTGGTAACTTGAGTGTGGATAATGACACCTAACTCATAGGTCCCTCTTGCTTGATCTCATGACCCTCATATGAATTTTTTCACTAATTCTCAATCATCGTAACCTTTTATACCTAATCCCAGCTTAGCTAGACTATTATTTCCATGATAAATCCATCTCCCAAGTCCCATAAACTAAGGAAAATAGAACCTAACTTGGACTACAGTACTAGTTCCACTAGTGTTCACTTTCAATGCTCTTATCCAAGTGCATTTTTAGCCCCAATAGTTAGTTATTTTTTGTTCCTCATCCTTATCCTTGTCAACCTAACATGAGCACATTCAACCCATGACCAATAGATCCCTATAAAATACCATTCAAAGATCATTTAGAAGGGTTGGCAATTATCACTAAGAAAGAAAGAATACAAGCAAGACTACTAATGAAATATTCCCTACTTTCTATATACAACTAACCAGTACTATCACAAGTTTATCCAAATCCTTAAACTAGTCCCTAGCCACCTCAAGCACACCTAGTTTTAATAGTGGCATATTCATACAAACTATTATATAAAGCACATCAAATAAGAGAAATACATATAGCTTGATTCCTCTTCAAAGTATTGGTATGTAGGCAACATACCCACACAAGGGGTGTGGATACACATTAAATGAATATTACATAAACTAAACCCCTCTCTTTCCCAAATTTTATTAAATCATAATTGAGTCTAGGGTTTGAAGACTAAATCAACTCTATAGACATTTGATAGTCAAAACTTCATAGGCAGGGTCACACAGACAAAAAAAAAAAAACCCAAAAATCTCAGGTCTCTTAGACAACAATGGTAGAAGTGGACTAACATGTCAGTGCCACTAGTGTTTTGTTTTGGAAATCCTATCTAATCATAAAATGAAAGCCAAATCCTACAAATCCTAATTTGTGATAGTGTCCCAATCCCACATAGTGAATTTTAGACTCTGTCTCAATTGTCTCAATCAGTTTCTAACTAAGTCTTATTTTCTATCCTTTATTAATAATTTTATAAAATTTAAAATAATAATCAAATTTAGACAAATTAGTAGCTTAATTATTTCATGTTTATTTACTAGTTTTACTACTCAGACCCTTTAACTAAATTAGGAATAATACACTAATATTCCCAAAATTATGAATCATTTGATGAACCCAACTTCGTTTGTGCATAAAACCCTAGGGTAAATTTTTTTACTAATTTTTCTTATATATTTTCTAGTTTTTTTAACAACATAATAAAATGAAAAATTACCATTAAATTTTAAATTTTTGTAGTAATTTTAAAATAATTTTCTTTCAAACCCTAGTTGCCCATATTAGGTCCTAGTATTTTCCCAATAATTTTCTAATTTTTTAATATCATATTAAAATTAAAAATTCACCTTAAATTTCAAAATTAAATAGTAATTTTTAAAAATATTTATTTTTCAAAACCCTAGTTGCATCTACTAGGTCTCTTTAAATCACCAATTTTCCAATAATTTATTGATTTTTTACTTGCATATTTCACTCAAAAATTCACTTTAAATTTCAAAATTTCATAGTAATTTTCAAAATAATCATCTTTCAAACCCTACTTGAATATACTAGGTCCCATTGCCTCTTGAGGTATCACCTTACATGTTTGTGAGTTTCGTATCCTTTTTATGCATATTCTAGTTCTTTCTCTAAATTATATCCATTTAATCATTTCTTCTATTATCTAAGTTGTTTTCGTTATGCCACCTAAGTTCCTTTCATCTCTTCATTCAAGATGAAGTGAAATACTTAGTGGCAAACCTCTTGAATTCATCTATATACCTTCAACTCAATCATATACCATGAATAAACAACTAGTTTAGGTTCCATCTATAAAACTTACACATCCAAATAACACCAATTTCAAAGAGGATAATTTTGATGATGAATAATAATGATGATACAAACACTGATGTTCATGATCTACCACATTAGACTCTTGATCAACTTTCACCAATTATTAATAATGAAGTTGTCCTTAACAAATATTTGATCCTACAAAGTTTTTAAGAAAGACTCAGGGACCAGCCTTGAGATCTTACTCTTATTTTATAATCTATCATATAAATAAAAAAGGATAAACAAGTTGAGTCTTCCATTCCTTTAGAGAAACCAAATGCAAATGACACTGTGGGGGAAACTATGTCTCAAAAACCCTCTATAGTAGCCTAACCTACCTCTATGCCACTAGTTATAGATATTATATCTTTATCTCCTAATGTGGTATCCCTTGTGTAAGAGATAAGATATCTTCAATCCAAGGTGTTACATCTTAAGAAAGGTGCCTCTAGACCTAGTAGGCTTTGGATTCTTTTTCTCTATTTCATACACCATTGGCAAGTCATATTTATTTTACACCATTACCACTAGGTTTTGTTTAACCCAAGCTCACTCTATATGATGGCAAGGGTTATCTAGAGACACATTTGAGAGCCTTTCACAAAACATGATTGGACTATGTACCAAATGACTAGCTACTTACCAAGCTATTTCGATAGAGCCTAAAAGATTATGATTTACAATGGTTCTATAGTCTATCAAATTAAACAATTAATGCATTCAATCCTTTAACTGACATGTCCCTAGCTCATTTCAACATTAACATTGGTGATAAGGTTTCATATGCTCAAGTTTCAAAACATAAACAAAGGTCAAATGAGCATCTCACATATTATGTTCTTTGATATAAGACTATTTTGGATAAGATTACTAACCCCATGGTTGATCAAGAGTTACAAGATCTCTTCAAATAGAGTCTTCAACCAGCTTTGTATGAATCAATTATGTTCAAAATATTCCCTTCCTTCACTGAATTGTGTCACACACTAAAGGAAAGAGAGGTCAAACTAATTTCAATGGGAAAACCCAAGTACACAAGTATCTCAAAAATAATAAATAAGAGTAATAGAAAAATCCCATACAAATTCAAGGCCAATGATATCAAGAGTCAAAATCAACTGACAATTAATGTGGCTTTTGAGCCCTATCACCATGTGGTTTTATCAGTACCTCCTCGATAAAAATTTTACCTATCTACCAGTTTCTCTAACTAGAGTTTTATAGTAGATATTAGAATGTAACATCATATCTCTCCCTCCTATTTAGGAAGTTGACCCAATAAATCCTCTTCCATGGGGATATGATTAATGTGCATTTTATGAGTTTCATAATTCATCAAGACATACAATAAACATATGCATTATTTTGAGACACAATATACATGATTTGATAGATGATAATCTTATTGATCCTTGCACTTCAGTTAAGCCTCCTTAAGAAAAGAAAACACAAGATAAAGCTTTGAAAATATTCTCAAATCCCTTTTTAAAACATTATAAATAAGAGATAGGGGACACATCAGGGTTCACCATGCGTATCATGCACATTCGATACTAGATACATATAGGGCACCTTCAATTGAGACACATCATTTGAGTAACATGATTGGTGTATAAAATTCTAGAGTTCCAACTAGACCATCCATCTCCTTCTCAAAATAGGAGATCATCAAGAATGATTCAAATTATCATGCACTCTTTATCAAATATTATATTCATAATCATCCTATGCATAGTGTTCTCATAGATAATAGATCTAGTGTGAATATGTGCACTATGAAATTATTATAGCATTTGGTATATTTAGATCAATATATTACCTAAATGGACATAGTTATTAGTGGATTCAGTGGGCACATACATAGTTCATTTGGTGAGATTGTACTTCATCTACAAATTTGTCTAACACACATGACCACAACATTTACTATAGTTCTTACTGTAGGAGTTTTTGATATGTTACTTGGTCAACCATGGATTCAAAAACTTTGAGTAGTACATTCTATAGTTCATATATGTGTGAAATTAATTCAAGATAATTAGGTTGTTACAGTTAGTGAAGTTCCATGAGTTACCACTCCCCACTTTAGATTCATCTACTATTTCACAGTCACCAGTTTTAGTTTTGCCACCAATTATAATTCCTCCTCCAGTTTTGATTCAGACATAGTTGAGGAATCTATCACCATCACAAAGAGTTCATACATCTCCATAGCTTCAAGATTCTAGATACTTATAGCTATAGTTTTCACGCCTATATAAATATCATTGAGGTTTCATGCATCCACTCAAATAGCACATGTTTAAAGAGCTTTTTATACTACCAGATAGGTCCATAAGAGCCCTACAGTTCTATCCACTTTTTAGAGTTATAGGGGGACCCTACAGTCAATTTCTAATTTATAAATTTCAAGGTAATTACAACATAGACAAATTTCAGAGACATAACCTTAGCCCTTCCATCATGATTTATGATCATGCATGATTCCTCTCCTTGATATAGGATACCATGATAGGAAGTCTCCCATGAGACTCATTAGTTAGTATCATCTCTTCTCAACATTACTTGTACATATTTTATTTTTAATATATTTTACATAGCTTATTATCAAAATAACAAAAACAATATAACATTTCAAAATTAAAAAAAAAACACTTAAATATTCAAAAACATTAATAACATTTCAATTGTATGTATTATCCATGATTTACAACTATACTAAATGATAGAATTAAATTTGTTATAATATGAAATTGTTTATTAATTTATCTACATTACCATGCTTCACTTGATCTTTTTTGAGTGTGTGCAGTGACATCCAACTCCTTGATTGCTTCAGTCTACCCATTAAGGGGGCATCCTAATTTTACATTCGAGACATACATCGATATATCTTCTCCTTGGGTGCATCTTCTACATGACTACACCATCCATATTATGTTATTACTACACCACACACTCTAGTTATCATGTTGATGTACATTAATTTACTAGCTTATATAGATTACTCTATCAACATTCACTAGTATATGGCACTTGTGTATTTCTTAGCATATACTTAGTATAGTAATTACATGCTTTATTTTATTACTTAACATAGCTAGATTATTTGCATTTCTCAATTCCTATTTATCTCTTGTATGTGCCTTAAGAATTTTTACAATGTCTTTTGCTTTTATGTATTGTGTGTGCCTTAGGACATTTTCCAATGTCTTTTGCTTGTACTCTTCTATGTGATTGTGGCTTTCACACTAACCTTTCTTATTTCAATTGTTTGTGTATGAGGAATTTAAACATGCCTTATATTCTTGCCTTCTAGTTTGAGTGACATGTATCCATGTCATTTGTTTTCTTAACCCCTTGACCACTATTGTATGTTTCTTAATTCTTACCTTGCATGTTTTTTACTTATTTTATTCTCATTATTTTTAAATGCCATGATCCACATCATGAATTATCTTTATTTCTTAGATGCCATGATGGACATCATGCTCTATCCCTCTTTGCCAACTAACAACTAACCAGATTTCTAGTTCTAGTTTATTACATTACACATGATATTACATTGTTATATATATTTAGGCATACCCTATTGATCTAAAAATTTCTCATTACAAACCATGATATATCTTGAGATATATTATTGATTATCATTGCTATATCATGTATCTTTGTAGCATAACATAGTTGTATGGATATTTATTCTAAGGGTAGTCATTGAAGGGTCTTCATTCCTACTCTTAAAAGAGGGGGAAAAATAGGGGTTTTGTCATAGAGATAAAAACTCCTAACAATTAAAAAATTATCATTCAAAACACCCAAAATAATAATTAAACATCAAACTAGATAGACTAGACCAAACATATAGTGACAATTTTAGAATAGTTAATATATTTAGCCCAAGACAATAGTGCCAAGATTAGACTATAACACCAAGGTCTATAGTGTCTATTTTTGGTAGTCCTATCCAAATAGTATAAAAACTAGACTTTCCAGAAGTAGGCAAAAAATTAAGTTCAACTACAGTTTTTTATAGTCAGACTACTTTAGAATCAGTAGTTTTTAGTACACTTTTACTTAGAGAATCTAGATATAGGGGGCATAATGCATGACATGATGGATATAACTTCCAATTTTAGATATGATATTTGATATAAATTCTATATTAGAATCCATGTTTTAGACACCAGTGATTAGAGCAATGTGCATGGCACATTTGTTTTCTTATCTTTCTAAGTTTAGTATTACCTAGACATTCTTAGTAGTTATGTGCCTTATTCCACCTACAAGTGGTTGGAATCATTTTGGAGTGGCTTTCATATAATCCTAACCTCTATATTTTAGAGTGGATTTCATATAAGACTAGTGCATTATTTTTGGAGTGGCTTTCATGCAAGCCTAATCTCCATATTTTGGAGTATCTAAGAGTGGCTTAATTTCCAACATACATTTGACTATCCACACCAACATTTTCATATCATAGTATAGTCATGGGATTCAAGAGGCATCTCATACAACACACATTTCATACAAGTATTAGTTCATAGCTTCACTCCATAAGGAAATGATGGAGCCTAAGGACTACCTAACCATTGTATTCTTAAGCCACATACTCAAAGGGATTGGACACATAGTTTAAAATCAATTACCACATGCATGGAAACCTCACTTCACTTAGTGGGTGATGATGGATCCAAAGGGCCAGCCTTTGCATTCTCAAGTGATTTTTAGGGAATTGAGTACTCAACTCTAATCACGATATTGCTCTTGGTTCAACATCATCTAACCTTAATTAGCATTACTCAACATCACTCAACACCACAATAGGTTTTTTATTGATTCATGTACTTGGTGAGGTGTATTCATTCATTTGTCTTCCTCTCTCTCTTACCTAGATTTATACATTCTTATTTTAGATATAATGTATCTAGTAAGAACTAATCTACTCTTTGTTTTATTTTGTGGATTTACACTTCACAGTGTGCTCTTTATACACACACCTAAAATCACATAAGTTTCATGGGCTTCACCCTTACAAGTAAGTTTAGATACACTTTCTATTTTGCCTTTATCTTAGTATTTTTCTTTGATACATCACTAGAATAAAGGGGGGGAAATGTAGTCATATGAAATGTGAAAATTAAAAGCTTGAGTGTGGCTAATGACACCCAACCCATATTTCTGTCTTACTTTCTCTCATGACCCTCATAAGATTCTTTTCACTGATTCTTAGTCATCCATATCCTTTCAAACCAAATTTTAGCTCAACTAGACTACTCTTTCCATGATAAATCCATCTCCCCAAGTCTTGTTAATTAAGGCCAATAGTGCCCAAATTGGACTACAACATTGGTGTCATTAGTGTCTAATTTTGACACTCATCCAAGTACATTTTTAACCCCAATGGTTAGTTCCTTTTAGTTCCTCATCCTTCTCCTTGTCATCCTAATGCAAGCACCTTCAACCCATGACCAATAGATCCCTATAAAATCTCATTCAAAGATCATTTGAAAAGGGTTGGAAATTATCACCAAGTAATCAGGAATACAAACAAGAATACTAAGGCAATATTCCTTATTATTTGCATATAACCAACCAATACTATTAAAACCTTATCAAAATATTTACACCAATCCTTAGCCACCTCAAGTATACCCAGTTTTAGCATTTACATCTTCATACACACTATTGTATAAAGCACATCAAGTGGGATAACTACATATGGCTTGATTCCTCTTCAGAGTATTGGTATGTAGGTAGCATACCCATATAAGGGGTGTGGATACATGTTCAATGAATATTACATACACTAAACTCCCTATTTCCCAAATTTTGTCAAAGCATAATGGAGTCTAGGGTTTGAAGACTAAATCAACTCTAAAAGGAGTTATATAGACATTCAATAGTCAAAACTTCATAGATAGTGTCACATAAACATAATTAACAAAACCCAAAATGCTCAGGTCTCCTAGACAATAGTGGTAGAAGTAGACTATAGTGTTGGTGTCACTAGTGTCTTATTTTGATGCTCTTATCCAATCATAAATGAAAGCTAGATACTAATTTGCAATAGTTTCCTTGTCTTGCACAGTGAATTTCAGATTCTGTCTTAGTTGTCTTAGTTAGTTTCTAGCTAAGTATTATTTTTTATCCCTTATTACTATTTAAAAAAAAATTTAAATCACAATCAAATTTATACAAATAAGTAGCTTAATTATTGTATATTTATTTACTAATTTTACTACTTAGACCCTTTAACTAAATTTGGAATAATACACTAATATTTCCAAAATTGTTAAGTCATTTTCATATATTAGTTTGGTAAAGTTTTTAGTCTATGTGTCATATACCATCATTTCACCACCATTAGGAGGTATGAAAGTGAGCCCATAAGGTCCTTTAATGCCAAGTTTCACAAAATATACAATAGAACCATATAACCTTATAACCTGATGATGTTTTATCTTTATAATTCTACAAGGATGTAGTGGATTCCATGACTTCTATACTTTTTAAAATATCTATTCCAACTATAACTTCATTAGCTAGGGTTTATTCTAAAGTAGTGATCATGAATGATGAAATGTAGCCCCAAGGACAAATGGCCTATTCAATTCCAAATATCAACCCACATATGCCAATTATGAACATTGTCCCCAAAAACAACCAAAATATTCTAGCCTTGAATCAAGTCCCAAATCTCAATCAATTGCCCTTGATTCATGCTACTCCTAATCAAAACCTAAGATTCTTGATTCATCATACTATTGGATTCAATGCAAATGATCAAATATATTTATTACCATTTATTGTTACTAATAATAACCAGGTGCACAATTCTAAAACTCTCAATAATGAGAATGAGTCTATACTTAAAATGGTCCAAAAGTTAAGAACTAAATTTCTTCAATTGAAAAAACAAGTTGGCAATACTAAAGAGAGATTTGATAGAAACTTATCATTTCCAAGGTTTAATAGGCCAAACAATAGGTTTTAGAATGATAGTTTCCATAATAATAATAATAATTAACCATATTCTATCAATAATACTATGGACATTAATCTTACTGACATTGCTTTGCTTGATTATTATAGAGTGTATTGTAAAGCCAAGAATAGCGAGATTGATTGTATAGATTTTTGTAAAGCTTTTGAAGCTTTCTAAGAATATTTGGATACATTTTAAGTGGTCCCTAATAATAATAGTGGTGTAGGTATCTCAGGATTCAAATCATTTGATAAATCCTTCATGGTGGAAACTTTTGATTTCCATTTTCAAGAGGAGAATAAACATGATGATGTCCTTGGGGAAATCCAAGCCACCAAAAAATTCTTGAAGAAGACTTATCCCTTGAGGAATATAGATCAGAGGTAGCCTTTGACTACCTCAATGCCTCCAAATAATTTTGGAACTCCTCTAGACATTTCTTCAAGCAATAATCTAGAACCACCCAAAGGGAGCACCTCTAAGCCTAATGTTGATGTTTCTAGTTCTTATAATAAAACTAGATATAATATAGTTAAATATATGAAGAAGATAAATTCTAACATCACTTTACATGAATTAATGTAGATTAGAAAACAAATGGACCTCTTGATGGAATCATTGTCAAAGAAGTCTAACAAACAACACAAGGTTGACCATGCTAATGTGACTATACACAAAGCTAAGTCAAAATCTCCTCCTTTATTGCTCATAGTTAGGATGTTTGGTAAGGATTTACACAATTATTTATTAGATTTTGGTACATCTACCAACATCATGCTGGTAGGTATTTAAAAATAACTTGGCCTAAATCTTATTAAGTCTAATATAGTTGTAGGTCAGTTAGACAAATCTAGAGTCAAGGTAATTATGAAAATTTTAAATGTTCATATGCAATTGACTTCTAAAATTAGAGTATAATAGTATTTATATTCAATTTGTTGATATTCATGATTCTTATGGGAGCTTGTTAAGTAGGTAATGGACCAAAGCTCTGAATGGCTACATGTCCATGGATTATTCACATTTTTGGCTATGTTGGAAGGGATGTCTTAATCAGATCAGGGTTGAAAGAGAGCCAAAGATGAAACACATGATCATTGAGTAAAATGCCTTCAATGAAAGGTTTAACATTATTGACTTAGAATTAGGGTTTTTAACCCTAGAGACTGTAAAGGTATGTGATCCCAAAAGTACACATGTTATTCCTAAGCTATGGAAGCTACATTTTGATGGTGATAGGCTTAAGGTTGGATTTGGGGTTGGTGTTATCCTAACTAATATTATTTATAAGAAATATCATGCATCCTATAGGATCCAATTACCTTGTACTAATAATATTTTTGAATATGAGGCCCTTATCCTAGATTTAGAATTTACTATAAAGAATAAAGTCAAAGAACTACTAGTTTATGGAGATTCAAAACTAGTCGTCAACCAAGTGAGGAACAAATATCAATGCAAACTCTTATACCTTAAGATGTATAAGTTTAAGTTATAGGATCTAATTTAATATTTTGATTCTTTTATCATTATATCCATCATTAGAGAATAAAACTAAGATGTTGATGGGTTGGCATTTGCTGCAACCAAACTAATGCCCAACTAAGACTCCCCCAACTTCAACATTGAGTTGATACCCCATCCTTCAGTGCTTGATAATGTTAATCATTTTAAATTATTTAGTAATTATTAATAGATTTTATATTTCATTACAACTTCTATAGAATTTGATGCTCAGATTATTGATGAGATTGATAAAAATGCACTTAGGGAGGATACTTTTTATGATAAGGTCATTAAGTTGAATGATAATAAAATTACCAAAGGTATGATTATATTAGAGAGGATATTTGATCAAGATAAATTAGCTACGGTTTTTAAGATTCAAAAATTAAGTGGGAAGGACTACAATGTAATGGATTTTGGCCCCCAAGATCAACCCCAACTGGTTAACATGGGAAAATCCTACACCAATATTGAGAAAAAGAAGGCCAAAGATTTGATAACTAGGTAGAAGGATGTCATAACATAGTCCTATGATGACTTAAATATCTTTGATCTAAGGGTCATCACCCATACTATACCCCTTAAATAAAATTTCAAACCCTTAAAATAAAAGCAAAGGCTTATGAACCCTGTATTAAAACCAATGATCTTTAAAGAGGTCAAGAGATTACTAGATGCTAGAATTATGTTTTCCATTAGGTATTCTACCTAGATGGATAATTTGGTGCCAATTAGGAAGAATAATGGTGAGATTAGGATATGCATTAACTTTAGGAATTTAAACAAATCATGTGAAAAGGATAACTATCCTCTTCCTTCTCTTGACTAAGTGATTCAAGTTATTTTAAGTTTAGCTATGATGTATTTTCTTGATGGCCTTTCAGGTTACAACCATGTGTTGATTGATAAAGAAGACAAGATGAAAATATCCTTCACAAAAAAATGGGGAACCTTCACCTACAAGAGAATACCCTTTGCATTAATAAATGTAGGAGCTACTTTTCAAAGGGACATGGACCATGCCTTCTAAGGTTTAATAGGTAAGTGTGTCATTATATATTTGGATGATCTAACCATTTTTTCTAAAAATAGGGAAGATCACTTTATGCACTTACAATAAGTTTTTGAGAGATGAAAAAGGTTTAGAATCTCCTTAAACCCCAAGAAAAGTATCTTTTGTGTTACTAAAGGCAAATTGTTGGGTCATGTCATAATTAAAGATGGAAACTCTATAAATCCTAAAAGAGTATATTCCATATCTATAATAGAGCCTCCAAATAGTAGAAAAGAGATAAATTCATTCTTTGGTAAGATATGCCTAGTTGGTAGCAGAGCAATGCCTAAGCCTTCCCTGAACTAGAAGCATGGTTCTTAATGAATATCCAAGCATGCTCTAAATTAGTGTTAATGATTAAAGCTATGAAACCTATAAGTTTTTTGTTGAATCCCATGGAAAATAATAAGTGGAATAAAAACACACACATAACATGGCTATGTATTAATGTTTGATCCCAATTATACAAGTGTAAGGTTTGTTTCAACCATAAAATGATCTAGATAATGCCATTAATCAAATGGAGTTGATGACTTAGTTGTTTATCTAAACTAGAGTCTCTAAGTTATAACATATTGCTATGTTTTCCCTAAAAGTTGTCATTTTTTGAGGTTAACATACCCCCATTTTTGAAAATTGGGACCCTTGAGATGTTTTGAAGCTTAACCCTAAAAGCAAGGCCTATTTTTTATCATTATTAGAATTTGAAAATAATCCACTTTGATAAAATTAGCTTACTGAGTTATGTTTTGATTTAAGCTTGCCTAACATTGCTAATGATTGGTCTTCAAGTCTTTAAGCTACAAGTTTCATAGATTCCTTACTGGAAGATTCATGTTCTAAAGCCCTGACATAAACCCTTGGTTCAAGTTCAAATTTGAAGTTGGTGGGAGGAAATTGGAGGGAATATTTTTAATTTGTTTTAGACTTAAGCCATATTTTTATGTTAAGGTTTGGTCATCTTTTTTAGCACAACCAAACCTTAGCCTAAAATACTCCTTGGTCCATTTTTATTTTACATTATATGCTTCATATATTTCTTACTGTGGTCTAATTTTATGCTAGTAGGGTCCCTTTTATTTTCTATCATGGTTCCCTTTATTATTTCCAACTTAGCCTAAAGATTTAATGTTAAGGCCCCATTCATATTTACTAATACAAACAAAACCTTAGTCTAAATGCCTCAGCCTAAGTTTTTTTCATCTTGGGTCCTAAATAAAATATCATGCATCTTGTAGGATCCAATAATCCATGCTTCCTTGTTACCTTTCAATTGAGTGATGTGAAGAAATACTGACAAAATTGAGCACTTAGTCATTTAGACCAATCACGTTTGAGCACTTGGATCATGATCAATGGTTTTCACTTCATCAGGGACTAAAAATTAGATAGAGAGAAGGCATAATTAAAAAATTCAAAAGACTAGGAGATTTATGGAGTCACCATGTGGCACTCTCACATTATAGACTTAAAAGTAAAGGGACCTACTCAAATCATGATCTAATGGCTCTTGCTTCATTATGATTTTTAATTAGATGGAGTGAATTAAGTCTAAGATCCTAGGAGGACCCATAGAGTCACCATGTGACACTCTCATATTGAGTCATAAGATTTTGACAAGCTTAAATTTGACATTTGCATGACCATCATTTGAATCTGTGTGTCCATCAACTTTAAGCCCATTAAAACTAAGAACTTATCGATCCTAAATTTGACATTCATGCAATCATCATTTGATGTCTATGAGGACATATTTGACATTTGTGAGACCATAAAATTTAAGCTAATGGATCATTTTACTTAAGACCAAGATATACTCCTAAATTCCATTTAGAAAGCTCATGAATTAGATTTACAGACTAATATAAAATTTTAGAGGATGTTCAAGCACTTGAAATATTTAAATTAAAAATAATGAAATGGTCTCATAGTCTAAATATATGTTGAAATTAATTTAATCTAATTCTATATCTCAGGTTACCCATTGCATTTATTTGAATGTCTTGAACCTTAGGCTAAATACTTATACTAAGTCTTTTTTTAAAAGGATCTTTGTGACATAAAATTCAGCCCAAATGCTTCTAACTAAAGATTTTATTATGTTTATTAATATAGTAAATCCCTATGTCAAAATCTAGAATTATTGGTCCTTATATAACTTTTAACCCCTTTAGTATATTCTAAGAGCTTAAAATAAGTATTTTAGCCCAAAGTATGCATTATGTTTATTAAACATAACATAAAATTTAGCTTAAAATATTTGGCCATGGTCCCCTTTTTATAAATCCTTAAAAATTAGGAATAAAAACTTTAGCCTAAATATTATTTTGAATTTAATAAACATGAAATAAACCTTAACCATATTTAAACCTAAGTCCCTACCTTAATAATGTGTTGATTAAGGCTTAGGCATCTTTATAGATCCTATGTCTCATGCTTCATCACAGAAGGATGATCCAATTGCACAAAATCACTATTGAATTTTTAAAAAAGATTAAAAATCTCATGGGCTTGACACATGGTGGATGCACATTCAAAATATGATTGATAAAGATGCTATAGCATAGAAGGCCTATGGAGGTGCCAAGTGGCATGACCATAGGGCCTACTATAAAGGGAACCAATAAGAAGCGAGGTCCTAGATTACATTCAATGACCTACACTAATCCAAGGATATTGATCCGATAATGTGAATCAGAAGGAATTTTTTTTATTCTAATAGATAGTGATCCTAGGATATTTATGAAAAATTTCATGAAAGGTGTCAAATAAATGCCAAACAAGCACCACATAAGCATAAACTGACAAAATAATAGATCTTATTTTCTCAAAATGCAAACATATAAAGGCAAAGGTCTAAATAAAATTTGAATCATGTATACACCTAGGTCTAAATAAGCTATTGCCATTAAAGCTCCAAAATACCTAAAACTTGCATAAAAGACCCTAAGTGAACTTGAAGTGACTACATAAATCTAAAAGAAGTTTAATTGTGATTTGAGCATAAAGGAGCTATACTAGAGATCATTTGAAATATAAGGTATGAGTAATATACAAAAATAAGAATACATGGTAGCTTTCAAACAATAATTTAGAGATAAGATGGATTTGTACCAATATATAGATAATAAATGATGGGTTTTCAAATATACTGAACTAGACACTGCAACCCTAAACAATGGTAACAATAATTAGTCTAAGCTCTTCTAGACCATAGAGGAGTTAAAAACCATTACCAAAGAGGAGAAAAGGATTACCAATATTAGTAGAAGGCGTTATGACCTAGCTACCATTAAAATGGCCAACCTCAATCATTTTACTACCAAACTAGAGGTACTCTATTTCATTCACATCCTTGTTCCAATTTTTATAGATTATAGAATTGATAATGATTGGATCATTCATGATAGGAGCTCTAGGAGAGTTTTTTACATTTCCCCACTAAGCTTTGAGAGGTATTATAAAATATCAAATCCCCATGTGTATTTACCCATAATTAAGGAATGGACTAGTAAGAATGACCTAGATAACATCCTTAGGCCATGGTTACTTCAAGGGAACCATGTATTCTAAGACTTTGAGGGAAGAATCCCAATTATCTAGTTTAAGAAGGGAATTAGGATAATCACAACAATATTAAATGAAATATTTTGAGCCCCTACAACCACATATGTCAATAAGATCTCGGAAAGGCAAAGGTCTAAATAAAATTTGAATCATGTATACACCTAGGTCTAAATAAGCTATTGCCATTAAAGCTCCAAAATACCTAAAACTTGCATAAAAGACCCTAAGTGAACTTGAAGTGACTACATAAATCTGAAAGAAGTTTAATTGTGATTTGAGCATAAAGGAGCTATACTAGAGACCATTTGAAATATAAGGTATGAGTAATTTACAAAAATAAGAATAAATGGTAGCTTGCAAACAATAATTTAGAGATAAGATGGATTTGTACCAATATATAGATAACAAATGATGGGTTTTCAAATATACTGAACTAGACACTGCAACCCTAAACAATGGTAACAATAATTAGTCTAAGCTCTTCTATACCATAGAGGAGTTGAAAACCATTACCAAAGAGGAGTAAAATATTACCATTATTAGCAGAAGGTGCTATGACCTAGCTACCATTAAAATGGCCAACCTCCATCATTATACTACCAAACTAGAGGTACTCTATTTCATTCACATCCTTGTTCCAATTTTTATAGATTATAGAATTGATAATGATTGGATCATTCATGATAGGAGCTCTAGGAGAGTTTTTTACATTTCCCCACTGAGCTTTGAGAGGTATTATAAAATATTGAATCCCCATGTGTAGTTACCCATAATTAAGGAATGGACTAGTAAGAATGACCTAGATACCATCCTTAGGCCATGGTTACTTCAAGGGAACCATGTATTCTAAGACTTTGAGGGAAGAATCCCAATTGTCTAGTTTAAGAAGGGAATTAAGATAATCACAACAATATTAAATAAAATATATTGAGCCCCTAAAACCACATATGTCAATAAGATCTGGGTGTCTTTTATGTACTTTATAGTAAAAAAGAGCTCATTCCTCCAATTGGGGATATGATTAGTATCCACTTAGGGTAAAAATTTACTGCCATCAAGATGAAGACTAGAAAATAGTTCTTCATGATGTCTTATTTTTATATGCCTTAATAGCTTATAAAAAGGTCCCCAACATAAAAAGATAGTCTCTTGAGTGTAAAACCACAATTTCCCACCATTATTCAAAGCTACACATCTTTAAGTATAGACACCACAAGTAATTCATATGTGACTATGTCTATCCGACATTGGTGGAAGCCATCGCAAGGATCCTTATACCCAAGGTAATCCATCTAATTACAAAATATGTGAAACTAATGGGAGATATCTAGATTGTACTAGATTGTACTATAATCAAAATTGAGGAAAATTTTATCCAACCCTACATATTACCTATCTATGTTCCCAACAAGCTAGCAAATCAGGAAATTTCATTTCAACTCCTTCATAAGGGACCTTGGATGATATATTATACAAGGTATTGGTAATGACAAGTTAGAAGAGAGACTTGGGGAGGGACCTTCATCATCAACTCTCCCTCTAAGACCAACATCACCTATTGAACACATGGACATGATTTCCTTTGAGCTAGATGAAATGATGGAGGATACCCTTAAGGTCCTCACTAAAGCATATGGTTCTAAATAAGAAGAAGAGTAGGATAATGAACCACATGCTCAAGTACAAAGAGATGAATAATAAGATAAAATAAAGGAAGTTTCCTTAGATCTGGTCTCACTAACATAACCAAGGAAGAGGAAATCAGAATTAGCAATTGTCCTTATAGGACAAAAGAGGCCAAGGTTGACCCTCACTCATCTCATAAGTGAGATCAACTTGTTTAGTGAGGAGTAACCCATTCATGGACCAATCATCCTTGATTGGTTCATGTATGGAAAGATGTAGAATATCCCTTCCTAATCTAACTCGTAGGCCTTGACCAAGGTTGTTTACATTGATGTGCATGAAGACATCAAACCATGAATAAGGGATTTGATGAAAGAGCAGGAAGAAAAAGTAATAGTGGACACTATAGGGGTAGAAAGAAAAAAAATGGATAATCCATGAGCGTCAAGAAGCATAAGAGTAGAGGTCTTGGAACCTCCAAAATACATAGAATCATGTACTAATATGTAATTCAATCCAAAGATAGTTGGACTAGAGATAGTTAAAACCAGAAAAGCCATGTTGGGAACTAAAGAGTTCACATTCTAGAAGGTTGAACCCTTTATAGGTTTGAATTCCATTAGAGGGTAGCAGCCTAGTGAACTACCCATACATGAAGAAGATATTGAAAGCCTGTATGAGGATAACTCAACTTAAATCAGAGCTAACATTAGAGGAATGAAATAGAGGATTCATAATTTGGAAAAGGAAAAGGAAAAATTAGAGACCCGGGCTATATTATTAGTGCTTGAGGCTATAATAAAAATGTTTAAATCATCCTCTTTTGATATGTATGATTCCTTAAAATAAATGAAACTAAGGAAAGATGCATTGAGCCAATAGAGTGAGGTGGCTAAAATAATGATAGCAAAATGACAAGATGTAAAGTCCAAAATAAGGGATCTCATCAATATATTAATTAAGAATAGTATTCCTAAGTTCAAAACCATTAGCCTATCCCACCTAAATTTTATATTGGGGATAATGGTGGATAAGATCCAAAGTTTAATTATTTGGTTAGTAGGCTTAGATAGACTCTTAGGGATGATGAAGACTTGATTTCTAAGATCAAGCAATTACTTAGCACCATGTTGGCTAATCCTACCAAGACTACAACATCATCGATGATGCATAGCATAAGCACAGAGTCACCTTGGTGATGTAGGAAGTAAAGGGCAAGAGCCAAGGTCAATCAAGGAATGACAATAGTAGAATTTTGGGTGTGATCTTCACTACTAAAGAAAATATTATAGAAGCCAAGATTATTAAAGAATCAATGGTAAAGAATGATAGAGATTTTGAGGACTTAGCTAACCAAGAATATGTCTACCTCTTGAAGCCATCTGTGGATCTAGATCTTGTCAAAGAATAACATCAAAGGGCTATGGAGCTTTTTCAAGATCAATAAGGAGACCCTTCGGCAATGGGTTCACCAATTAGTTAATATTCCTTTGTATAAAAACATTATAATATTTTAAATAAGAATATTATTTTTGTAATGGCATATGTTAGTCTATTAACATATTTGCCTCTAGGTTAGTTTAGTTTTGAAAAACAAATTTATTTTAGAAAATTTTGAAGAAGGATAGCTATCCTTATCTTTTGTACATTTTGTATCTTGAAACTGATTGGTATAGTGCCTGGTCTTTTTATAAAAGGCAATACTACCATTTTGTAAAAGGAGAGATTTTTGAGCAAAATTTGTATACTTAGAGAAATTAATATAGTCAAGGAATTATGTAAAGATTGTCCAGATTTTATGTGTCAATTGTTAATATAGAGTTTTCTCAATTGCTAGTTCTAAAGCTTGCATTTGAATAGTTTCTTTGAATTCTAAATTTGCATTTGTGATACAAGGTTGCTAATTTATGCCTATGCTGAATTATTTTAAGGATCTTGAATTTGCTTCATTTCATTTGTTTTGTATTTAGATGTGCTTATGCTATTTGAGTTTGGTAAAAAAATATTTAAAGCAAAATCTAGTTCTTACTTGTATGAGTTCATATTAGCTTTATAAATTTACCTGATATGTGGTGAAATATGAGCTTATGCTATTTTGTATCATATACTAGTTCAATGTAGGTTCAGTTATAAATAAAAGTTTGTCGTGATATTTGATTCAAGGATCAGCAATCACAAATTCTCTTTCTACCTTACCCTTCTCTTTTTCTCCTTTTTTAACCAAATCATTTTATCTTATCATTCATTATAAATATCCATTTAAATTAATTTTTAGTTTAATTTTTTTATCATTATTCACTAACATTGAGATAAATAATTCATAATTCATAGGAATTGGACCATGATGTCTCCAAACCATCAATTATTATAAATTCTGTGGAACATTCATACATTAATTTGTCATTATTTCACCATAGGTAACCTAAATTGCCAAAACCTACTACTCATGCTCTGAATTCCTAGAATTCTAAAATGAGAATTGTTCTTTGAACATTAAGAACCCCCTATGATACATTTAGAGGCATCAATAGGATCTTTGGTCACATTAGGTTTTTAATTCACCCTTATAGATGGTACTTTAATTTTGTTTGTTAAATCTTCCATGATGTATTTATTTATCTTTAAAAAAATTAGTATTAAATGAAGAAAGAAGAGAATAATCACACTTAATGAGGGGGATATTATTTGGAAATATTGGAATTTTGGTATTTTAAATCAATATATTTGAAGGAAAAATCCCATTTTGAGTATTTTTTAAATCAGTTAAGTATTTAGAAAATAAAATCACAATCATACAATGGAATATTTTCCCATATGGATCAAATGTGGATGTAAGAGATGAAATAAATATTTTACTATCTTATTTAAGATTATTTTAATCATCTCTTGGTATGATGGTGGCATGGACCTACTTGGAGGGATGGTATTTATGAACATTCAAATATTTGAGATGACATACTTATGCATTTGGAAAAAAACAAAGGTAATAAATTTTCACTCCTTTTGAAAAGTTGGATAGTTTCATAATCATAATCATCAAAACAATCTATATCATCCATGATGGTAGAAATAAAGAAATAAAATATTAGGGAAAAAGGGAAAAGAGAATCAAATATAGCATAATTATGTGAAAATGAAACTTAGAGGTCAAGTTCACCAAATTTTTAACCCTAAATTTATATATGTAGGGATATCTAAGGTTAAGGGGATTATATTAGCTTTTACACAATGATGGTGTATACTCCCATTTTGGTACAAGTACACATATGCCTAATTTTATTGAATTTATATGCATTTTTACTAAGAATTAGACATCTAGTGATGTGGTACCTCATGGACCTCTTCGATTCCATTTTATTTCACTTGATTTACTTGCCCATAGGGCCCGTATGTTATGCTTGTTTATATTCATCTGATGTATGCTAGAGACCCCTATCTGTTGTGCCTATTTTATGTATGTTTTTATCCCCTAAACACTTGCATCCATCCTAGAAACTAGATATGAAATTAATATATAACTTTAACACAATTATATAGGCTTATATTTTTATCTTTTTCCATAGCTTTCACTTTGTGAAAATTTTATTAGATATCTTTGCCCATTCTATGGTCAGATTTTTACATGCCACTAGGTTCTAATTAAATTTCAAATGATTAATATATGTACAAAGGATATGGTCTAATTAATACACCAACCAATTTGATAATTTAACTCTCTAATTATAAAGTATTATTCATTTTAAGATATCAAATTATAATACAACATTGAATCAAATATCTAAAGCATTTAAAAGGTCAAATATACTATTACATCACTTGTACCAAGGATTACTAAGAAAAAATGTAAATATTTAAATTATTAAAATTCCACACACATGCATAGGAGGGAGAACTACATGTGAGTCTCAGGCCCTATTAGGGGTATTGGCTATGTAGGTATCACTTAGTAATAAATAGAATTATTAGGGATAACTCAAATTACTAACCCCTTTTTACCATGTTATAAGAGGTACAATGAAAATAAATTAGGGTCATTTATTATCTAGATCTAACACAAAGGTGAACATAATTTGAGGCATAAAACTATTACATATGGGCAACATAAGTTTGGTCTAAATTTTATGTCACTCCTATGTATATCTCTCACTAGACACTTGCATCATATATAAACATATGTGTCGATGTTACTATACCTAATTGACACAACTATCTGAAGGTAAAAAATAGTTATAATACAAATCAAATAAAGTGTATATCTCTAATACAACCTTGTGATGAATCTTGATCACTACCATAGTCTAAAATAAAATAACAAATAAGATATGCTCTATTTATTCCTTAGTTTTTTAGTAATTACAATATTTATTACAAATTCTTAACTAAGATATATTGTCAAAATACTATATTATATTGTTAAAATATGAATATTAATTGATTATCATTCAAACAAATTTATTAATTGATGTTTCTCTTGTAAATAAAAAAAGCATTAAAACATTTGGTGAACATGTCCTATGTTTTTTGAACTAAAACCCTAGTTTGCATATTAGGGTTTTCTCCTTTGACAATTCATCTCAGATTTATGTATTTTATTTTTTGATCTAATTTTTCCCTCACTTATATGGGCATAACTTAGGAATTATTAGTCACATTCTTATTTTTATTTAACTATTTATGTTCTTGGTTGTCATTTTACAATACTTTGTACCCTTTATGTAGTTCTTAATGGAAGTTTATGTATGGAAGATACATTCTGGCCATTTCCTTAATCCCCATGATAATCAATTTATTACATATGCCGACCTAGAATAACAAAAAAAATCAAATCCACTTTTTATTACAACTATGAAAATGAAATAACTAATGATGAAAATTAAAATATAAATGAGTAAAGTAGTGCTCATGATGCTTCCACTCTTGGTTATAAATGTGATGAAATTCCCCCTAGTTATGAGACCTCTCATATCCCTCTATTTTATGATATTGGAGATCCAAAAAATATTCAATATGATACCATTCCTAATGTTTAAATTTAAATTATTGCATGCATACCCTCTTTAGTTATTTCAAAAAGTGAGTGTGATTCTCCTCTTTCTAATGTTGAAAATGTCAAATAAGTTGAATTTTCTTCCACTATATCTCATAGTGAGGATCTTGAAGAAATCAATTATGTCTCTCCTTCCCTAAATAATACTAGTTTTGATAATTACATTACTTATTTTCATGATTAAAATGAAAATAGTCAACTTCCTTACTGCCCCCTCATTTTTGAGGAACAAATACATGCCCCATATCTCCTATTGTGTTGGTTGAAGAAAAAAATGAGACTACATCTAAAACTCTTAAGGAAACACCTATGTAACATGCATTTTTGAGGGACACAAAAAAGTCCCAAATATATTTGATAGATATTTTGAAAAAAGTAAACCCATGTAGATTCAAGAAAAAAAAACCATATTTCCCAAATATTTCTTAATGAAATAATATTCTTAAAAAACTATCAAGGATGCAAGTGATAGTCATGCCAATATTCCTTTCTCAAATAATAATGATGAAACTAAAGTAGAAAGTGATATTACATTACTTGCTCATATTTCTATAGGATGTGACACTATAACTCAAAGTGAAAGTGACATCCTTACATCTCTGAATGTGGTACATGACATAGCAAATGTTTATTTCATTTCCTCCTTTGCATTTTCTTCTCAAAAGGAGAGTGTGCATCAAAATGAATTTATACCTCCTACTCATATCATATGTCATGAGGTTTCAAGAATGTAGCACCTTGTAATGATAATAATATTAAACTTTTTTCTATTCCACAAGATATACCTACATATTTATACATGGGTGTTCCTTTACCACACATTGACAATTAATGAGAGGAGCCTATTTTAGAAAGTAATAAAGAGTACACCATTCTTATATTCTATATACAAATGGTAGCTTACAACCACTATAAAAATCCTTATATTATTATTATGACATGTTATATATTATAACTACCATTTTAAATTTTTAGTAACAAGTCCATACTCTAAAATTTCAAGTTTCTTCTCATGAAGCTATTTCTGAGGAGAATACATTAATATAGAAACCTATTTCAAGGGATATATTTGAGTACCTTTATCCTTAAAAATTAATTATGCCTAATTTATCCTCATTTGATGGTCAAGTGGATCCTTCTATTCATTTGCAACAATCTACACACTCTTTTGAACATTGGGCCCAAAACCAAAGCATTTTATTAAAGGGTTTTTTTTTTAATCATAACTTAAACTGAGGGGCTCTTAACTCATTTTATAATTTTATAAATGGTTCATTATAAAATTTTAAATAACTTGAATATGTATTTATATCACATTTTCATCATTATAACTTACATAAATTACCATTAGAGCATTTGTAAACATTGACACAAATAAAAAATTAGCATATACAATATTATGTTATTCAATTTAAGGATGTTTTTTATTCCTTACATTACACACCCTTATATTTGTAAATATAATTTATATTTAACATAGGATTTATTTTTACACTAAGAGAAAGAGCATTACATAATCCCTTTGCTTCATTTGAGAAATTATATTGGGATGTGCATAAATATATGTGAGCTCTAATGAACACATAAACCAAGTTACATATTTCTCCATTAGAACCCACACATGCTAAAAATATTGTCTCCAAGGTAAATAAACAAGTTACAAAACCTCTTCAACCACTTAAAAATCCTTATATAGAACCAACACCATATGTCACAAAAGAGACAATAAAAGTGTTGAATAAAGGAAAGGAGCATGATTATAGATTATCTCCCATAGTTACACCATATATTTCTCCAAAACAACATCCTCCTCAATTTTATTAGTATAATGATAGACCACATGGCATTTTATGAACTTTTTTTGATAAAAGATTGATCAGAATCCCTCTTAATTCACATAACCCACCTCACATATTTAAAAAGGAAAAAGGACAACTTTTGCACTTACCATGGTATTAATGATCATCAAGATACTGAGTGTTTTATTCTCAAAATAAAGCTTATTTAGTTAGTTGATCATAGAATCATTGAATATGAAAAATACATATCTAAACATATTCCACATACATCTCTTAGAGGCTCATCTAAGAAGGTTGAGACATACCATGATGAACCCTATGAGGAACACATTGTCCATCAAATTTCATAGAATATGACTTCTAGTAGAAGTCTTTATCTTATTGTACTCTCTTCCGGGACTGATATCTTCCACATTGATCCTACCAAGGAAACATTAGTTTATCAAATCCCTCATAAAGAGACATAGTTAGAAGGTAAACTTACACATTATATATGGTTACCTAAATAGATACATATAGATTTATAGGATATTTCTATAGATACTTAAGAGATGATTACAAAAACACAATCTATAGTCCCATTCCTATTTGAGCATTACATTCAAGCTTTCTTATATTCATCTAGATTTTGTTCCATATGATGATCTATTTATTGCTAATATAATACACACATATACAAAATACACATACTTGTTACACAAACTTACCAAACCCTAATATACACAATGGAAATAAATGAAATTAAAAACTATATAATGACCGATAGAGAATTAAACAATGTAACTATATTCAATACTAAATAAAAAACCCATGTGACATATATATATATATATATATATATATATATATATATATAAGATAATACAATGTTTATAAAAATAAGCATATCAATCATAAGTTAGAGCAATATCCCTGAGGGTATACTCATCATTATTAATATATAAAAATATAACACCTCTAGAGGTATATGTACCTAGATCAAACTGCAATCCCCATGCCCATGATATCATGCACACTCTCTACTCTAAATCACCTAGATGCCACACTATCTCCTCATGTTTTTGTATCAATGTATCATAGATATCGATGGGAATATACATAATCTCAATTGAAATACATTATGGGATGTCCCATCTATCCATCTCTACATGTAACTCCTCACATTATATGACTATGGTATTGTACTCTATCATAAATATCACATGGTCAAAAAAAGGTGTATTCACACCATAAATGTTAAGAACTCTCTGAATAAATCCATCTCTAGATACATCCATAGGTACACATCTAATACACATCCTATAAGGTGATAGTCATCTCACTAGTAGGAATCTATAATGTACATGTATTTAAATTCCACCTTCTTACTAGAGATGTGAGGAGGTAGATATTGTATGGGATCTATCCCAAATGGGCCACATACCCTAATATTTCTTGATAAATAATATCCCAGTCGACTACATCTAGACCTAGCTTTACTAATGTTGAATAATGTCATCTAGACCAACACTCTTGAATATGAACATCATTTTGAAATTAATAAATAAATAATAAATACTTGTTAGTGATCATATTTTGATACAAAAATATATAAATATCAATTAATCATACACATAATAAATATAAATTAGCACTAGATGCTAACATTCATGAGGGACAAAATCATTGGATTCTACCATCCATGTAGGATGAAAATGTTAGACATTAATGTCCTAAG
>JARHVA010005047.1:195000-227500 GCA_037957365.1 Torreya grandis | reverse complement strand
GATTTTGAGATATCACCTTACATTCTAAAATCAGATTTAAAAAATGGATCTCACTTATTTAAATTTTTTTCCTACATTTCTTGAAAATAATAAAGAGGCCATAATTGGTCCTCTCATGTACATGAATGATGAATTTTATCATATTTTAGTATAAATCTTCATTATTTGCATTTTATTCTTGCTCTTTATAATAAAGGATGATATTACAACATTTATTGCTAAAAATTCACAAGATTTTAATATTCCTTTTACATACTCTCTCTCACTCATGAAGAATAATTTACAACTCCATTTTGCTAAACATGTTACCAATGTTATGTCACATGTCAACATTTTCTATACATTCATGCACAATTTCATGTTCTCTATCTTTTCCTTTATATCTCTCATATGGAATTTTTTTAAAGTTTATCATGCTAAACACATTTGAAATGTCATAGTACATGTCAAATGTTTCTATACATTCATGCACTAATTCATGCTCTATATCCCTTTCTTTCTATCTCTCCTATGGGATGCTTGTTACAAACATATTATTATACAACTCATCATTCACATTTCATGCATTTCATTCCACATTCATGCTTTCTACCTAGATGCATATAGCTCCTTGGCTACTTTTGAGTATCTCCCTATCACTACTAGACACAAGAAAACACTAGCAGTTATATCTATCCCTCCTCCTTTAAAACTTGGTATATATAGCTCTTATTCCACACCTACTACTAGCTCTATGCCTATAGTAGATCGCATGATACATGCTATCACCCAAGTTTAAGAAGATAGGCAAGTTGATTACACCCATGGCTATAGATTTATCGCTCAGGTTAGCACCCTTTTTGATACAATTTCAGTTCTTGAGCTCCTTTAATGATCAAATGGTTACAAATATGTGTTATATGTAGCCCTTCACAATACTAGAATTCCCATTTCTACGGAACCAACTTATGTTGCATCTATCCTCAACACCATGCAATGGACTATAGAACATATTTACTTTGAAAAAGAGGATTTACCCTTGCACCACATCATTAAAAAACATCTACCTATGTATATGAAATTAAGAATTAATTATATGGGGGTCAAAAGGGTGTTATTTGATAATGGTTTAGGACTCAACATTTGTAACATTTATTTTGTTAAACATCTTAATATGCAACCTCAAGATTTAGACCATTCTAATATGAACATCAGAGGTTTTGACAACATTTCACAAAAAGTCATGGGTCAAATAACACTCAATATTACCTTAGAGCCTAAGGCACTACCAACTACTTACCAAGTCATGCCAAATGACCTCAATTTTAATATATTACTTAGTTAGCCTTGGATTCATGATATGCATCCAATCCCTTTCATAATCCATGATTGTTAAAAATTTAGTCACAAAGGTTAAATATACACATGCCCAATAGATAACAAACCTTTTAAATATTACCAAGTTGACAAAACTCCATAGAATTATATTCCACACTTTAATCTTGATAATATACTAACATAACCTATTATTCATAGTGTACCTTCAGACCATGCAACACATCAACAAAATCCAAGTTACATAATAACATCGACACCAAATCACTATTTTACCTTTCCTTTCCCACTTAAATGTCCTAATAAGATGGGATATCATGGAAAATCTCTTGTAAATAATGAATAGGGAATCATCAATCCTATCGAGGCATCTACACAACATAAAACACAAGGGATAGGATATTAATTTAACCACCTTCATAATAAGCCTTCTTCCACCACTCAAAAGTATATAAAGTTTTGTCCACCCACTACATCGATAAAACACACCATTAATCATACTTCAACATTATCATTGATCTATCTTGATATCATTGATGATGTAGTTTCACCAAACATGGTCAAATTAGATGAATTATCCAATGATGAATCCCTCATATAATTTCTCAGAGCATATGAGTATCTTCCATATTGATATCATAAAAATATATTTCCTCATCACAAAAATGCCCATGAATACTTTGGATAAATTCTAGACTCTCCATAAGACATACCAGTTGATTCATATGATACTGTTCCTACCACTCCCTACACACTTGATTGTTCCACATTACTTAATGAAGAAACAATTAATTTCATTTTTGGAACCGATCAAGATCCCTATATTATTTTATTAGCCACTACCCAATGAAATAAATAATATATAGATATTCATAAAAATTTAATAGATTTCCTAGAACTCTTTGCTTGGTCTTACTCAGATATTCTATGAATTAATACATCAATATGACTCAATTGGATTCCCTTATACCCAAATGTAAAACTAGTGAAGAAAAAAATTTACAAAATGCATACTAAGTTGTCTCTCTTAGTCAAATATGATATCCAATACATCTTAGATGATGGATTCACTTGACTAGTAGCACACCCTGAATGTATTTCCAACATAGTCCCTATAGAAAAACCTAACAAGAAAATTTTGTGTTGTTTTGATTCTTGAGATTTAAATAAAACATGCCCAAAAGATGATTTCCCCTTGCCTAATATCTACATGATCATTGATTCCATAGTTGGATATGAAATTTTTACAGTTATATATGGCTTTACTAGATACAACCCGATCAAGATCACTGAAGAAGATCAAAAGAAAACATCTTTTACAACACCCTCAGGTACATTTTTTTATATTGTCATGCCCTTAAGATTAAAAAATGTCAGAGCCACATATCAACATACCATGACACATATATTTCATGATTTGATTCACCATACTATCAAGGATTATGTTGATGATATATTAGATAAATCCAAATAATGACAACATCATGCTATCAATTTATGAGAGATATTTCAAAGACTCAGGTAATAAAATGTCTAACTAAATCTATAGAAAATGTGTGTTTGGAGTTACATGAGGAAAGATCTCATGTTTCATTATTTTTTAGTGTGGAATAGAGGTTAACCCTAATAAAGTCAAAGAAATTATTGATATGCCACCACCCACAAAATTAAAACAACTTTGATCCCTACTAGGCAAAATCTAAGCAATCCATCATTTTCTAGTTCAATTTGCTGATAAAACTTAGTCATTCACTCAGTTATTAAATAAAGATGCAAAGTTTGTCTAGGATCAATATTATCAAGAAAGATTTGATATAATCAAGTAATATCTTCCTAATCCACTTGTTTTAGTACCACCTATCCCTAATAATCCTTTCTTATTGTATATCTCTATGCAATATATCACATATTAGGAGCACTCTTATCATAACACAATGATCAACATATTGAGCAAGCAGTTTATTACATCAGTCGCACACTATTTGATTACAAAAAAAATATTTCATAATAGAAAAAATATGTCTAGCATTAGTTTTTTCCACATAAAAACTTTGAAATTACATGGTCAGTAATGAGACTCAAGTCATTACAAAAACATACCCTTTGAAGTTTCTAATGGAAAAAACCACATCTTTTTGATCACATCACAAAATGGGTTATGTTATTAACAAAGTTTGAATTAAAGATCATCCTCCAAAAATCAATAAAGGGCCAAATCATTGTAGACCATTTTGCATAAACATCACTCTTGGATACCAACCCTATTAGTGAAACATTCAAAGATGATTTTACTACCTATTCTACTCATTTAGACACTTGGACCATGTTCTTTAATGGCTCTAGATGTACATCTAGTGTAATGGTAGTAATTGTCTTTATTGATCCTTTTAGTCACATAGTTCTTATAACATACTTATTACGTTTCTCCTAAACCAACAACATCATAAAATATGAAGCACTTATCTTATTTCTATTTTTTATGCATCCCTCCAAATCAAATCTATTCAAATCTTTGGTGATTCCCAACTTGTGATCAACCAATTCAATGATGGCTATCAAATAAAATAAGAACATCTTATCCCATATTGAAATATGGTACAATGTTTATCATCAAAATTCAATTAATTTTATATAGAAACTATACCAAGAAAAGATAACCAACATGCTGATCCAATGGAAAGTATCACATATTTGATTCCTAACAAAATCAATGATGATTAAGTTATTTTAATAATTAAATGATTACAATCACCATCTATATCCACCAAAAATTTGATTGAAATATCCATCTTAACCACTAAACATATTTTCTTAACTCCAAAATGATTCTCAAACATATATAACTTTCTAAACAAATCTATTACACTAGACACTTTTTCATGAAATGACAAGCACAAGTTACACAAATAATCACTCCATTATGTAATCATTAGTGGGGACCTTTTTAAATGATCTTTCAATGTAAAATTGCTTATATGATTTACTTTAGTAGATGACAAAATTGATCTTACATAGATACATGATAGTTAGTGTGGTCGTCACTTTAGTGGAAATGCCATATCACATAAATTACTTTGACAAGGGTACTACTAGCCGACCATGGAAGATGAATGTGCACAATATGCAAAGCTATGCAATAAATGTTAATGATACGATGACCTACAACATGAAACATCACAATAATTACAACCTATTGTTTCTCCATGGCCATTTATGTTATGGGGATTTGATCTTATTGAAAAAAATTAACCTTGAAACTACCGATGGACATAAGTTCATCATTACATCTACAAAATATTTTAATAAATGGGTAGAAGACATTTCATTCCAATCTACTATAGGAGAGAATATTTGTATCTTCCTCATGAATCATATTATTTCACATTTTGGCCTACCCATAACCATCATTTTTGATAATAGAACATCATTCAAGAGCAAAAGTATCAAGAAATTCTACACCAAATATAATATCAAACACACATTGTCCACTCCATATTACCCACAAGGAAATGGTCAAATAGAGGCTAACAATAAAACCATCAAAAACATTTTGAGAAAAATAATGACCAAATTTGGAGATTATTATCACAATCAACTAGTCTTTCCATTATGGGCTTATCACACAAGTATCTACATGCCCACATGAGCTACTCCTTATTCACTTATTTATGACATAGAAGAAGTTTTACCATTGGAATTAGAAATCCCATCTCTTTGTGTCTCCCTTAAAGGTATCCTTAATGATGACCAATATCATGAAAAATGTATCCACCAACTTGAATAGTTAGACCATACATGCATTCAAGTAGTAGAACATCTCAAAATCTACCAAAAATGTATACAATGACCCTACAAAAAATGAGTTCACAACAAAGAGTTCAAAGTTAATGATCTCATGCTCAAAGAAAATCTTCACAATGTCAATGCCAAAGAATAAATCAAAGGCAAATTAAAACCAAATTGGCTACGTCTATACATGATTACCAAAAATATTATCCCTAAATTTTATCATCTAGCCTCACTTGAAGGAAAGAAACTCAAAAATCCAATGAATATTATGCATCTATGTAGATTTCATGTCTAGTATTTTATTTCACACATTGTATTGTACATAAGTTTTTAAAATTACTTGTACATAGTTTCTCAGCTTTCATTATACATAATCTTCTTATGATTAATTGTATATAACTTATTTTAAATTTCTTGTAAATAGCCTTCATGTGATTGATTGTACATATCTCATAACATTTCAAAATACAAAAAAATACAACATATCAAAAATACAAAAACAATACAACACATCAAAAATACAAAAACAATACAACATATCAAAAACACCAATTTTTTTTTGATTATATGCATTATCCATGCTTTACATTTATACTACTATGTTAGACTTACATTTTCTATTCTATGTTATTTCTTGCCAATTTATATACATTACCATGCTTCACTTGATCTCCTTTGAGTGTGTACAGTGACATCTAGCTCTTTGATTGCTTCACTCTACCCATTAAGGGGGCATCCTACTTCTACATTCATGACATACATCAATATAAGTACCAATTGGGGGAATATTTTACATGAATACACCATCCAGGTTATGTCATTCCTACACCACACACTCTAGTTATCATGTTGATATACATTATTTACTAGCTTACATAGATTACTCTATCAATATTTCACTAGAATATAGAACTTATGTATTTATTAACATATACCTAGTCTTGTATTACCATGTCTTTCATACTTTCACTCTTAATTTGATTAGTTAAATATGATTGTATTACTAGTTTTTACATGTTTTTCTTTCTTGCTTTGCGTAGCTAGATTGTTTACATTTCTCAATTCCTATTTTGTCTCCTATATGTGCCTTAGGACATTTGCCAATATCCTTTGATTTCATTCATGTGTGTTCCTTAGGACATTTTCCAATGCCATTTTATTGTAATATTCTATGTGATTGTGAATTTCATGCCAGTGTTTCTTATTTTTAAATGTATGTGTATGTGGCATTTGAATATGCCTTGTATGTTTTCTTTCAAATTTGTGTGACATGTGCCCATGTCCCTTATTTTCTTGGCCCCTTGGCCACTCTTGTATGCTTCTTACTTATTGCCTTACATTCTTGTTGGTTATTTCCTTCTCATTGTTTGCAATTCCATGATCCACATCATGTATTATCTTGCTATCTTAGATTCCATGATGGACATCATGCTCCATGCCTCCTTTCCAGATAACAACTAAATAGGCTTCTAATTCTAGTTTCAATTTAGTAAATCACATATAATATTACATTTTTATAACTATCTATGCATATCCTTATTTATCTAATAATCTCCTTTACAAACTATGTTATATCTTTAGATATCTTATCGATTATCATTGCTTAATAATGTTTTTCATAGCATAACACACTTATAAGAGAAGTCAATATAGGTATTCATTCCTATGCTCAGAAGAAGGGGAAATAAATAAGGGTCTTGTCATAAAGATCAGAGATCTTACCATTTGAAAAACTATTTTTTAACACTTAGAACCATAATCAAAGGTTAAACCAGGTAGAATAGACCAAAAGAATAGTGACGATTCCATAATAGTTTTTAGTTTCAATAAAGGAAAATAGTGTTGGACACAGACAAAAGTGATAGACAATAGGGTGTCCTATTTTTGGTTCTCCCATCCAAATAATAAAAATCCAAACTTTCAAGGAGGCAAAAAATTAGGTTTAGCTATAATTTTACACTTTTAGACCAGTTTAAAATTAATAATTTTTAGCACACTTTTGCTTAGAGAATCCAAATATATGGGGAATCATGCAAGACATGATGGATATCATTTCCAATTTTAGATATGATAATCGGTACAACTCCTAGATCAGAATCCATGTTATACACATCAATGATTGGGGGTAATATGCATAGCACATTTGTTTTCTTTTCATTTTGAGTTCAACATATTACCAAGGTATTCTTAGTAGTTGAATGCCTTACTCCATCTACAAGTGGTTGGCATCATTTTGGAGCATCTTTCATACAAACTTAACCTCCACATTTTGGAATAGCTTTCTTATAAGCTTAGTACCTAGTTTCAAAGAGGATTTCATATAAGATTAATCTCCATCATTTAGAGTGGATAAGAGTGGCCTAGTTTCTAGCACATATTCAACTATCCATACCAACATTGTCAAACTACTGAATATTCATGGGATTCAAGAGCCATATCATATGACACTCATTTCATACTAATATTAGTTTATAACTTCACTTCATGGGAAAATGATGGAGCCAAAGGACTAACTAACCTTTTTATTCTTAAACCACCTACTCAAAGGGATTAGACACATAGTCCAAACATCAATCAATACCTGCATGACCACCTAGCTTCACTTAGTAAGCACTGATGGATCTAAATGGCCAACCTTTGCATTCTCGAGCCACTCCTGAGGAATTGAGCAATTAGCTCCATTCATAATATTAATCTTGGTACAACATCATCCAATACTACTCAACATAATCTAGCATCACTCAACATCACAACAAGTTTTGAATTGGTTCACATACTCAGTGAGGTGTATTTATTATTTTCTCTTCCTCTCTCTCTTACCCAACTTTTTATGTTCTTGTTTTAGATATAATGTATCTAGTAATAATTGATCTACTCTTTATTTTATCTTGTAGATTAACTCTTCACAATGTGCTCTCTTTATTCATACCTAACATCAAAATAACTTCATGAGCTTCACCCTTGTAGGTAAGTTTAGGTACTCTTTCTATTTTTCCTTGCTACATCACTAGAACAAGGGAGGGGGGTAAATGTAGTCATATAAAATGTAAAAATTGGTAACTTGAGTGTGACTTGTGGCATCCATCCCATAGGTCCCTCTTGCTTACTTCATTACCCTCATAGGAATATTTTCATTGATTATAAATCATTCATAAAATTTTAGACCTAATCCCAACTGAGCTAGAATCCTATTTTCATAATAGATCCATCCCCTAGGTCCCATCAACTCAAGATAATAGTGCCCAACTTGGACTATAGTGTCATACCCTAAGGTGTGCCATTTTTGGTACTCTTGTCCAATAACATTTTGAGCCCAAATGATTATTCCCTTTTGATTATTATCCCTCTTTTTGTTGGCCTAATGCAAACACATCCAACCCATAAACAATATATCCCTATAAAATCCAATTCAAAGTTCATTTAGAAAGGGTTGGAAAATATCACAAAACAAGAAAGTATAGAAATAAAAATACTCAATAATATTTCCATATTATCTACATACAACCATCTAATACCATTTATATATTATTAAAAACCTTACAACCATTCCCTAATCACTTCAAGCACACTTAGTTTAGTATTTTTCATCTTCATACACACTATTTCACAAAGCACATCAAGTGGGAGAACTACATATGGCTTGATCCCTCTTCAAAGTATTAGTATATAGGTAGTGTGCCCACACAAGGGGTGTGGATACATGTTTAGTGAATATTACACACATTAACCCCACCTATTTATTAAAATTAGTCAAAGTACAATGCATTTTAGGGTTTGAAGACAAAATTAGCTTTATAGGGAGTTTTTCAAACATCCAACAATCAAACTTTCATAGGTAGAGTATCATAGACATAACGAACAAAACCTAGAAATATAAGGTCTCCTAGATAATAGTGGTAGAAGTGGACTATAATGTTAGAGCCTAGGGTACCCTATTTTCAATGCTTCTATCTAATCATAAAACAAAGGCTAGATCCTGATTTGTGATAGTGTCTTAATCCTGCATAGTGAATTCAAGCCTTTATCTTAGTTGTATCATTTAGTTTATAGATAAGACTTGTTTTATTTACCTTATTACTATTTTTAGAGAATTTCAAATTGAAATAAAATTATATAAATCACTAGCATAATTATTTCATATTTATTTACTAATTTTACTACTTAGACCCTTTAACTAAATTAGGAATAATATTTCAATATTCTCAAAAAAATTAAATCGATATTCATTGCATGATAATACATTAGTTATTGACCAAGTTTATATTCATTGAATGGATTAAACTTGGGGACTATGTGACTTAAGGTTTAGTTGGTAGATGATTGTTAGTTAAATAAATGATATGTATATTTTATAAAGACTATAAAATGATTTTTTAGGGATTCAATAGAAGCATTGAGATGATTAGGGTTTATAATCATTTGTTGACTTTAGTTAATTATAATTTTTGGAAAATCATGGATAATATTGTGTATTTTCATGGTGGTGAATGGAAATAAACATGGAGTTCTATTGAGCTATTTTGCATGCATTTATTTAGTTAGTTTAAATAGTCATTAATGGAGGAGAAGATGGTGGTGAGTAGGTCGATGGAAAAGAATAAAAATAGGAATGAGGAGGATGTGAATGACATGTATCACATAATAGAGATGGGAGGATAAAAAAGGAAAAAAGGTGGTGAACAAGTGTAAGAAGAAGGAATTTGTTCTACTTTCTTTGATATTAATACATTTACTAGGTAGTTTTGTAATTAAATTTTTGTGTGAAATATTGAATGGGTTTTTTGAATATATATGGTTAATAGTATTCCTTGTTTAATTCTTAGAAATAATGGGTTGTATGTGGAGTCCTAAGGAAGGCTTGGCCTCCATAAAACCCCACATTCAAACTAGGGCAACTTGAGGAGGTTTGGGGTAGAGCCATAGAGTTGTCCATGGTTTTTGGTTTTAAAAAGCTCTCTCTTATACTTCCCTTGATATTTAAAAATCATTGTTCAACTTTAGAAGATTATTCTAATGGGTATAAATCCAATATGGCTCAAACTAGTTGTTTTGAACCAGATTGTTATATATTAATCTGGGTATATTGAAATATAGACTTGAAAATGTTTGTCTATATGATCATTCAATTGTTAAACCAATTTAGACGTTTTGGGTTAAAAAAGTAGGTTTCAAGGATTATATATATATATAGACACACACACACACACATCTAATCAGATTTAATCAAGTATATAATCAAAGATGTATATACGTATACTCATATATATATACATACATATATGTATATACATATAATCAAATTTAATCAAGTATATAACCAATTAAATTTGATTATATATATATATATAAGTATACGTATATACATCTTTGATTATATACTTGATTAAATCTGATTAGATGTATATACATATACTCATATATATACACACACAATCAGATTTAATTGATTATATACTTGATTAAATCTGATTATATGTATATATATATACATCTAATCAGATTTAATGAAGTATATAATCAATTAAATCTGATATATATATATATATATATATATATATATATATATATATATATATATCAGATTTAATGAAGTATATGAACCATAAGGCTTTAAATGAGAAATTGTTTGTAATAAAATTTTTGGATGAAGATATTTGTATAACAAACTAGAAGTTATGGTTTAAATTTTATTTATTTGGCATTTAGATTCAATGAATTTGTACATACAGGGTAACAAAATAGTTATATAATCTTAGATGTGTTATATTATGCCTACATGCTTATATAAATTGATTTGGGAACTTTGGTTAAGTCACATTAAATAACTCAAGTATAAATAGATGAATAAGTGACTATAGACTAATATGTGGCCTTGTGCATATAAACTTACCCAGTTATATAATAAGCTTGCATAGTAGAGTTAAGTTTTAATAGTATTCTATAATATACAAATTGCACCTATATCTAAATGTGACTACATATTATTGATTATTGGGTTTGTTTGAGCTATGTAAGATTTTTATTATTCAATAGATGGACTAGGTATATAGGTTCATTTGTGTGAGTTGCATAGTTTTTATTCATCTAAGTCTGAGTTATTATATTAAAACTCGAGATGTATATTCAGTTGTGTTACTATTTTTATTTTAATAATAAATCCCTGAGTTGGGTAAGGGAGACCATATTATTATATTTAATCATATGAACAATATTTAATTGGAAAAACTTAAATGATTGTTTGGATTTAATTAATTAAATAGTTTTGGTGAATAAAGGAGTAACTAAGTTTATCTATAGAATTTTGTGTACAAATGGAAATTTCTCATTTTAATGAAAAAGATTATGGGGCCTTTGTTTGTGAACTAACTATATACTTAGTGTGTAAAATATACTCTAGTACAAATGATAATGGATGTCATCTTAGTAGTGTACTATATAAAATGAAGTATTTACAATATGTTTGTATGGTGTGAATTTAGAATATATATATATATATATATATATATATATATATATATATATATATATATATATATATATATATATATATATATATATATATATATATATATATATATATATACATATAAATGGTTTAATTTGTATGATTGTTGATTGAGAAAACAAATCAAGAAAGGAATACACCATTTCTATATATATATATATATATATATATATATATATATATATATATATATATATATATATAAAGTAATGCATATAACCATGTTATAAATTTTATTATTATAACAGTGTGTAAATGATGCTTGTTTATATTTGGTTAGTATAAAAACATTAATATAAATATATTTAAGAAATTATATATAAAGCATGTATGATGTTTTGGACTAGATTTTATTATATGTAGATTATGAACAATTTATTAAGCCTAAATTATAATGTTATTTTGTGGAGAAATAATATTATAAGTTACTTAGTGGTTTAAGCAACTAGTATTCTAGATAATTAATACCTAGATGGTATGTTATATCAAGGACTATTGTTGGATTCTATTTATTATATGTAATAAATTAGATGTATGGATTTATTTAACTTCATTTGGATGACTCAATGAATATATGTGATATCTATATATTTACAATAATTTATATTAGATAAAGTGAAATATTATGAATGAATCTATTTAGTTTTAATATTATTATTTATTTTATCAAATCTCACATTCATGACCCTAATTAAGTAGTGATAGATTCCAATATCTTAATTAGCACCATCAATGCAAGATGATGGGTAATCTGATTAAGTGGTGTGTATGAATTTGACTAATTCTAGAGATCATTTATTATATAAAACTTTGGCCAAAGTAATGTTTGATAAACATTGTCATTTCATATGTTGATATAGTTTTCATATTTGTGAGATATCTTGTTAGAATGGATTTATTTATGATACACATTATGTATTATATATCTTCAACACATGAATTCTAGTTTTTTACTCTGTATTCCCTCATGTCATTATCTACCCATCCATGAAAGGAGGTCCATCCCCTTATTTGGGAGATAGTTTGAGAGATATATGGTCTTTGGTTGGTGTGTAAAAGTGCTTGGATTATACTTTCCCACCTAGATGGAGTATTATACTTGAGATTATAAATTGATACTTGGAGGAGTTTTTATCCAATTTTAGCCTACATACAAAACTCTACCTAGATGGATACAGTGTAGTATTCTAGAGAGGCCCTAGAGTGAGGCTTGGAAATAGGTCTAGAATTGGATATGAAGGATCTAGTAGGTTTCCATGATGTTCATGGCATCCAAGAAGTATGAAATAAGTTTTATTAAAGTATCAAAGGGTTTTTAGAGTCTTGATGGGTCCAAATATGATAAACATAGGCCTAGAATAACCATACCATTATGGCACATCATGTAGGAATGAATAGTGAGAAACATGCCTAGGGATTTCAAATAAAAGCCATAGGAAGTAACCATTTGATTTAAAATGTTTTAATGGATCTTGAGGTTAAAAATGGAGTAGACAAGTTTCAAATTATTTATTTACAAAATCATAGTTCAATTACATGTGAATGATCAATTGAGTTAGTGGGACCATCAGGATCAATAATGTGCATTAAATGATACAAATCAAGATCAACAGTGAGCTCTAAGTTAACAAGTTAGAAGATCTTGAGATTGAATATGGGTTATAAAAGTGTCATGATCATGAAAAATTACTAGATTAATGGTGTTAATTTTATCAATTAGAAGGAATATCAACAACATGCATTCAACTATGTAAAATAGATCGATGGTGCACATGAGGTCAAAATGTCAATGAACCTAGATTGTATACAAGGCTACCACATGGTATAAGTGCATGAAATAGATGAAGACTAATAGTAGGGATCAAAAAAGGCACATTATATTGATAGGTGACATGTTTATTAAATTTGAGACAAAAATAAACATAGGGCTACCAAGTGGCATAATCTCAAAGAGTGGATCATAGATCAATGGCTAATGATGAAGATCAAAGCCAAGAGACTCCCATGAGGATCAATGGTTTAGATTTGATTAAATATTCAAAAGGTATATTATTAATACATGTGTCTATAATTTCAATGGTCATGTTTTAAAAAGAGATACATAGCCTGAGAGATTGTCACAAAAGTATAAATGTCAAATCAAAGATTTTCCCACCCAACTTGGAAAATGAGTAAATGTAAAATTAAAAAATGAATTTGGGCTACTAAATAAAACCTTTAAAATTCATCTATTACCATTAAATCTTAGTTTAACCTCTCAAAATATTTAAAATGTATGTTTTACATCTTGTTCATGATTAAGAGATTAGGTAGACTGTAGATCTTCATTTGAGACTATGACAATATGAAAACTAATAAATGGGATTTTTTTTAATCTATAGTGGACATGTGTTTGGAGTTTGGAGTAATGATAGAATGATTATAGAGAAATAAGTTGACATAAAGGCAAGGTATTTTGATAATTGTGTTCTGAAGGACACCAGACAAATGAGCTCAAGTGACTGTCTAAATAATGTAAAGGACATATCAAGATGAAGCATGGTATGATAATCTCATTAAGAAAATGGAGAGTTTGGAGGTGGAGAGAGATAGTGGAACATTCAATGAAGTTCCAAAAGTCTTAGGGGGAATTTCTCATTTGAATGGATCATGACTCACCATTTTCAAAGGATTCTTGTCTTCTAGCATGTTTTCTAAGCTAATGAGGGGATTGGAGCTCTTTGGAGCTAATGAATGGATAATTGGGAGGAAGGATTAATGATAATATATAAAAAGGTGTTTGGGACTCCATCAAAGTGGTTGGACCTCATTTATTGATCATGATTTTCCTCTATCCCTTCTCTCTCTTCCCCTTTATCCTATATCTACTTTTTCTTCCCTTTTGTAACTCTCTCTCTCTCTCTAATTTTAGACTCTCATAAGGACTCTAATTTTTGAAGAGTAAGACACTCTCATTTGACAAGGCAAAACCCTATCAATTTTTTTAAGAACTACCTCTTGAATAAATAAGATGTTTTTTTACCTATCTTTTAACTTTAACTAGTGTTTAGTAAGCTTGTGCATGATGGCCTTGTGAAGGAGATTCTTTCATATCCATTATCCTTCTTCCTTACCTCTTTTAAGGTGTTTTCAAGTTATTTTTAGGTCTAAAATTGTGATATTTTACCATCAATGGATGCTTGGTGTGAGTCTTATAATTACTTTTTGCTTCCTTGATTGTTTGTTGAGCTTAGTTCATGAAATACTTATGCAATTAGCTAGTTTGTGAGTTTGTGTGAACAAACATTGTCTTACACTGATCTAGTGTTGGTTTCAGGCTTATGTGAGTGTCTCATTTAAATTTGGTGCATCACATTTTTAGCTTTATTAGTAACCCTTTAACTCTTTCTAACCCTTTTCCAAGCATAAAATTAGTTTAGGTGATCCATCAAGAGGAATTTAGCCTTCTCCAAAGGTTTAACCTTACCACATGATACCCATAGCCTGAGGTTATTGAAATATTATGGATAGGAGTGGAGGATCCTGAAGAACTTCTCCATATGGGTGAAATTATAGTCCATAATAGTTTTTGGCATGCCCAATGAGACACACTTTCAAAGAAGACTGGTCAAGTTTGATGCTCATTTGACCAATTTTTAGTAGTTATAAGCATTCACACAATAGTATCTGGTGACTCTGAACAACATTAAATATGATGGTGAAAAATAGTAGCTATAATTCATGCCAAAGGTGACTATAAGATCATCTTCTAGAGGTATTCCTTTTGAATTTATTGAACTACCTTTGAATTCAATAATTTTTTTAATATTTGTTAATACACATCCATATAAATGAATCTTTCCTCCTAAACCAATTTCAAGGTCTACTTCTCCTAGAAGATCTTTGTTAGCCCCTTTCATTGCCATGGTAGCTCCTAGAGTTTTCCCGTTTGTGGTTTTCAATGGATATAGTCATTTAGACCTCCAACATTATGATCCTATTCCAATATAAGCTCTTAAAAGTGTCCCTTATTTTATAGGAGAATAATATACAACCCCTTTTAAACACCTCATGAATGTGGCCAACTTTTACAATATTCATAATGTCAATGAAGAAAATGCAGTAATTAGGTTGTTGGTCATCTATTTTAAGAGTAAAGCTTTGGAATGGTATAGAATCCTTACTTATAATTCCATCACATCATGGGATTAGTTATTAGAGGCATTGTGTAAGATATTTGAAGAGAAAATTGACCATTTTCCACTTGTAGAATACTTAACCACAATTAAGAGGGCTCCTCATGAAGTCATGAAAGATTTCAACACAAGATTTCAATATACATGGGATAATATCATAATATCTATTATTCATAATATAAAATTTTATTTTATTTACTATTTGAAATCTCTCAATATTGATATTATAGTAATGATTCAGTCCATGGGAGGAAACACACTACCAAATGATTATGAGGTGCCAATCAAAGCAAAAAATTGTCTAGTTCAAGATGGCAAGCTCACACCTAGACCACCAATGAATTTATTTCCTAAGATCCAGCCACCTTATATTTTTATTCCTCCCATTATTTTTATCCTACCTATACCAACTCTTGCTACCATACTTACACCAAAGAAGGAAAAGGCTTCAACTAGTCAACCTAGTGACTCCCAAGAAAATAAGAATTTCCAAGAGCTTAAGAGAATGTTTCAATACTTTGAAAATGAGTTGGTAAGTTTGAAGAGGTATAAATCCTAATTTAATACACCTTATCATATTCCATATCAGCCTCAACAATAGTATTATCAAGTGAATAGGCCACCCTACAAAGGAAATTTCCAAAGTCAACGCCAACATCAAAGCCAAGGATAAGGGAAACCCAGGCAAAAAAGTTATAATCCAGATACTAAGATAACCTATAATACATTGGTCCCTAATTAGAATAAAATTTATCAAGAGGTTAAGGGTATTATGCCTTAGAATCAATCTTTTAATCTATCCATTGTCCCAAACATTGAGTTCAATTAGGCTTTATATGAGCAATGACATCAGGGTGCTAGCTATGGATACAATCAAGCTCTTATTTATTATAACATAGAAGTACCTACAATGAAAAAACTATAAGAGTCTCAATAGGGTCAAGGGTATAATTAATAACCAAGCTAGTTAGGTGCTACAATGGTTAATTATGAGCAAGAAGAATAATATGCATCTAATTAACAAGCTAGTTCTAGCCAAGCATACATTCTAGTGGTAGTTAATAAAAGGTTCAAAATAAGGAATATAGATGGTAACAAGAAGTCAAATTAATTCCTACCATTTATTATTTACTATCAAAGCTAAAGGAATCTACTGTTGCTCTAAATTTCCCAATAGCTCCAAAGAATCAGAATTAAGGGATTGCCTTTGTAATCCAAAACTCATAAGTTAAAAGTACAGTTGTGGCTCCCAAAGCACAAGTTAAATTTGGTGGTTTAACCATAAATATTATTTAATGACTGAAAAAATATAGTGTGAGTGTGCCAATGTGGGACATTATTTCCATTCCTAGTCAAGAGGATATCCTTCAATAAGGATTGTCAAAGATCAGTGTTGCAAACAAGCCACCAATAAAGAAAAATGTGGTTCTCACCAATACAAACAAAGGAATTAATGAAGGGAAATCAAATACCATGGTCAAACCTCCTCCCTTTTACATTTATATAATTATTGGTGATTCCTTGATACATAATTGTATGGTAGATAGTGGAGTAAGAACCATTATGATGCCATTATCAATAACAGATCAGCTTGGTTTGAAGTATGAACCCCAAACATAGGGAGTTATGAATATTGATGGTTATTCCACCAAACTAGATGGCATCATCAAAGGTCTCAAATTGACCTTACACACTCATCCTAGTGTTTCAGTGGCTCAAGATGTGTTAATTCTAGATGTGCCTCCTTGGTTTACTCTATATTTATCTAGAGATTTCACAAAAATAATTGGGGGTTATCTAGTAGAAGATTGGTCCTACATGGCTTTAAAAAAAATGTATGAGACCAAGGTATCAATTAAATCTAAGCCTCTTTCTCAATTTCACATAGATCCTTATGGGCCTAAAGGTTCAAACATCAATTATACCATCCTAGATGAAGATGGATACCTTGTTAGTTAAGAACTAAAAACTCATCTTAGGGATATAAATTATATGTTCTTGGATGAGTTATGGAATGATAATTAGTTAATTGACCCCCTACAAGGTATTGAAAAAAAATATATGGGAGTCTACTGCTTGCATGAGAAGATTGAATCCATCCCATCCCTCACTAGGCCACAAAACGATGCTAGTGGTTTATGGAAACTATTCTTTGATGGCTCAAGGAGCAAACATGGAGTAGGTGCAGGTAAAATGGTAATATCTCCCTCAAATGATAAGTACTTCTCTTATTATAGGTTCCATTCTAGTTTCTCTTGAAATGTATTTGAGTATGAGGGCCTTAACCATGGTCTTTAGTGGGTTAGTAGGAAGAGAATCAATAAATTTTAAGCATATGGGGATAGTGAGATGATAGTATATTAGGTCAAATGACTAAACATCATAAAAAATCCCTTAATGAGGTCTTACAAGCATAGAGTATGGTACATTCTTGAGGACTTTGAGGTCTTCAACATCTAAGTAGTGATAAGAAACCAAAATAAACATGCTGATAGGTTGGCAGCTATGGGAGCTCAATTTGACTCCCCAAATGAATTTAAAAAGTCCAAAGTGAAGCCACATGTTAAAGTGGTGATAATATAATTAGTGCCAAACAATGAAGCTCATTGGTACATCTTTGATAGTGACAAGAAGATTGCTTGTTTCTTTTAGTAGGAAGTAGAGTGTTCCTCATTAAACCAATATAAATTTCAACATCAATATGAAGATAAAATTGTTTAATAGAGGTATAAAAATCTTTCTAAGTGTTTGGTCACCCTTAAATGTCTTTTCAATGAAGGAGATCATATAAGGAAAGATAGGAAATGATTTTAACTAATGAAAATAACTATGAAAGAGTAATTATCCTTAAATATAAGCTCCTTAAGCTTGGAAAGGTAAGCAATAGGGTTGAAAGGCATAACTTCATTTATATTTGTAATGAATATACAAACATATTTGTTTGGGAATAAAATGACCTAAGAGGATTTTATCCCAAGCTAGCCCAACACACTATATAATTGGAGGCTAATTACAAGCCTATTAGGTAGAATAAAATGCCTATCAACCCAAAAATTGAAGAGATTATGAGGAAAGAATTGACTAAATTTATTGAATCCAATATCATCTTTCCCATCAAGCACTCATCATGGGTAGCCAACCTAGTGCCTATAAGGAAGAAGAATGAGGAGATTAGGTTATGTGTTGACTTCAAAGACCTAAACAAGGTATATTTTAAATATCATTACCCCTTACCATACATGTAATAACTCCTTCAAGTAGTTTCTAGTTCACAATGCTTCTCTTTATGGGATGGGTATTCATGATACAACTAGGTGCTAGTAAGATAATAAGATTAATACAAGACTACCTTCACCACAAATTAGGGAATGTATGATTATGAAAATATTCCTTTTGTATTTTCAAATACTAGGGATACTTTTCAAAGATCCATGGACATGGAGTTATAAGGCTTGATAAATTAGATGCTATTGGTCTACTTGGATGACATAACAATTTTCTCCAAGAAGGCTAGTGAGCATTTGGATCACCTAATATTGATCTTTGAGAGATGTAAATAATATGGGATCTTTTTTAATCCCAATAAATGTGTGTTTATTGTTCATGAAGGCAAACTCTTATGACAAATTATCTCAAAATAGAGGTTAGCCATTGGCCTTGATAGAATAAGTGCCATCTTAGAATTATCCTTACCCAAGCATAAAAAGGGGCTCTAGAGTTTCCTCAAGAAAATAAACTTTGTGAGAAGGTTTATACCTATTTTTAAAACTTGGTCAAACCCATCACTACCATGTTAAATAAAAACCAAGTGTTCACTTGGTATAATGAAGGTAAAGTAACATTTGAGGGTATCAAGCAAGTCATTGCCTAAGCACCCTCACTCATGAATCTTGATTTCTCAAGGGATTTAATATTGTATACCTTTGGAAATATTGATAATATATAAACTATGTTGACACAAAATAATGGTGAAGGACTTGGGCAACCAATTTCATTTTTTAGTCAAGGACTTAAAGGATATGAGGTGAGGTATATTTTTGTATAAAAGTAGGTTCTAAAGGATTTGAGAAGCCTAAAAAAGTTTATACCAATGATATAAAATAGTATGATTCATATTATGATGTCTCATCCTAGAGTGAGGTATTTCCTTCTTGATAAATACTTCAATGAGAAGAGAGTTGGTTAGATTACCAAGGTCATGGAGTATGACATGGAAATCAAGGTCACTAAGCTAATGAGAGACAAAGGCTTATGTAAGCATATGGTGGATGAAATTAAAGGAGATGAATAATTTGTTTTGGTGACACAAGACAACCCATATATAGATGAATCTCTACCTCACACTAGTTGGCTCTAGGATATGACACATTTCTTGATGACAGGTGAGTGCCCACCAGGTATGGATAGAGCAAAAGGAAGGTATTTTAGACTTCACTCCATATTTTATACATTATTTGATGGGGTTATATTTATGAAGGACCTAAATGGAGTGATTATTAGGTGCATATATGATAACCAAGTGATAAGGATCTTAGAGCAATTCTATGATGGGTCTGTAGGAGGCCATTTTATTCTAAAGACTATAATAGAAAAATTAATGAGAGTTAGTTATTACTAGCCCAAACATTTAGAAGATGCCTATGCATGGGTCAAAAAATGTCAAAAATGTGCTCTCTTCATTGGTTAAAAAAATATTGATAGCCCTCCCTATCAACCCAATCTAGGTGGAATAACTCTTTATATAATGGGGTTTGGACTTCATAGGAATAATCAATCCACCTTCCAATGGGGGACACAAATGGGTACTCACTACTACTAATTACTTCACTAGGTGGGTGGAATTAATTGACCTTAAAGAAGCTGATGAAAGAGTAGTGTTGTAATTTTATGATGGTGTAGTGACCAAGTTTGGTGTATCAACCACAATAATTTTAGATAATGTCTTGGTATTTGTTGGCATGAAGACAAGTGAATGGGCACTTTAACTAGGCATCTACCTTAGCACATTATAAAATAACTACTCCCAAGGTAATGGTCTATAAGAGTATAGGAATAAGAAATTGATAAGGATTATCAAGAGTAATATGGAGGAGAATCAAAGATTATGGCACACAAAGCTAAGGACACCATTGTGGGTTGATAGAGTGACTCCCAAAGTTACCATTGATAACTCACCATTTATCCTAGTATATGGGAGAGAAGCCAAATTGACCATTTATATTGAACTACCTACCTTATAGTTAGTAGATCATCTTAAGTTGATGTAAAATGAACCTATGAGGATGAGTATAGAAGAGCTCATGGAGCTTGAAGAAACTAGGGACCTTGTAATGAAGACACTAGAGTCACATCAAGATCAAGTCAATAAATATTTTGACAAGAAAGCCATAGCAAGGGACTTCAAAAAAGGGTATCTATTCCTTAAGTGGGATACAAATAAGGCCAAGCTAGGAAACCATACCAAGTTTGGAAACTTGTGGAGTGGCCCTTATTTGATTCACAAATGCAAACAACATAATGCTTTTCAGCTTGCCCATCTAGATGGAGAGGTATTACCCATCCCAGTTAATGGCATTCATTTAAAGCCTTGTTATTAGAATATTTTTCACCCAATGTAATATATTAGAGTATTTTTATGATTTCCTTTAAGTACCTTGTATACATTTATTTCTAGTTGTGTGTTTCCCTTCCATAAGTGCTTTGGGCATAATGTTTGTTTTGTTCTTGTTGCCATTTTGCTTCAAGAGAAGGTTTTAGAAATGGACATCCTTGTATCAATTTCATATCAACTGAGAGAAAAGAAATTAGGATATATACCCAATGGATAGGATAATTCTACTAGTCTCTTGTATAATAGGCATGTAATCCCAATATGTCACCAAAAATGTTTGCTAATTTTGGCCTACATACAAAACTTTGCCTAGATGGATGTAGTGTAGTATTCTAGTGAGGCCCTAGAGTGAGGCTTTGAAGTAGGTCTATAATTGTAGATTAAGGATCCAATAGGTTTCCATGATGTTCATGGCATCTAGGAAGCATGAAATAGGTTTTCTCAAAGTCTCAAAGGTTTATTAGAGTCTTAATGGGTCCAAAGATGATTAACACAAGCCTAGAAGAACTAGATCATCATTGTGTCATGCATGAATGAACAATGAGAAACATGCCTAGGGACATCAAATAAAATCCATGAGAAGTATTTGTTTGAATTCAAATATTTCAAAGGATCCTAAGGTTGAACATGGAGCCAACAAGTGTCAAAATTATGATTGATCAAATCATAGCTCATTGACACATGGATGATAGCTCAAGTTAGTGGGACCATCAGGATCAATAGTGTATGTTAAATCATGCAAATCAAGATCAATGATGAGATTGAGGTCAACAAGTTAGAGGATCCTAAGATTGAATGTGGGTTTGACAAGTGCCATGATCATGGTGTCTTAATATATCAATGATGCACATTTAATCAAGTAGAAGGAAGATCAATGACACACATTCAACCATGTAAAACAAATCAATGGTGTACATGAGGTCAAAAAGTCAATGAGCCCAAATTTTATGTGAGGCTACTATGTGGCATAAATGCATGAACCAAATGAAGACCTGATAGTAAGGACCATAAGGAGGCATGTGAGATTGACAAGTGACATGTTTTTGAAATGCAAGATAAAAATGAACATGGGGCTTCCAAGTGGCATAATCTCAAAGATCATATCACATATCAATGACCAATGATGAAGATCAGAGCCAAGATATTCCCACGAGGATCAATAGAGAAGATTTGATCAAATATTTAAAAATCATAGTATGAGGACATGTGTCAAAGCTTGAAACTATAAATTTTTAAAAGGAGATAAACATCTTGAGAGGATGCCACAAGATTAGACACATTAGATCAAACATTTTACCACCCAAGTTGGCAAATGAGTAAATTCAAGATCAATATATGAATATTGGATACTAGAGTAAACCCTATAAATTTTTCTACTAACATTAAAGCCCAATATAACCTCTCAAATATTTTAGACGTATATTTTATGTTTTATTCATGATTAGGAGATTAGATAGACTGTAGATCTTCATTTGAGACTATGAATATCTGATAACCAATAAATGGGATTGGTTTTCATCTAAAATGAACTTATGTTTAGATTTTGGATTAATGATAGAATGGTGATAGAGAAATAAGTTGTCATAGAGGTAAGGTCTTCTAACAATTGTGTTATGAAGGGACACCATATAAATGAGCTCAAGTGACTATCTAAATAATGTAAAGGACATATACATATGAAACATAGTGTGATAAGCTTATTAAGTAGAAGGAGAGTTTGGAGGTGGGGAGAGATAGTGGAACATTAAATGTAATTCCAAAAGTATTTGGGGAACTTTCCCATTTGAATGGATCATGACTCACTATTTTTTAAGGATTCTTGTCTTCCAACATGTTTTCTAATCTAGTGAAGGGCTTGGAGCTATGTAGAGATAATAAATGGCTACTTAGGACGTAGCATTAATGATAATAAATTAAAATGTGGTTATGACTCCATCAAAGTGGTTAGACCTAATGTATTGATCATGGTTTTGATCATTCCCCTCTCTCTCTTCCCCTTTCTCATATATCTCCTCTTCCCTTTTATAAATCTCTCTCTCTCTCTATATATATATATATATGTGTGTGTGTGTGTGTGTGTGTGTGTGTATCTCTCTCTCTCTCTCTCTCTCTCTCTCTCTCTCTCTCTCTCTCTCTCTCTCTCTCTCTCTCTCTCTCTCTCTCTCTCTCTCTCTCTCTCTCTCTCTCTGTCTCTCTGATTTTAGACTCTTAGAAGGACTCTCTAATTTTTGAAGAGAAAGATACTCTCATTTGACAAGGTAAAACCCTATAAATTTTTTTAAGAACTACCTTTTTAAGTAATAAGATGATTTTTTACCTATCTCTTGCCTTTAACTAGTGTTTAGTATGTTTGTGCATGCTGACCTTGTGAAGGAGATTCTTCCATATCCATTGTCCTTCTTCCTTGCCTATTTTAAGGTGTTTTCAAGATATTTATAGGTCTGAAATTGTGTTGTTTTTCCATCAATGGATGCTTGGTGTGAATATTATAATTCATATTTTCTTCTTTGATTGTATGGTGAGCCTAGTTCATCAAATACTTATATAATTAGCTAGTTTCTAAGATTATGTGAGCAAACATTATCTTACATTGATCTAGTGTTGGTTTCAAGCTTATGTGAGTGTCTCATTTAAATTTGGTGCATCACATTTTTAAATTTTTTAGTAACCCTTTCCCTCTTTGTAACCCTTTTCCAAGTACAGCATTAGTTTAAGTGATCCATCAAGAGGAAGCCATCCTTCTCCAAAGGTTCAATCTCATCAGAGGAAACCCACAACCTTATGTTGTCTCAATATTGTGTCTAAGAGTGGAGGAGCATAAGGAGATTATCTACAAGGATGAAATTATATGCCACAACATAAGATTTGTATCATGTTTTATCATTTGAGATATTTGTTATTTATTGTTGAAAACTGTAACATTTATACATATACTTCTACAATAGTGACTGTAATGTTGTATCAACCATAGATAAATTTGTATAATATAATTTATGATGAGATGTATTATTTATTATTATTTTGGTATTGTTTAATATTTTTATGTGTGTTCATGGTGATCCTTAACTAAGTGGATTAGCTACAAACCTTTTTGGTTAACTTATTAATACAATTAGTTAAAGATCACTAGTTAGGTTTCTCATGGTGAAATATATATGTTGAATATGAGTAATTAACTCAAAAAACAAAATCTATTTTATAGTAAAATTAAATTGGGTTGTCACATTGTGGTATCAGAAGTGAGACTCAAACTCTAGGACTTATTGTGTCCACTAACACAAAACTTATTCTCTTGATAAAGAGGAAAAATAATGGTGAATACTAGACCAATATGTGAGGGTAATTCAAATAATAAACCCCCTATTTATCTAAAATAGTTTTCTACTGAGTAAGATATGAAGTCAGACCAAATCCTCACAACCATGCAAGAGATTAGGGACTGAATTATGACCCTAAAAAAGAAAATGCATGGTCATGAAGAGGAGAATGCTCAAGAGGACCCTGAAAAGAATCCTTATGACCAAGAACATATGTAAGTATAGAGGCATGAGGAGGTGTGACATGATGTGAGAGATCAAGTAGCTATAGAGTTAGCACACAACATGAAAAAGGTCAATCCACTGATGTTCAATGGAACTATCTTGGGAGATGGAGATGAAGAATTTCTGAAGTCATGAAAGTAGTTTTCAATATTTATAATTATTCTAAAGTCATGAAAGTAGTTTGGCTAGATTATTTTTTTAGATTAAGGTAAAATCAGGTTTTGAAGGGGCCTCAAAACCCTATACATCAAAAAGAAAGATAAACCATTAAGCACGACCAGGTTTATAAAAGAACATGTTACTAGTAAAATAACTAAACCAAGTTTTACAGGGACCTGTTACCAATAGATATGACTAGATAAAACTGTTGTCAAAACACTGAATGGAAAGTTAACAGACTGGATTAGCAACCTGAAAAATCTCCCATACAAGTAACCAACAAACTAGTAAAGCAACCAGTTTACTAACCCAAAAAAACTAGTCAGCAAAAGGGAACATTAGATTTTCCTTTTGAATTGAGTTTTTTTTTACACAACCAAAGATTCATATCTAGAGGGGGGACCAAAGGCTTAGACTTCTTCCTCTTAACTGTTGTCCATCCATCCTCTAAATTTGCTGCCTTAGCAACCCATGCCTCAAAAGACAATGATCCATGGAACCCAGGGGACACGGATGCCGCAACAAATTCCTTATGAGAACCAAACAAAGTTTGGCTCTTTGGAGGATCCTTTAAAATAGGGGAAGAGACTAATGCCACCTCAACCACTAGCTCAGAAAGATCACTAACCATAGCCTCTGTAGGAACTTCAATAGAATGTTTCACCAAAGAATCCTCCTCAACCACCGGCTCGGAGTGAATACTATCCTCATTCTCGGGAACAGTCGGAGCTTTCACGGGTTGTTTAACCATGTAATGTTCAGAGGAAGCCTCAGACCACCAAGAAGGTGGTCATCTGGATTTGGATTTCCCAGCAGCACAATGAGCAACAATATGACCCATCAGGTGGCACTTCTTGCACCAAAAAGGGATACCCTCAAAATCCAACATTTGTGTTCAAGTACCCCTTGGGGAATCCAGGAAATTCACCTCAAGAAGGCCCTTAGAAACATACAAATCTACCAGAAAGCATGTGTAGGTCGAATGGTGAATATCTGAAGTATCTACATCCACAAATAAGAAATCCCCAATAGCATTTCTAATGGTTTCAAAAACTGAATCATACCAAAGATGTATTGGAAGATTAGGGAGCCGGACCCAGATAGGGAACTTGTTAAAGGATTCTGAGAGAGGATTAAAATCGATATGCCATGATTTGGCCATGAGAGGATATCTACCCTGCCAAGAAAAATTATTATCATGTTGGTGAAACAATAACTTTGTGGGAAAATAAGAAGCTTGAGATGAACCTTGACTCAACCACCATTACTTGGGAATAATTTGTGACATAATTTAGGTCATGATGGATTTTATAGTTATATTTTAACCAAAATCTTATGTATTTTTAAAATCTTAAGCAAGGGGATTTGATGGTGAATGAATAATATGAGCAATTCACCAATCTTCTTAAGTATGTACCTTAGTATTAGGTAGATGAGAGGTTTAGAATTAAGAAATTCATCATGGGATTGAAACCCAAAATTGGTTATGGAGTAGATGTGCGTGGTCCATCTACCATGGATCAAATATTCAAGAAAGTGGTCAAGTAGGAATAGAAACTAACATATATTTCCCAAGTTAGAGATAAGTTAAAAAATAAATTTATAAGTTCTAAACCAAATTTCAAAAATAAGAACTAGAAACAAAGGAGTGGAGATTACAAGGGTCAATTCAAGAATCAGAATGCTAATTTTAATAGTGGTTCAAGAAATAAGAAACTTGGTAATGATTTCAAGGGTGGTTTCAAGGGAAACCAAAAAACTAAGAAGAAAGGACTAGTGGAGGTTGTTTCATATGTAGAGATGACCATTTTGATCGAGAATGTCCATAAGTTAAATCAAATAAAAAGGGTTTAAATTCTCATAAAGGTATGTTTTAATAGTGAATTCATGTAGTTGTTAATGATCAACATGCTAAGTATCAATCTTCTCCCATAGAATTGTTAGGTATTTTGTTCAATCATATAGTTTCTATTTTGATTGATACATGATCTACATAATGTTTTATTACTCCTATAATGCTTAGTAAATTATCTATAAAGTCTAGAATAATGGAAAATTCATGGTTGGTACAATATGGGAATGAGTTAAAGGGCAAAGTTGACAAGTGTCTAGTCGAAGCAGAGATTAGGTTGCTTGAGTTTACTATAGTAGTAGATCTTTATGTAGAACTATTGGGATAATATGATGTAATCCTAGAATTTAATTGTATTACAAAGCATAAATCCAAAGTTTACTATTTTCTAAAGAAGGTTGAGTGTCATGATAATTTTAGAAATTAGACACAACTTTAAGGTAAGAAAAAAGAGTTGAAGCTAAGGCAAATTTTTGTAAATTAGCATAAGAAAGCTCAAAAGAAGGGGTGCCAAGAATTTATCATTAATATAAATGAGATGGAAAAATCTATGTAACTATCTATGAAATATTATCAATTTTATAATAAACTTCCATGATGTGTTTCCATAAGAATTACTAGGATTTCCACCTAAGAATGAGTTTGATTTATTAATTGATATCATACCTAGATCAGAACTATAGTCTAAGGCATTGTACAAAATTAAAATCACTAAATTGGTTGATTTAAAGGCACAAATTTAATATTTATTGTCAAAATTTATGATTCAACTGTATGTGTCACCATGGGGTTCTCTAGTTGTCTTTTTTAAGAAGGATGACACTCTTTGCCTATGTATAGACTACAAGATGTTGAATAAAGTAATGATCAAGAATAGATATATATTACCATGAATTGATGATCTCTTTGCTAAAATTAAAGGGGCCACAATATTTTATAAGATTGATCTTAGATCAGGGTATCACCATTTGAGGATTTGTGAATAGGATATTCCAAAAACAACATTCAAGACTTGATATGGGCACTAAGAGTTCACATTGTTACAATTTAGATTGATAAATGCTATAAAAAACACTTATGAATATTATGAATAGTGTGTTTAAATATTATCTAGATTAGTTTATATTAGTCTTTCTTGATGATATCCTCATTTATTAAAAGGATGAAGAAGAGAACTTGCAACATCTAGAATTGGTTTTGAAGTGTTTGTAGAAGCACAACTTGTATGGTAAATTATCTACATGTGTATTTTTATATAATAAAGTGTAGTTTTAGGACATATTATATTTATGGATGGTATTTAAATATATTCAATAAAGATAAGATCCATAATAGAGTGGTTGACACCAAATAATGTGCATGAGGTAAGAATTTTCATGGGATTATAAGGCTATTATAGGAAATTCATTCCAAATTTCTCTAAGAAAGCTAATCAATTACCTCTCATCAATGAAATAATTAGATTTTTGTCTGGTTAGATAAGTGTGAGGTAGCCTTTAAGGAATTGAAAAGGAGGCTTAGTTCAGTACCAATGTTAAGAGTCCCTGATCCTAATGGTCAATTCTCAATGATGACCGATGCATTTGGGGATAGACTTGGAGGAGTTATTATGTAGGATGGTTCAGTGGTAACCTATAAATATAAGAAATTGAGGCCATATGAGGTGAATTATGCCCTCATGACCTAGAACTTGTGGAAATTATGCATGCTTTGTATGTTTGGATGCATTATCTATTGGGAAAACTATTTGAGATCAAGATCATTAATTTAGGACTCAAGTATAAATTCACCCAACCGAATTTAAATGATCATCAAAGATGATGGTTAGATTTATTATCTAATTATGATTTTGATATTAACTATATCAAGGGAAAGAACAAAAAATTAGTTGATGCTCTAATCCCTAGAAGGTACATAGTAGTTTTGGCTACTATCAAAAGTAATTTTAGAGATCAAGTGATCAAATTCTTTCCAAGATGAGTTTTATGATCAGGTTAGAAAAGTGTTGTTTGAGAATGCTCATAATTCTAGGTTAAAGGGATTCAAGATAGAGAATGATGGGTATAATAGTAGGATGTATGTGCCTTATAAAGAGAATCTAAGGAGCAAAATACTAAAGAAATTATATAATGCTCCATATTTAGGACATCCAAGAGGAACCAAGATCATGGTTGAGATTAAACCACTCTATTTTTGGAAATGAATCAAGAGAGATGTAATGGATTTTGTGTATTGTTGTTTAGCATGTCAACGTGTGAAATTTGAACATGTGAATCTAGACAGATTACTATATCCATATGGCATACCAAAATAGAAGTGGTAGGTGATCAGTATGGAATTTGTCTAAGGTTTGTTATTATCATAAAATAGGCATGACATAATATTGGTATTAGGTGAAAAAATAACCAAGGTAGCCCACATCATATTAGAAAACTTGATAGATAATGCACCTATACTTATGAAGAGATTCATGAAGGAAGTGTTTCCATTACATGGTTTTCTAGAGAAGATCATTTTGGATTAATATCTGAGGATGAATTCTAAGTTTTTGTTAACTCTAAATTTAGTTCTAGGTATAGATTTGAACTTTAACACTACATATCATCTATAAACTAATGGATAAATAGAGTGAGTTAGCTAGATTTTATAAGATCTCATTCATATGTATTTCATGGATCAAAAATAAAAGTGGTAAGAGTACCTTCTATTGGTTTATTTTGTTTAAAATAACTCATACCAATCAACATTAAATATGGCTCCATTTGAGGCATTATACTGAAGGAGATTACAACAACAATTAGTTGGGACATGTTAGAAGATAGGGTAGTATTTAGACCTAAGATGCTTTTATAAATGGAATAATAAGTCAGGGAAATTAGGTAGAGGTTATCTAAGGCTAACATTAGACAAAAAAATTATGTTTATTTGAAGAGAACATCTAAGTAATTTTATATAAGTGATAAAGTGATCTGAGGGTTAAGCCACATAAAATCTCTATTAAATCTGATAAGTCACCAAGACTTTCCCTGAGATATGTGAGACCTTTCAAGGATTTGAAAATGGTCAATCCTATTGAATATAAACTTACATTGCCACCAGCTCTAGCTATTTTACATAATGTAGTTCATGTGTCTTATCTTAAGAAGTATATTACTAATATTTCATATGTGGGATTAGAATGATTTGTAGGTTCTAGACCCTGAGGTGGTCATGGTAGAACTAATCAAAGTAATTGACACTTACAAACTCCATTTGCATAATAGAGAAGTATCATAGTGCAAGGTCTAGTGGGACCAATAATTGGAGGATAGAACCACTTAAGAGGACTATGATGAGTTTTACAGGCTATTTTCACATTTGTTTATTTGATTTATTGTTGCATATTGTATTATTTTCTATTGAATAATGTTTTAAATTTATAAATTGTGTTTGAACAAAAATGTCATCTTGACAATGACCAACTTTAGGGGGAAGGATGTCGCATCCTAATTTCTATCTAAGATGAATAAAATATTTGATATGTGGATTATTATGGGTAATTAGTTGATTAATTGATATTTTATTAATATTAATGACATATACTAATTATAGGATAGTTTGTGTTTCTTAATTTACATGATTTGTTTATATGAGTTAGCAATACTTTGACATTTTGTATATTGTGATCATGTTTGATTATTATACTACATTATTTTATGGATATAATGATATTTTAAGATAACTACCTTCATTTTTTTGAGGTGGATGCAAGATAAATTATTCATGTAGAGTGTGATGGAGGGAGAGCATCATCAAAGAGGGTGATGAAGATGTTGTGGGAGGATAGAGAATGAATCCAAAAACTCTTGTACACACCACATTTATATTTCATGATTATGTTGTTTGATAGATAGTTATAGTATGTTTCAATTTACATTTAAATAAATGTTGTGTTCTTTTATATTTAAGTAAAGTTAGTTTTTATTAATGATCATGTGGATTTTTTTATATGTTTTCACTAATTTAATGGTCTTACATAGCTTATCTTGTTTGATGTAATTGTTTGGATAAATGAGTGAAATTATTTATGTTTACTTATCTCACTACATTATTATGGTTGTATAGTATAAGATTATGGTGTTGTTATGGATTCCATAATCATTAATTGATCTACAAGATTTAGAAAATAATAATTAAAGATTAATTATTATGATATTATAATTTAAATGTCAAAAGATAAATAACATTATTTTAAAAGATATTGTATTTGATTAACTATTTGATTAAAAGATTGATTTTCATAATATATATCATATAAATGAATATATTGATTTTTATTATTTAATGATTCTAGGAAATCATTGTAATTTTTATGCATGTTTGTGGATAACATTTCAATGTAAAACTATAGTCTTGTAATGCATAATTGAATTGTCATGCCATATAGTCATTATTGTATTTGGTTGATAGTTATTACATGAGAATACATTAGTTATTGAATAAGTTGATAGTCATTTCATGGAATAAATTTAGGGACTATGTGACTTAAGGATTAGTTGATTGATGATTATTTTTTAAGTCAAAGACATGCACATTTTATAATGAATATAAAATGTATTTTTAGGGATTCAATAAAAGTCTCGAGATGATTAGGTTTTTTTAATTATCCATTGACTTTGATTAAGCATAGTTATGGGAAAATCATAGAGATTACTATGTATTTTCATGGTGGTGAATATGAACAAACAAGGAGTTTTGTTGAGATATTTTTACATGCATTTATTTGGTCAGTTTAAGTAACTAATAATGAAGGAGAAGATGGTGGTGAGAAAATTGATGGAAAATAATAAAAAGAGGAATGACAAGGATGTGAATGAGATGGCTCATGGAATATAGAGAAGAGGATAAATAAGGAAAAGAAGGTCGTGAAAAAGTGAAAGAATAAGGAATTTGTTCGACTTTCTTTGCCATTTATACATTTACTAGGTTGGTTATGTAATAAAATTTCTATGTGAAATATTGAATGTGTTTTATAAATATATATGGTTATTGGGTTTCATTGTTTAATTATTAGAAATAATGGGTTGTATATGAATCCTTGTGGAAGGCTCAACCTCCACAAAATCTCACATTTAAACCAAGGTAACTTGAGGAAGTTTGGGGTAAAGTCATAGAGTTGGCCATGGTTGTTTTTGGTTTTAAAAAGCTCTGTCATATACTTCCTTTACTATTAAAAAATCATTGTTAAATTTTAGAGGATTATTCAAATGGATATATATTTAATATGGATCGAGTTAGTTGTTTTGAACCATATTGTTATATATTCATTTGGGTATATTGAAATATAGACTTTAAAATGTTTGTATGTATTATCATTTGACTATTAAACCAATTCAGACATTTTGGGTTTAAAATGTGGGTTTTAGGGATTATGAATATATATCCACAAATATACACATGAGTATATACTTGGTTAAATTTTATTATATATATATATATATATATATGTATGTATGTATGTATGTATACTCATATATGCATATATAGATACATATGTATATATATATATACATA
>JARHVA010005047.1:0-192500 GCA_037957365.1 Torreya grandis | reverse complement strand
TGCAAGATGAAGAGTAATATGATCAAGTGGTGTGTATGAATTTGACTAATCTTAGAGATCATTTATTACTAAAAAATTTGGTCAAATTAATATTTGATAAACATTGTCATTTCATATGTTGATATAGTTTTCATATTTGTGATATATCATGTTAGAATGAATTTATTTATGATACACATTATGTACTAGATATTTTAAACATACAGGTTATAGCTTGTTCCTTTGGATTCCCACACTATCGTTATCTACCCATCCATGAAGGGATGGCCATCCTCTTATTTAGGAGATAGTGCACGGGATCTATGGTCTATGATTGGTATGGAAAAGTGCTCAGATGATACTCTCCTTCTTAACTAGAATACTATACTTGAGACTACACTTGAGATTACATATTGATACTTGAGTCATGGAGACTCTGATCAGATGAGTTTGTATCATATTTTATCATTTCAGATATTTTTATGTCTTGTTGAAAATTGTAGCATTTATACATTATACTTATATAATAGTGGTTGTAACGTTGTATTAGCCATGGCTGAATTTGTATTATATAATTTATGATGAGATGCAATATTTATTGTTGTTTTGGTATTTTTCATGATTTCTATATCTGTTCATGGTGATCCTTAGCTAAGTGGATTACACATAAACCTTTTTGCTTAACTAAATGGATATAGTTTGTTAAACATCCCTAGTTAGGTTTATCATGGTGAAATCTATATGTTGAATATGAGTAGTTAATTTTTTTAAATTATTGTTATTTTCTATTAAAACCCAGTGAGGTTGTCACAGACATTTGGTGGTGAGTAACACTTAATAGATATCATTTTTAATATGTGGGTTCTACATAATTTTTTCCATAGGAATCCCAATTTAACTTGCTTAGGGTGTTGTGTGGAGGGAATCTTATGAATTTTTCATTTTAAATTAAGAAGCTCATAATTGACTTAGGACTTGAAAACTTTTAAAAGGATGGATAAACTCTCCCTCACATGAGCAATTCAATTATTGGGGAAATGAAGGGGAGCATATTGACATGATATTATGTTAAACATGGTCATTGATGTCTTAGGTTGTCATTGATGTCAAAGAGATCATGTGGTACTATTGCATGAATGATAAAGAAGTTATGTTTGATAGCTTGGAGATTATATGGAATATAAACAAATTAGTAAGGACAAATAATGTGAGGCATCCATAGATATCTTGGTGAAGTTACGGTGTGTCATTTGATCATTTGAAAAAAAACATGCATATTCTAGCTTAAGAGAAGTCAAACCATCACTACACATTATGTGGATATGAATGAACCAATAAGTTTATGCATTTAGTGTAGGTACTTAGAAATTAAATAATGGTCAAAAAATTTCATGGAGATGTTGTCTTTAGTGCTAAGAAGGTATCCTGAAGATTTGGACTCTTGAAGAGTTTTCTATCTCAAGTTATAAACATTCAAAGTTTCTCTTGAAGACTATCATGTGCTAGAGATCATCAAGTTTAACTACATTGAAATATGGGGTCAACTAGTCAAGATAAATCTAATGGTGAGCATTTATTATTTAAATTATGATCCAATGAAATGCATGAAGTCAATATGTCAAAGGTTCTTAAGATTGCATGCACTAGTGACATGTGTCACAATCATGGAGTTTGAGTTTATATATATATATATATATATATATATATATATATATATATATATATATATATATATATATATATATATATATATATATATATATACAAAAATAAATTAATCTGACTAGATAAGGATCTAATAGAGTATATGATCTTGTCAGATATTGATCCAATGGTGCATATTAAGTCAATATGTCAAAGGATGTTCATAAGGCATGTGGGTTACCAAGTGGCTTGATCTCAGAAGCAAGGATATAAGATCAATGGTGAATGATGTAGGTTAAATTCAAGAGGATAGTAAGAAGATCAATGGAGAAAACATTATCTAGATTTTAGGGAGCATGAGATGAAGACATGTGTCTGTAATATTTGTATTTACTAGTGATCATTGGTATATAAAATTAACAAAGGAAAAACTAATGATGAGTATTTTGTTTATATATTTTGATCTATGATTAATTTTAAGGTGATGTAAAATGAAAATTTATAAAACACTTTAAGGTGCATCTATAAATGTTGATTATAAGATCTGAATGTTTATAAAGTTGCAAATATTGAGCTCCAAATTTGACTATGTGTTTGGCCATGTTCTATGTGTTTGCTCATATTTCTTTTATTTCCTTTTTGAGTGAACATTGGATTTTATTTTTATTTTATTCCATTATTTTATTTATTTTATTTTTTTTATTTTCTAATTTTTTTTAATGTCTTTCTTTTCCTTTCTTTGTGTTTTTATTTATTTTATTTCCATTATCCTATTTTTATTATAATCTAATTACTAATTATAATAAAATTAATTTATTTATTACTAACTTAGTTTAGGTAATAAAATTATTATGACTTAATGAAAATATGTATTAATAATGATATCACTAATATAGGGTAATTTACCTTGAGTTACCTAATTATGTTGAGTTAAAGCCAAATAATGATATTCCCAAAAATAATAAGGGTAACTGGTTAACATTGAGTTGTTCTTGATATTATTTTGATGTTTAAAGATTAAATAACTATTGGAGAGTATTTTAGACTCCATGAAGACTATCTATATGGATTTTGGAGGTTTGAACAATGTATATTTAGTATGAAAAAAGGATTAGAAGTTGACTATGCTTATTGAATACATGTAAAGATTGAGTGACCATCTTACAGAGATAAGTTGAAGGTATTATGAGTAGAATTGAAGAATAAAATAAGTATGAAGATGTTATATAAGTCTCTAAGTCTTATGATAAAGTATTGGATGTCATGAAATGCCCCTGATTAGATATGTAGAGTCAAAATAGCTTGATTATATTTTGACTGTGTGACTAGTCTAAGTGGTCATTTTGAGAGAGTTGATTTGAGTACTAAGAGCATGTGTTGGAATGTCTAAAGGACACATAGGTATTTCATAGGTTTTTAATGGTTAACCCATATGATCTAATCATGTCTATGTGAAATATTTGAGTAGTTTCTTCAAAAGTTTGAGACTATGTTTTCTATATATGAAGGCCTTAAGTATGAGAAGACCTAATTGGTAGGTTTAAGTATTGAGTTAGTTTTCAAGGTGGAATGGACCCATATAAGAGTGATAAAGGGGATAATAGAGATAGGTTTTATGTGTTCAAATAATTGGTAAAGTATGAAGGTGGTCCTAGTAGTCTCACATGTAACGTGTGAGTCTGAAGGCCTAATTATTTTAGGTATCACTAAGACCTAATGGTGGTTTGGGGCTAATGAGGTAATGACTGACCTATAAAGAGTGTGGTTCTCATATGTAACATGTGTATGGAAATATGTTAAGTTTTGTTCAATTATGTAAATCATCTTGGCTAACCAAGATGGGTCAAAGGAAGAGATGGTATAAGTACAAGGTCTAATTGGACTAATTATGCTTGTTGTGAAAGTGTGGATTCAAGCAAAGGAGATAACCTTTAAAAGAGAAGGTACAAGTAATTGAGTACTATTAGAGAGTGAAGAGGATTGGTCATGCTTGTATAATTAATTTTATATAGAATGAAACATAGGTTATTGGAACTAATGAGCCAAGAAGAGGTAGTTTAAGCAAGTTAGTCCTATAAGTAGCTTGAGAGAGATTAGAGGTGAAGAGTGTAGACAAAGGTGGTCATCATTAGTTGAAGAGGAGAAATAGGTGTATAAGATGAAATATTCAAGGTAACTAAGTGGGTGCTTAATTTTTAAGGTGGTTTGTTCCTCCTTGCAAGTTAAATCTTGATAAAGGTCTAGTTGTTGTGGGTGTTCAGCTAGATAGGGGCAGTAGCTTCTTATGGGATTGGTGTCTCACTAAACTAATGGATAGGTGTTAATTGATTAGTTTGTGATGGTCTTAATGTTGGATCATATTTTATATGGTTATAGCCCATCTTGTAGGGTTTAGTGGGTTTTATCCCCCAAGAGGGTTTCCCACATATATCATGTGTTATGTACTTGATCTTGTTATATCTTCCTTATTTATTATAATGATTATTTTGTATGCATCATGATTGTATGTGATAAATTTTTAAGATTTGGAAATTAAATTGTGTTAACTTTCATCACTAATTCACCCCCCTCAGTGATTGTACCTCTAACAATTAGTATCATAGCAGGACCTTATGTGCAATTTTAACCACTTAAAGGTGATCCAAGGTACAATATGGATGAAAATATCATCATGTTTGTGAAGAAGTTTACCATAAAAATAGTGAATAATAATAATTCTATGAAAATGAGGATAAATAAGCTGATCTCATGAGTACACTTGGTGAATTGAAGGAGAAAAATAAGAAGAATCATAAAATGAGGAATATGATCAAAGGTCTTGGAGCATAAGTCAGGTCTCTTGAAGAAAGTTTATCAGGCAAGTCCATAAGAGAGGAAAAGAAGAATTAATAACTGATCAAGTCCATGAAAGATCAAACATGTATATTCAATGATGACATGGATAAATAAGCCAAGAATGATAAGGATACCATCAAAGTTATCAAAATTTATTTAGAGGCTATAAGTTCAAGAATGAGAGCTAAAGAAGTTGAATATGTTAAATTAAAGATTGATCTTGTTTCCATGAAAGATGAGTATGAAAAGGTCATAATCAAGATAGAAAAGATTTAAAAAGAACAAAAGAGATTATAACAAGATAAATAAGATGGTAGCATGAAAGATATCAAGTCAAATTAGGTCAAGAGTAAAAGGAAGAAGCCAATTAGACAACCAAATGCTTCAATATATGACAAATATTAAATGGGCCATTTTTTTGTTTGTCATCTTGTTGGTCATATGGAAAAGGACTATGTAAGAAGAAGCAATTAGTCCAAGGGAGATCAATGCCATATTCAATCAAAAGGTATGGAAGAGATTATTTACTACAACTGTCATAGAGTTTGACATATTGCTAGATTCTACCCTAGAATGGATAGGAAAATACAAACCAATGTATGGAGACCTAATACAATTAAGCTTGAGCATAATGAAACTAAGAAACAAGTTGGTATGTTTACTGAGATTCATAATATTCATCAAGTAGAAGTTATGATTGATTTTATTTGTTTCAATTGTCATCAAGTTGGTCATATTGAAAGATATTGTAAAATCAAGCTCGCAAGTCCTAAAAATGTGCATGGACATCCTAGAGTGCTCAATAAAGGTTGATCCATGGTATGGAAACATAAGGAAGTGAAAACCAAGAAAACTAATTTAGTTGAGTTGAAATATCAAGTTGAACTACCTTCTAAACCAAAAGAGGAATCAAATATGAAGAAGGTTTAAGAATTCTAAGATAATGTGTCATCTATTCAGATAGAAAAAGATAATCAAAATTTAGTTCAACTTAAGCTAAAATAAAATACTAATTTTCTAGTTGAGGCTAGTTCTAAGGTGTATAGGGATACAAGTAAACATCTTTCTATTGTTGAACAAGTTTCATGTGAATAACATCTATTGTCAATGCCTATTGATGAGGTATGTCATGAATATTTGTTGTCTCCATGTATTGTCAATTCTTTCCTAAAAGAAAAGGATAATATTGTAGTGGATGAGGAATTTAATTATCTTAAGTCTAAGAAAAATAACTATTAGTTTTATATGATGAAGGAGGATAAGGAATATGAGGAGATGTGGGCAACTCCTAGTTTCACATTGTTCTAGGATATTATGGGTTAGGGTGTCTCTATCTAGGCTTCAAAGAGACACTTAACAAGCAAGAAGAAGCATTGTGGATGATATTTGAGCTTTGTTTGATGTTATAGGATAATAATATCATTTCAAGATGTGTTTGGCTAAGGGGGAGCTAACTTAGTTAGCTTGAGTGGTTTGAAGAATATGTGCATGGCATGAGGGTGAGCATATGTGAATATGCTTTAGTCATGGTAGAAGTGTGAAGATGTCTGATATAGTAATGTATTCAAAAATATTGATATGATGACATGATTAAACCAAGTCATGTGTTTTGACAAGGTATTGAATATTCATGCATGAGTAAATAGATATTGTGACTTATGTAGGTAGACAGGTCTAAGGATCAGAGAAGTCCAAGTTCAAATTGGTGTATGTCAAAGAAAAAATGACATGAGATGGAGAATAATTTTAGGGGGAGATTTCTAAGCTCTATGAGTAGTTTGTTAGGTCTAAGGATTAGAGAAGTCCAAGTTTAGATTGGTGCATGTCAAATGGGGAATAATTGATTCATATGCTTGAAAGTATGTAAGTAAATGAAGCATCTTAAATAGTATTTGAATGCATACATGATGTTAAGGAATGATTGTTGGCATGTTGAGAAAGAGGCCCTTTGTCATTAATTTCAAAATGGGAGAAATATGATAATGAATAAATTCAAATGAGTAAGAAGTCATTTTGAGGGTGTTTTTCCATCAATGATAAAGGGAGATATTGTTGAGCATGGTCATTAATGTCTTAGGCTGTCATTGATGTCAAAGAGAATATGTGGTACTAGTTCATGAATGACAAATGAGTTATGTTTGATAGCTTAGAGATTATATGTAATATGTGTGGATCAATAAGGACAAAGAAGAGGTTATGAGGCATCCATAGATGTCTTGGTGAAGTTTTGGTGTGTCATTTGATCATTTGGAAGGAGAAACATGCATATTCTAGATTAAGAGAATCTAGACCATCACTACATATCATGTAGATATGAATGAAACAAAAAAAATTTACATTTAGTGTAGGTACTTATAAATCCAATAGTTTTCAAAAAATTTCATGGAGATATTGTCTTTAGTGCCAAGAAGATACCCTAAAGATTTAGACTCTTGAAGTGTTTTCTAGATCAAGTTATAAACCTTTAAAGTTGATTTTATAGACTATGATGTGCCAAAGACCATCAAGTTTAATTTCATTGAAATCTAGGGTCAACTAGTCAAGATATATCTAATGATGAGTGTTCATTGTTTATATTGTGATCCAACAGTGCATATGAAGTCAATATGTCAAAGGTTCCTAAGATTGCATGTGCTAGTGACATGTGTCACAATCATAAAATTTGAGCACAATATATATGGTGAGAAATTAATCTAACCATATAAAGATATAATTTAATGCATGATCTTGTCATATACTAATCCAATGGTGCATATTAAGTCAATATGTCAAAGGATGCTCAGAAGGCATGCAGGGCTGCCAAGTGGCTTGATCTCAAAAGCAAGGATCTAAGATCAATGGTGATCAATGAAATTTAAATTAAAGAGGATATTAAGGATATTAATGGATTTAAATTGATCTATATTTCAAGGATCATGAGATGAAGACACACGTCTACAATATTTTCATTTAATAGTGATCATTGGTATTTGAAATTAACGAAGGAAAAAATAGTGTTGAATATTTTGATTATATCTTTTGATCTAGGATGAATTTAAAGGTGACGTAAAAGGTAAATTTGTAAATAAATTTATATTCATCTAAAAAAGTTAATTATAATATTTGAATGTTCATAAAATTGCAGATATTAGGTTCCAAAGTTGATTGTGTGTTTGACCATGTTTTGCAAGTGACCGAAGAAGGATAATTGAGTTGTTCTTGATATTATTTTGATGTTTAAAGATTAAATAATTATTGGATAGTGTTTTATAATATGTTAATACTATATTTATGTATTTTTTAGGTTTAAAAATCCATATTTATTATGAACAAAGGCTTAGAAGCTGACTATGTTCTTTGAAAACACTAATAGTTTGAGTGACCATCTTACAGAGGTAAGTTAAAGGTGTTCTAAGCAAAATTGAAGAAGATAATGAGTATGGAGATGTTATATAAGTATTTATATATTATTTTAAAGTATTATATGTCATGATATTCCCATGATCAGATATGGAGAGTCAAAATAGCTTGATTGTATTTTGACTAGGTGTGACCAACTTGAGTGGTCATTTTGAGAGAGTTGATTTGAGTGATTAAAACTAGTGTTTGAATTTATAAATCACATGGAGGTGTTGAAGAAGTCATAAAGGGTTAAACAATATTATATAATGATATGTATATATGAAATATTTTATTATTATTTTCATAAGTTTGAGACTATGTTTTTCGTGTATGAAGTCCTAAAGTGTGAGGAAACCTAATTATTAGGTTCAAGTGTTGAGTTGGTGTTCCAGGTGGCATGGAACCATATAATATTGAGAGGATAATATAGACAGTTTTAATGTCTTAAAATAATTTTTAAATGATTAAGGTGGTCCAAGTAGTCTCACATGTGATGTGTGAGTATGAAGGCCTAATTATTTTAGGTCTCACTAAGACCTAATGGTGGTTTGGGGCTAATGAGGTGATGCTTGACTGATGAAGAGTGTGGTTATAACATGTACTATGTGTATGGAAATATGTTAAGTGTGGTTCAAATATGTAAATAATATTAGACAAAAAATATGGTTTAAAGGAAGAGAGTGGTATAAGTACAAGGTCTAATTGGACTAATTGTGCTTGTTGTGAAAGTGTGGATTCAAGTGAAGGAGAAAACCTTTGAAAGAGAAGGTATAGGTAGTTTATGAAAAATAGAGAGTGAATATGATAATTAATTATTATTTTATAAATTTTATTTATAATGACATAGTTCATTGGACCTAATGAGCCTAGAAGAGGTAGTTTGAGCGAGTTAGTCATAGAGGCAACTTGAGAGAGATTAGAGGTGAAGAGTGCAGACAAAGGTGGTCATCATTAGTTGAAGAGAAAAAATAGGTATTTAATATGATATATTAAAGGTATCTAAGTAGGTTTTTATTTTCCTATGGGATTTTATCCTCCTTATAATATAAAGCTTGATAAAGGTCTAGTTGTTATGGGTGCTCAGCTAGACAGGGGTAGTAGCTCCTTATGGGATTGGTGTCTCACTAAACTAAGGGATAGATGTTCCTTGATAAGTTAGTGCTGGTATAAATGTTAGATATTATTTTATAGTATTATATTCCATCTTTCAAGGTTCATTGGGTTTTATCACCCAAGAGGGTTCCCCACACATATCATATGTTATGTGCTTGATCTTGCTATATCTTCCTTATTCATTACAATGGTTAATTTTTATTTATCATGATTGTATGTGTTAAATGTTTAAGGGTTAGGAATTGAATTGGATTATCTTACATAATTGATTAAACCCCCACTATTATTTATTTTACCTTTAATAGATTGTTGGTTTAACATGGTATATAGTCAGTGGGATTTGCTTAATTATAATTATAATGAGGCTACGTGAAGGGATATGGTTGGAAGTAACCTAGGGAGGGAACGAGAGGAATATATAATTAATAAAAGGATTCATAGGGATGAGTAAAGGCATAATTAGGAATCCCCAACCATAATAACACACCCTACATCAACACATGTATGCATCAAAGAAACAAGTCAAACATTGGTGATTCTTGGACCCAATTTAGATAGGCTCAATTCCCCACACATATCACATGCTCATGATTTTGAGTTGGATGAAGTTATTTTATTAAATTGGGATTAAAATATTGTGGATGAAGTTATTTTATGAAGTTAATTTTGCTATTAATATATACTTAAACAAATCCAACTAATCAATGGAGATTACACCCTACCACTCTAACTAGTCTTAAGGTAAGTATTACTACATGAAATGGTGATCCTTCATAATTAGTTTCAAATCCACTCATTAAAAGAGTTAAAAAAGAAGAGCCTCATGCAAATCACTTCATAGATGCTTAGTAGCAGAAATAAGTATTTAGAACATAATGACTTTGGTTTGGAAATTGAAAGGTGAAATTGAGTTCCTTAAGGACAAAGATGCTACTATGAACATTGAAATGAATAAGGCCTTGGTACTCATATAATCAACATGTAATGAGTTTTGTGAATTTTGAAAAGGGTTTCTTGATGAAGACATCATTCCATTTTTAAGGAACTAGTTTAGTCATCAAGCATCATATCCTAGAAAAGATTATTAATTGATCTATGCACAATGACAAGAGGCTTGTGTCTAGCCTCATATAGAGTGTGACAAGGAAATCCTAGTGAACATAGCTATTGATATTTGGATCATTAAAAATATACTAGTAGACATTGGCATGGAGGTGAATGTACTAACCAAGGATGATTGGAGAAAGATGGAAATCCATCTTTTGTATCCTTCTCCACATGTATTATTCATGGTTAATAAGACTCATGAAATGCCCATAGGAGTTCTTAATAATGCCATAATTGACATTTTGGTTGTTAATTTCAAGGATAACTTTAAATTAATTGAGATAGATAAATATAAGGATTTTTTGGCTCTTTTTGGGTCATCCATGGTACTATGTAAATAATGTTGACTTAAACTTCAAAATATGCTACATTAGTTTTGAAACTGAGGATCAATGCATCATGATTACCCTAGATAATTCTTAGGGACCTCATTTTATTTAAGTAGTTAAATTCAAGGAGGATATTAATCATATATATAACTTTATAGTAGCCTACTCTGAATGGTATATTACAATGGTTAGATACACAATCAATTTTTGACACTATAATAATGCCTATGAACATTGGGCTCATAGAGAATATGATCTTACTACACAAATTTGTGGCATAGTTAGTATTCAAGAGAATGTTCCACACAAGATACTTAAGAACCATAAGTTTGTTCACCTCATTGGTATAATTTGATGGCTATACCATCCTTGAAAATAGATCAAACACCTAGGTTTCATGGTCAAATGGAGGTTTGGGAATATGTGCATTAGTTGGAAATTTTTTATGTGTTTTAAGATGAATGGATACACTAACTTATTCATGTTATTAAAGGGATAACTACTTAATGGTGAGAAACTCACCATCATAATTTTCTCACCTAAGACTGAGTGCACACTGCCATGCACTATCAGTTATATCATGATAATCATGTTCACACTACTCTAAGTTATGATGGTGTTAATGCTCCAAAAACTCATCTCAATGCCTATGAAAACCTTTGGAATGTTAATGAAACATATTTACTTGAATATTTATGGGTTCATGCATTTTATGGCACTCTACACACTTGGGCTTGAGTATGGTAGGTTCATCATGAATGAAGCCCAAACACATATTCCTAAAACAACATTAGATATAATATGATTTTATCACTATCCTATTCATCCCCTCACATGGATTTATGATTGTACCTAAAAATGATCTATTAAGATATTGTAGGTGATCTAGATCTAGTTGAAAACTACATATAATATATACATGAAATTCATGAGGATATCTTGTCTATATTTCAAGCACCTGATACTCCCACCCCATCATCATTACATATTGACTCTCAACTATATTATGCATTGCAATAATACACATGGAAGGGTAAGTAGAAGGTTATGTACCAAGTTGAGGAATGTACTATTTATAACCCTCAAGATCCATCTACTGACCACTTAGATTTACATATTGAATATGGGGCATGAAATATTAGAGATACTATACAGATTGATCTACAACCATATTATGATCCACTCTAGATGGTTCAATGTAATATTAGAATAGAGGATGTACCTAAGATGGCTACTACGTGGAATTATTGGTTTGATATTGAGGTAACCAAGATTTTTGAACTCTTATAGGAATATCAAGACATTTTCCCATGAAATTACATATAGATGAAGGGAGTGCATCTTACATTGGGTAAGATTCACATCTAGTTAGTTTAAGTTTCTCAACTTGTCAAAAAAAACCTTATCAGATGAATCCTAATCTATGCACTTAGGTTAAAGAGGATATGATAGTATGTTTCATACTAGAGTTATTACTCCTATTTATGAATATAAATGGGTGAGTCCCATGGTGATCAATATCAACAAGGATAGACACATTCAAATTTGCATAGACTATAGGGTAATCAATGCTTATTTCATAATTGACCCTTTTCTAATGCCTTTCATAGAGGAAATTTTATAATGAGGTTTTGGGTGAAAGATATACAAATTCATCGATGGTTTTTCCATTTATCATCAAGTATAGATCATAGAAGAAGATAAACCAAAGACCACCTTTTCAACTAAATGGGGTTCCATAACTATAATGTGAAGAATGCTCCTTCCATGTTCTCCTATATTACAGTAGAAGATTTTAAAGATTTTATTCACAAGTTCCTTCAATTATACTTGGATGATTGAACCATATATGGTTTATTAAGTGATGATTTTAATAATATCCACCTCATTCTTGAGTGCTAATATTAAATTCAAATTTATTTAAATCTAAATAAGTGTGTCTTTACTACTCCTTTTGGATTTCTTTTGGGTCACGTTATTTGTTATGATGGATACTAATACATCTAACTAAGATTACAATATTTATTTACCTTTCAGTGTCAGCCACCCAATGTGATGCCTTCACCTTCCTAAGACACATGGGGTACTATCAAAAACTTATTTTTGGATATGCTAATATTTAAACATTATTGGAGTAACTCCTTAAATAGAATGGTTAATTATTATGGATAAATTCTCACCACTAAGCATTCATATCACTCAAGGAAAAACTAATCATTAGACCCATTCTCTAGTTTTTGGACTAAACAAATCCATTTCATGTACATGTTGATGCTTTAGGTATGGTAGTGGGTGTTATCCTTGCATAACTAGGTGAGGGTAGTATTGATCATCCCATATACTTTTCCAATAGGAAGCTCATTATAGCTAAATAAATTACTCAACTATAGAATACGAATTCTTGTTTATGTTATACGTACTCTAGAAGTTTTTATAGTAGTTATTGGCCAACCCATTCAATTTACTTGCACATCATGAATAACTTAACTCCCTTATGAATAATTTGATGTTTCATGAACATATTTACCGATGGATTTTTCTCTTTTAGGCATTTCAATTTTTTTTAATGGTAGAACTAGGTAAGACTAATTATAAACTAGATCACTTGTCTCATGTTGAATCTAGTGAACACAAACACACCATTGAGGATGACTTACCTAATGTAATTTTTTAAAAATTCATACTTATTAGTTTGTCCTTGAGTGCTATGAATGCTTAGTGGTGAGCATTTATCCATAAGAATTGACCATTATATTTAAGGAGTTCCTCCAATAGTGTTGAAATATTAGCATATCCAAAAATGATTTTTTTATAGTACCCCATGTGTCTTAGGAAGGTGAAAACACCATGTTTGGTAGTATAAATTGGAAGGAAAACAATGATTATAATCTTAGTTGGATCTACTAATAGCCATCATAAAAAATAATGTGACCTAACAAAATTCCAAAAGGAGTAATAAAGAGACACTTATTTAGATTCAAATAAATTTGAAGTTAACATTAGCGCTCAAGCATGAGGTGAAGATTAGTAAAATCATCATGTACTAAACCATATATGTTCTAGTCATCCAAGTATAATTAAAGTAACTTGTGAATAAAATACTTTAAAGCTTCTATTTCAATATAGGAGAACATGGAAAGAGAATTATTAGTATTAAAACACATCACATTATAGGTAAACAAATGTAATATGATTTTATCAAAATCCTATTCATCCCCTCACATGGATATATGCTTGTCCCTACACACAATCTATTAAGATATTGTAGGTGATCTAAAGTTGATTGAAAACTGCATATAATATATAAATAAAATACATGAGGATATCATATCCATATTTCAATAACTTGATATTCCCACCCCCATCATCATTATACATTGAATCTCAACTAGACCATACATTTTAGGAATAAATATGGAAGGGCAAGCAGAAGGTTATATACCAAGTTGAGGAAGGTACTAGTTCTAACCCACATGATTCATCTATTGACCACTTAGCTTTACATATTGAATATGGGGCATGCAATATCAGAGACACCATATAGATTGAGATACAACCATATTATGAGCCATTTTAGATGGTTAAATGCAATATTAAAATAGAGGATGTGCCTTAGATGCCTACTATGGGGAATTATTGATCTGATATTGAGGTAACCAAGATTTTTAAACTCTTATAGGAATATCAAAACATTTTCCCATGCAATTACATAAAGATTAAGGGAGTGCATCCTTTATTAGGTAAGATTCACATCTAATTTTCTTAACCTATCAAAAAAAAACCTTATTAGATGAATCCTAATATATGCACTTGGGTTAAAGAAGAGATTGACAGTATGTTGCATATTAGAGTTATCACTCCTATTGATTAATCTAAATGGGTGAGTCCCATGGTGACAATATCAATAAGGATGGAAACATTCACATTTGCATAGATTATAAGGTAATCAATTATTTCGACATAATTGACCCTTTTCTAATGCCTTTCATAGAGGAAATTTTATAATGAGTTTTTGGGTTTGAGATATACACATTCATCGATGGTTTTTCTAACTATCATCAGTTATAGATCATAAAAGAAGATAAACTAAAGACCACCTTTACAACTTAATGGGGTTAATTCACCAATAATGTGATGCCTTTTAATTTTAATAATGATCCTTCCATGTTATCATGTGTTGTAGTAGAAGCTTATAAGGATTTTATTCACAAGTTCTTTCAATTATACTTGGATGATTAGACCATATATGGTTTAGTACGTGATGATTGTACTAATATTTGCCTCATAATTGAGTTCTAATGCTAGCATTAGATGTATTTAAATATAAATAAGTGTGTCTTTACTAATACTTTTGGAATTTTGTTAGGTCATGTTATTTGTTGTAATGGCTACTAGTAGATCTGACTGAGATTACAATCATGGTTTGCCTTCCAATGTTGACCACCCAATGCAATGCATGAACCTTCCTAAGACACATGGGGTGCTACCAAATATTCAATTTTGGATAGGATAATATTTTAACACTATTAGAGGAACTCCTTAAATAGAATGGTCAATTCTTATGGACAAATTCTCACCACTACACATTCATAACACTCCAAGACAAAGTAATCATTACACCCATTCTCTAGTTTATGGAATAGACAAAGGCATTTCATGTACATGTTGATGCTTTAGGTATGGTAGTGGGTGTTATCTTTACATAGATAGGTGAGGTTAGTATTGATAATCCCATCTAATTTTCCAATAGGAAGCGCATTACAACTAAACAAAATTACTCAACTACAAAATGCAAAGCCTTGTCTATGGTATGTGCACTCTAGAAGTTTTTAAAGTATTTTTTGGACACCCCATTCACTTTATTTATAGATCATGAATCACTTAAGTACCTTGTAAATAAGTAAATGTTTCATGAACATAATTGCTAATGGATTTTTCTATTTTAGGCATTTCAATTTTTTGTAATGGTAGAATTAGGTAAGACTAATTATACACTAGATCACTTGTCTCATGTTGAATCTAGTGAATAGATGCACATCATTGAGGATGGTCTAATTGATTTAAATTTTTTTAAAGTCATACATGTACCTAAGGAATTGGAAGATGACACAATATTTCTTAACATAGGTTCAACCCCAACCCATCTCAAAACTCAAGACAAAAATTAGTTGGCTATCTATGTTACTCTTTTTCAGCTAATTAGAGGTGACATATATAAACTTGGATGAGATGATTTATTATGAATATGTATGATGCAACATGAGTGAATTGAATTTATTCAAGAGTTTCATGAAGGTGTCATTGAAAGAAATTATGTTGATGATGCTATAACATGGAAGTTTCTATTATTAGGGTTATGATGGCCCAATTTATTTAAAGATGCCAAAGCTTATGCATGTCAATGTGATATCTGTTAGTATGTGGGTAAATCAAATTGAAGGGATGTTATACCCCTTCATATGATACTTTATCATTAAACCTTTAAGAAATAGGCTATTGAATTTGTTGGGACCATTAATCTTATGATGATGTGTACTAATATGTACTATATCATTACCACTACTGACTACCTCACCTACTAGGCTAAATCAATGCCCACACAAGATTATACTACTACGATTACCACCAAGTTTCTTTGGGAGAATATAATAAAAAGGCATGGATGTCTTTTAAGTTTTATTAGTGATCATGGATCTCATTTACTTAATGAGATAATATGCATTCTTTTGGATAAGTTCATGATTATGGATAATAAGGTTACACCATATCACCCTTAGGCCAATGGTACAATAAATCTTTAAATAAAATATTGAGTCATACATTGGCAAAGATTTATAATAGTAGTTGCACTAATTGTGATGATCAAGTTTTTATAATATTATGGGTATATCAGACCCTATATAACAGTTGAACAAGATCACTAATTTTAATATTATATTTGGTTTTGAAGTAGTTCTCCTAGTTGAGTTCCTTATATGTTATTTACATATTGTGCACGTTGGTCAGTTGGATGATGATGAATTTATGAAGCACACCTTAATGGTTTATTGTATATAGATGAAACATGTTTTCTAATACATTGGAAATAAGGAGTGGAGAAACATAAACACAAATATTGACATGATAGACATCTTAAGAATAAGATTTTTTGCCTAGTATGCATGTGTTGATATATGCATCAAAATTTGTGTGCCATTTAGGAAAACTTCATGTCCATTGGGATGGTCCATTCATAGTTCATAACATTCATCCCATAGGTGTGTGCAAGTTGAAGAGGTTAGATGGATATTACCTTTTAGGCCATTTCAATGGTAGTTGGCTTCAACCCTACCATTTTGAGTGACTCTTTCCTTTTGTTAATAAGGCATATACCAATAGTTAATTTTAAGATTTTTGTTTGTTTTTTAATAAAGTGTGGCATTATTTGTGAACCTTTTGTTAGGTTTAGATCAACACTTGGTTATTTGTTAATTTTTTTTCATGTCGTGGAAGACCATGCACATGTTTTTTTATTGGATAATTATAAATTAAGTAAAGCAAGAGAGGTAAATGAAATGAATGAAGTAAATGTTTGTGGAAAAGGGGTGAAAAAGTGAAATAACATAAGGACAATAATATACATAATATATGGCAAGTAGCCACTATGAAGGGATCTATATACACATAATAATTCTTAAATTTATCAATTACTGATGCTTTCTCTCTTCTACAAACTCATTGAGTCTAAATATCTTTGAGTGCATGCCTTAAATGAGTGGGTAGACCATTGGTGCTTCACAATATTATTTTTAATTATGACATCACTTGAAAACAACACAAACCTCTCCCATTCACTACCCTAATATTTAACACCTCCCTTACACACTCCTCTTAGCAATTCACTACCTCAAACAACCCCTACCTAAGCTAAAACATCTTTTTAAGTTTTTTAGAATAAATCAATCCTAGGATAACCCTATACTTAAAATATGTGATCGTGTTAAGGGATTAGGTTATCTTTGGTTAAACCAGTCTAGGACCTATCTATTTTATTTATTTAATGATATAGGGTCGATTGGGCCAAATCTATAAACTAAAAATTTAGAATATTTTAGTGTTAGATCTAGATATATACATCCTTTTCATCATTCTAGAGAAAAGAGTTAATTATTCATGTGTGTTTTTTTATAATACACTCTTCCAACATTATACTTGAGGAGTTATTGTTGAAGGTTTACACTTGGAGATAAGAACCTTTATCTTTTGAAAGCTTGAGATTCACTAGGAGGTCGTTGGCTAGACTATAGTCCATTTTCCATCCTTATAAAAAATACACAAAAACCTCTTGAAAAGCACCATTGGTCAAGGGAGAGATTGAGTCTCAATGAGTTCATATTCAAGGTAAGTATCTCTAACTCTTACACATCTATTTTAGTATATAAAAGTAATATAAGTAATGGATTTTGAATATATTTCTCTCTCCATGAATTAAGGGTATATCTATATCAGATTAATTATAATTATTCCATGCATGTTTAATTTTATGTTTATTACCCCCATTTTGTGCCACATTCTTTGATGAGCACTAGGTTATATTTTTCTTTACTTTGTCATTTACTTGTGAATAATAAAACATAGGACCTAACTAGGGTTATCACATGGTGTTACTTGAATAGAGGCTTTAAAACCCTCTCTAGTGATATTTTTTTGGTAAGGAACCCCTTAGTTAGGTCTAGTGGTTCTTTCTTTGTCATGTTCCTAATTGTCTAAATGCAAAAACAAGTGGAAGGGATAGTGTGATTTATCTTCTCTAAGCTAGGATTGATTTGTAGATCAAGTTCATTTTCCCTTGTATATAGGATCAAGATGGAAAAATTAGGTTCTTTCCTTGGAAATAGAAACTTTTAAATTATTTTTATAGCTATCATGCACTATGAAAAAAGTGCAGGATGGGACAAATGCATTAAATGTGACAAATTAATAAGTGTAATGGAAATAATGCTAAATAGACATTGTGGCATACCGTTAGAGGAATTAATGAGTGAAATGATGAAGGGATTCATGTATAAGTAAATATGGGATAGTCCTTAAAACTAAAAAATGTTTAAAAGTCTTCATTTTAATATTTTACTATTGTAAATTCTTGAATTTATAGATCCAAGAGAAGCATTTTCAAGTTATCAAAAGGAGCATTCATCAAATTTCAAAAATAAATTCATAGTTGTGAAGTAAGGAGATTATTGTGAATAGAGAGATTGGTGAAATTTTGATTATATAAACATGGTTGAAAGAGTTGTAAGTTGTAGGTGTTATCATATACCATTAAAGAACATTGAAGTAGGAAAGTTAAAGGAGTTTGAAATAGTAAACATGTATTATTTTAGGAGGATCAGATGGTCACACATCAACCTTTAGGATCATATGGGTGATGTAACCAAAGAAGAATTCCCAAAGAAAGGAGCCTTTACCTATGATCTGTGAAGAGGAAGAGTTCGAGGGCACATAAGGACACTTAGTTTTGATCATAGAAGAAGTTCTTAGTGAGTTTGATATGCAAGTGGAAAACTCAGCACATCATGTAGAAGGAACATACATTAAGGAATCAAATATGATGCATAAAGCAAATAATAAAAACACAACACTGCATCCACTCCCTATTTTTATCAAATAAATGTAATGCCCCAATTCGGTGTTGCATGCTTAGAACTAGGAATCTAAGGTGTCAACTTATCAAGTGTTTGATTATAATCATCAATAACTTGGGAATGGAACATCATGATTATAAGGTTGAAAACTAGAATTATAAGAATGAAATCATTTATATTCTCATGGTTTTTAATATTCTTAGTGATGTCAGAGTGTTCTAGCTCTTCAACTTACCTTATTTTAGGAAGCTCATGGAGTTGGTGAGATTTCTTATCTTATTCATCCATGAGGACTACTTTTACTTCATAGGGCACAAAATATGGATCACTACCTATAAAATTAATAAGGTCATAAGTTATAATGCTCAAACACTAAACTTAATGGGGACTTAGAGTACCAAGATGAAATTGAGAAAATGGTGGTGGCATTATAGTACAAAAAGTAGGGCCATGCCATATACATATCTAGTCTCTAGAATCCCACCCTTCGGGTAGCTATACACCTAGCCATGATAAAGTTTAGAGGAGTTGATAGGTGGAAAAAAGTAATATGGCACACCTTTATGTATCAAATTAGATGTAATATGGAATTAAGTATAATTTTTCTTAATATTTTGTCAAGTAAATTGTATTAGATGTAAAAAAGACCCATTGCTTGCCAAATCAAAAGTTCACTTGTGATGCAATTATTCTATTTTTTGGCCTTTGATGAGATTGGTTTACTTGAATAATTTAGTTTTTAATCTAAGTGGGCATACCCATTGGGAATAAATCCCTAGTCGAGTGGTTCAAATTATTCATCTATCTTAATACTATTACCTCCTTCTACAAGTTAGGAATGAAGGGAAAGTTTGATGGAATAAACAAAGCCTTTGGGAATAAATGGCATGCCCTTAAAGAATTACTCATGTAGATGGGGAATGAAGATCATTTTATGGTAAATCAAAATTTTTCATTGTGATGCATTTAAATGGACTCTATAAACAACTTGTCTGAGTGGCTCAAGCCACCTTATGCTTTCATGACTAGGTATTTCATGAATTATGTGAATCAGATATATGATTCATATTCAATGAAAATTGATGATGATAATATTAATGTTGAGTCTCACACTCTTCACCAATTATATGTATATCTAAGGAAGAAATCTTATCAAGAGAAGTAGGAATCAAATAACATTGATGTCAAAGCACATTAGATCCTGGTTTGGGACAAAGCTCACTTGTTATAATATATTTTGAAGCCCAAAAAGAATAAATCAAGAGAATAAAGGTTAAAAAATAAACCATTACCCCCAATACAAATTTGAAGACATCAAAAGTATAAGAGGATGGGTTATAATCCTAGTTTTAGTGCTCAAAAGGAAAAACTAGAGAATCAAAGGACTGTCCCTTCACCACCATGAGATTAAGGGGTGAATATATGTCAAAAATGAGCCCTAATTATACCACATAAATATATGTTTTATCTCTTATAGGAACCTGTTGAGTCTCAATATCTTTGAGTACAAGCCTCAAATGGTACACTAAGAAAGGGGTGGGTAGACCATTGATGCTTCATAATACTTTTGTCTTCTATACCACCACTCAAAATCTACACAACCATCTCCTATACACTTATATAAGCTTTGAAACCTTAGTTACACATTCCTCTAAGTAATTAACCACCTTATTCAACCCTTACCTATTCCTAAAATCCCTTTTGACATTTATCAAATAATGTCAACTTGGGCTGACTAGATATTCAAATAAATAATAGCATGTTATAAGTCTAGGTGGTCCTTGGTTGACCTAGACCAAGACCTAACTTGATTTTATCAATTAAAAATACAAGGTCAAATTGGGTTGACCTTTTCAACTAAACTTTCAAAAAGGTTTAGGGTTAGATTCATCTATATATACATATTTATTTCAACATTTATTAGAGAGATAAGATTTATTTATTCATTTTCACTTCTTTACAATATGATTTTAGGCCATTATAATTGAGGAGTTATTTTCTTAGGGTTTACACTTGGAGGGAAGAAATTTGTAATGTGAAATCTTGAGATTCATTAAGAGGTCCTTGGATATATTCCATTGTCCATCCTTAGCTTCTTCAATAATACACAATAACCTCTTATGAATCACCTTTGGCCAAGGGAGAGATTGAGTCTCAATGGGTTAATCTCCAAGGTAAGTATCTCTAACTTTACTCTTATATTTGAGTAGATAGAAGTAACATAAGTAATGCATTTTGAAAGTATTTATCTATTGATGTAATAGAGTTATATCTATACATATCTTAATTATAATTTTTCTATGCATGTTTACTTTCAAGTTTATCACCCCATTTAATGCCATAAGCTTTAGTGAGCATTAGGTTATATTTTAATTTACTTTGCATATACTCTGTGAATATAAAAACATAGGACCTGCCTAGGGTTATTACATGATGTTGCTTGACTAAAGGATTTGGAACCTGTGTAGTGATATTATCATGGTAAGGGACTCTTTGGTTAGGTCTAGCATATCCATATTGGTCTTGACCCTGAATGTCTAAATGTATCAATAAATAGAAGTGTATGTAGGATTTATATTTTTTGAGCTAGGATTATTTAATATGTCAACTATATTTTACTTTGTATACATTCTGGTGAACCCAATTTGAATAGAATACTTTTAAGTTTTCTTTCATGTATTTATTTTATTATCATATTATATATATATATATATATATATATATATATACACACACATACATACATATATATATACACATACATACATATATATATACACATACATACATACATACATACATACATACATACATACATACATACATATATATATATATATATATATATATATATATATATATATATATATATATATATATATATATATATATATATATATATATATATATATATGGTTTTGTATTACTGTATCAAACTTGCCAATATAGTCTAACATTCTGTGTGAAATTTTAGGACATAGTCACTCTAAAATGACTCTATTCTATCTATGCTTGCCTTTTCCAAACATAAGTGATTGGATTGATCAAATCAACATAGTCTTATTTTTTAGTTACATAATTACATACTATGTCGACCTAGTTGACTCTATTTTTAATTTCCATTTTTTATCATATGCATTTGTAGACATAGTCAAGCTATTCAAATATGTTTGCATATTATTTTTAAGCACATAAGTTTTTCAGAATGCCTTAACCCAATCAAATCTATTTTTAGTATATTAAAATCAGCAATTGAGCAACACAATATAAAATTTGAAAACTTAGCATCTTCAAAATCGCCAAGGTTCATTTTTACCTTCTTTGTCATTTTGGTTTTTCATTTACAATATTATTTTTCACAAGTTTATATTTTATAAAAATTCAACCCTATAGTAAACTAAGTCAACTAGATAGACACATTTTTATAGCCTATATTTTCTCTAGAAGACATAGTTGACTTGTTCTACTGTGTTCTTTCAGATCTTGCTTATGTATAATAATAGTAACCATGTCAAATTTATTCTATAATGTTTGCATATAGTGTCACGTGAACTAACTCTATACTCTTCATAGTCAAAATAATTAACCTAATTTACTAACAATTAGTTCACTTTTCATTTTAATTTCTTGCATGTTTAGTGTAACAAACATAAAATAATTAGGTGATTTTTTAATTTACTAATTTAGTCACATTATTTTTCTCTTTTGTGTACATTTACAAATCACTTTACACTAAAAAATATTAAACATTTTCTTCCCAAGGCATAGCTACTTGGGTTTCATCACCAAGGGGAAATCTGACTTAGTTTTCTATCCAAGTATAAATACATGGTTTATGGTATATATTGTCAAAGCACTCGACACCCTTATCAATTGGGATTATGAAGTAAGGGGGTAAGCCCCAATACCAAGCTAGTATCATCACCAATACAAATCTCTTTCATCATAAACTATTTTAAACTATCCATAGACTAATTTATAGTTCTTTCTTATGGACAACTCTCCATCACATTAATTTCAAAATTTATTATAACTTAACAACATTTAGGAATGCCCAATTAGTTATCATTTACATTCAATTTTTATTTCTTGCTCTTTGATCATTGTATTTTGTATTGCAAAACTTTCACTATCTAGTGTTAGTGCAAGGTTTGTGTTCTATGATTTAATTAGATCAACCACATTGATATAATTGCTTGTGTGTTTCATTTTATTTGATTAGCTTTATCTTGAAAAATTTTACCCTATTTTTAAAACACTATTGTCCCTATCGACATAGTCTCTTATATACTATTAGTCTTTCTTAATCAATACATAATCACCCTATATGATTGTGTATCTTTTTAGTGTATTCAATTTCTCCCTTTGAAGTACATAATCGACCTGTCCAATTATGTATCTTTTTAGTCTATTTAGTTTCTCCACCAGAAGTACCTAGTCAATTTATAAGACTATACATTTTTATAGCCTATTTTAGTTTTAAAATTTTCAAAACATATTCAAATATATTCAATGTATTTTACATCCTAATATGTGGACCTTTTCCATATAATCTACCAATCTAGTCGACTTTGTACCTATTGGTCAATACTCTTCTAGATTTGGCTGGCTTTGTCCCTATTTTTCCTCATTTCATGATTTTAGATTCTACATTTAAGCATCATGAAATCCCCTTTCAAAATATTTTTGGATAACTTGAATCCATTTATAAACTATATGGGATGTTATTTTCTTCCTACCTTTATTACCCAAGATGATATTCACTCTTTGAGCACCTTTTCTCATCCCTCATCTTTTGATTACAACATGGTACAAATCACTCCAATAGATGAGATTGGTGGATCAAACCCATTCCATACTTATCAAGATAATTATAACCTTCACACATCTTACCATACTATGGGTTAAATTGACACAAGACTAAAAAATAACCCCATAAGAAACCTTATCAACACTAACAACTCGTATCCTACCAATTTGCCACCTAGTAACCCTCCCCCTAATACCAATTTGGGGAATCTTCCTACTGATACCAACCCACCAATAGATATAACTCAAATTATTACACAAATAGTGAAACAAATAAACATCATGCAAACATCTAATGCCTTTCAAATGATGTAAATAAAACATCATTTGATAACCATGGTTAATCAACCTCCCATTCTTCTTCCCTAAAATAATCAAAATATCATCCCTCCAACTCTAAAAGATGCTATGGGAAATGTTATTTATGAACCCATCATGCATAACCATATTCTTCAACACATTAAAAATGAGACTTTATCCCCCTTCATTGTATCTATTTATTCTGGTAATATATCTCCAACTATTAAATATGATCAGACTAAAAGCCCTACATCTTTTCTTAAGGCATATAGTAATATTTATAAAGAGTGGATCCAAACTAATACCTTTTCCATTACCAAAATTTTAGTTAAAACCTTCACTGGTGATGTATTATAATGGTATAACCAACTTCCCTAACATTTAATGTGGTAACTTGAGGATTTAGTCAATATTTTAGTTAAAGAATTCTAACATAATGATCTTCCTAAAAATTGTCTTAGTCATTTCATCAATGCGAAGTAATCCCCTACCTAATTAGATAATGGTTTTATCAAATGATGAAAATATTTGGATCATAAAGCCAATCACAACATGACTGATGATAACTTGTTCAATATTTTCATCATTGCTTTAACACCTTCCCTTGAATACAAAGTATGAACTTTTTCTTCTTAAACTTTAAACAATACTATCAATATAGATAAATTCCAAGACTTTCTAATGAAATAGTTTGAACCTAATACTAAAACTATAAAGGGATATTTACAACATTCAACCAATAAAATCATTAGAAATCCTCCTTAACCAAAACTAGGAGTAGACAAACCCAACCTTCTCATACATTGTTAACTTTGCAATAAATGAACCAAATTTTAGCACCTTTTAAACCATTCACATATCCTAATAATCCCCCTTAATGGTATGATCCTAACAATTTTTATTAGTTTCATGCTAATATTGATCATTCTCATAAAACATGTAATGGGATTACAAAATTTTCCATTTCTTTTATGATAGGAGATTCATTCAATCATGATGTCATGATCAAAATTCATCATCATGATTTTTTTAATGCTTATCAAAATAAACAAGATTTCAAATATTCTTCCTCTAACAATCCACAAAATTTCTCTACATCTAACTCTCATTAATAAAACAAGGATATTTGTGCAATTGACGTTGATTATGATCAATACTATACCAATTCCCAATACATAAATGTGAATAAGGTCAATTATCAATGCAAACCCACCCACAAATATCCTATCATTAAACCAAAGAAACCATTTTTAAAAGAGCAAATTCTCAAATATAATACTACCACTAATATACCTTTGGAAACCAATAAGGAACCACTTCCTCAATATGAACCTCCTACTACTTATCTTCCTAATAAACACATTTTGCCTTCCAAGCCTTATTCTAGTTCTTCCTCTTCCAAACTTCAATATAATTTCTTAGAGGAAATTAACTTTATGCCTTGAGAAATCCATCTCATGGAGTCAGTTCATACTTCTCCCTATCATCATAAATTACTAATGAAACAACTCCAAATAATTGAAGAACCATATTAATTATAAGATGAACAACATTCTCAATAACTCCAACCAATATAAGTTCTTACCATTAAAACTATTTATCCTTATTCAAAACCTGTCATAGAGTTCCTTGAAGAAGACATGATAAATGATGAAATTCTCTTTTGAGCTAAAAATCCACCTCTCTTTATTAAAATAACCATTAATACCACCCTTATTCATAAAGTATTAGTATATGAAGGGTTGGGAGTTAATGTGACATCTGTTTAGCTCATTTAATAACTTGGGTATAACAAAATCATCTCAAACAAACTTGTCTAATATGTCATGGATTTGACAAGACAAATCAAAAGCTTCTTGGTTGTATTTGGTTCCCTATTATTATTGTACACAAAACTATACATACTAATCTTATGGTTATTGACTTAACATTATCTTATAATATACTCCTAGGATGCCCATGGACTCATCACATGAGGGGTATTGCCTCTTTTGGTAGCCAATGTATCAAGTTTATTCAAAATGGAAAATGGTATAAATATGAGGCCAATCCTAACCCATGAAGTATTTAGTTTCACAATACTAAATATAAGTATCAGATGCCCACTATTCCAAGAACAAATAGTTCACATTTACCTAAATTCATCAATATGAATTTCAACTTATGGGCCATTCTTTCTTGTTTTGATGATTATGAGCCAAATGATTTGAAAAACACATAAAATAGTACCAAATCACCTCCTTACAATTCAGAGTGGCTCCCTCCTTCCTTATTACCTTGTGATCATATCATCCCTCTTATCTATGAGATCACTAATTTTCCTCTTCTATGTAATGCACATGAAACATCTTATACAAATGATGATTTCACTTTTAATGATTATGGAGTGGCCAAATTATTTTAAGACCCTTTAACTGTGTCATCTCATAAATTTAGTGATCTAGGCATCTCACCTTCATAATTTCCTTTATAAACACAAGCATGTACTATATCTCCCATCTATGATGATAAACACATTATGACCCAAGCTCAATCAAGAGACTTGGATGTTTAACACTATCATTGAACCTTAGCTAAAATACATGCTTTTAATTGAGATGTTCATACTATTTCCATGGATATTGAGTTATACCCTAAAGGTCATGTACCTCTAAATAATTCTCCACTTCTTGACACTCTTTTGGTTATTAAACAAATCTTACCTCTCACAAATTAAAAACTTTTGGAACCTTATATACCTCCTATCCCATCAGTCACTCCACAAGATCCCCTTCTTGCTAGTTATTCTAAAGATATGTGTATTATCAATCCAATTGGATTCAATAAACCTTCCTCCATAATTAAACCTACTCCCAAGATCACCCTTGATGTCAAGCCACTAATGTACACTAGATACATTCTAAATATGATCGCTATGGTAAAACAATTATTGATCTTGAAGTATATGTGGAATACTATGGACCTTTACCTATGTTACCTAGTGATGAATCCATACTTGAGTTGATCCATGGTTGAGAACCTTAACTTCCTCAATAACATTAAAAAATTGGGAATTTCAAGTGAAATGTTCCTCATTTTAACTTCATTTCTAGCATAGATCTCAAAACCAATCCCATTTCCTCTCTTTCAATTTGCCATATCATTTTCAAGATGGAAATGTTATGCTTGTTGAGGAAACCATGAGAATAGAATATGGCACACCCTCATGTCCTCGACATATAAAAGTTTCTTGAGAAATCATTCTAACTAATAATGATAATTTTAATCTACTCTTTGATAAATATAATGAGACTTTCACTTAGTCATATGAGGACATGCTTGGTATCAGTCCTAGTATCATTGTGCATATCATAATTGCATACCCCGATGTCAAACCCATTCAAAAAAAATAATAGAAATTTTCCCCAAATGTTTCCACGATATGTCATAAATAAATTATCAAATTATTATATTCTAATTTTATTAAATCTATGGACTATTCTGAATGGGTGCCAAACATTATTCCCATTCATAAAAACATTACCATGGTTATTTGCATCTACATCGACTTCCATAATCTCAACCTCACTCATCCAAAGGATAATTTTTAATTACCTTAAATATATTATATCATAGATTACACTATGGGATATGAAATTTTAACCCTCATGGATGGTTTTTTAGGCTATAATTGAAGCCATATCACCCCTAAATACCAAAACAAGACAACATTAACCAAAGAATAGGGTACCTATTATTATGTTAAGATGCCCTTTGAACTTTAAAATGCACTAACTACCTAAAAATGGGATATGACCCACATTTTTTATTACCTTATACATAATATTATGGATGATCACATCAAAAAATCCAAAAGTCAAAAAACCCATCTCTTTGATCTAGCCATCATCTTTGATTGACTCATCAAGTACAAAGTTAGAGTCAAACCCTACAAATGTGTCTTTTGGAATTAAATCTAGTAAATTTATAGGGTTCTTAGTCTCACTTTATGTTATTAATGTTGATCCTAATAAAATAAATTCTATATTTAAAATTCCTATTCCTCAATCCATTCTAAACATTCATACTTACCTCAACAAGCTTGGTATAATTCAATGATTCACCCCCAAAATGGCTTATCATATATACTTTATTAATTACCTTATTAAGAAAGGTAATGCTTTATAATGGATTGATATTTTTTAGAATGCATTTTAAAACATGGAATAATCATTGCTTCATTTTTTTACCCTTAGATCACCTTCCAATGATCATCCCTTGATTTTGTACACTTCTATTCCCATATCATTTTGGGCAATGCTTGCCTAGAAAGATGATACTATAAGAGAGTATGATATTTATTATATTATTTGAGGCCTCATCCATTAAAAAAAACATTATACCAAATTATAATTTTATTTCTTCATTATCTATTTTATGGCTAAAAATATTTGTCTCTACATGCTCTATCAAATAACCTATGTCATCGTTCACTCTGACCCACTTCATCACTTTTTATCCAAAACACTTTTAACCAAATAAAAAATTGGAAAGTGAATGGTTCTATTAATTAAATCATTTTCACATCATAACACAAAAAACTATCAAATGGAAATTCATTATTTAACAACTCATAGTGACACCCATACGTGCTACAAATCACCTTCAATATAGTCTGCCCGATGATAAGATTGTCTATATTAAAGGTCTTAATTAGGTTGTCTCTCTTAAATATTTATTTCATAAATTCACTACTAATTTAGAAGCAAGTAATTAATAAGATACATATATCATTAATGATACTACTAAATCCAAATTAGTTATCGAAGAACTTTTTGAAATTACCATCAATTTGTATGAAGACACCTAAACCCTTCACTTTGATGGTGCTAAATTCTCCAAGGAGCTAGGGTAGGTTGTATACTAAATAATACTCATGGTAAAATAATACCTTTGGTATTATGTCTCATATTTCATGTCACTAACAACATGTTAGAATATGAAGCATTAATCTTGGGCACAAAAGTGGCACTTAACTTAGATATTCCATACTTGTACACTTTGGGCGACTCCCAACTTATTTTCTACCAGGTTAATGGTGATTACCAATGTAAAAGTGAAAATATTATCACTTATAATCAAATGGGTACCACCTTCACCAAAGAGTTTGCCTCTTTTACAATTGAGCCCATTCAAAAATATCAAAACTCTCTTACTAACTTTATTGCTTATTCAATATCCTTATTTCATCCACATCAAATTCTTAGCAATTCCTAATTTATTATTCAAATAATAAATTCTCCATCTTATATCCAACCACAAAATTCAATTGTTCATCATATTGAGGCTATACCTATTCTATAGAACCCATGGTATAAAAACATTATCCAATTCCTTGAACATTAAATTTATCCTTTGGGCATATATTCTCACAAAAAAATAGAATTCAAAAATAAGCTTTTAAATATCTTTTGATATGGTACCCTTTATTATCATAACATAAAAGGTACCCTGATACATTATGTAATGAAAGAAGAGGTCCCTCCTCTCTTTGAACAAGAACATGGGGGAATTTGTGGTGGTCATTGTATCAAACATGATACAACACATAAATTACTATGTAAGGGATACTTCTAGCCTACTTTCAAAAATGATGTTATCAATTTTGTTAAAAAGTTTAGTCCTTGCCAACTCCATGATGATCTAATCCATTCACCACCAATTGAGCTCAAAACTATGGAATCTCCTTGGACATTTTCCATGTGGGGATTAAATATCATTGGAAAACTACCTCAAACACAAGATGGGAATGTTTTTATCATCATGATTATTGAATATTTTACCAATCAAGTAGAAGCCATGACTCTTATCAACATCACAAGAACCATTATTTACAAATTTACCATAAACCAAATCATTTGTAGTTTTGGATTTTCCTATGCTATCATTTATGATAATGGAAGTAATATAAAGAATAATTATGTGAAGTAGTTATGTGTTAAATTTAAATCATCCCACAAATTTTCCACACCCCATCATCCACAATGTAATGGCCAAGGTGAGGCCATTAATAAAATTATAAATAAAATCCTTCAAAAGACCATCCATGAAACCCACAAAGATTGGAATATTCATTTATATCCTACACTTTAGGCCTATCATACTATAATTCTTACTACCACTAGGGTAACACCATTCTCATTAGTCTATGGTTCTGAGTCTATCTTCTAATTAGAAGTTGAGCTTACCTCCTTACATATATCTCTTCATAATATAATTCCCAATGATAAATATGTGAATATCACCTTCATTATCTTGATCTTCTTGATGAACACCATCTATCCATTTTACAAATAATCACCAATACAAGGCTCATATTACCAAGTAACATAATAAAAAGGTTAAAGTTTGCACTTTCAATTTTGGTGATCTAGTCCTTGAATTAGAATATACCCTTGATAAATAAGGAAAATTTTCCCAAAAATGGTGGGGACCTTATTTAGTGAAAGATATTGTTGGTAATAACACATATTGCCTCCAAAATAATGAAGGACATGTTTTCAAAGATCCCACTAATGTACAATTATTGAAGAAATACTTTGATTAGATATTTCCATTCTTATCATATTTATATATGCTATCTAACTAACACTTTTTTCAAGATTTATACATGGGTCTCACCCTCTGAATTAGTCTCTTCTTACACAAACCATAGTTCCTTCTCTTGGTCCCTTGGTTTCTTTTTTATGTAGAGGAATTAATATATACAACTTTGAAACAAGCTCAAGATACAAAAAGACAACTTTTTAAATATATACAACTTTTTTATGGACTATTTCCTTCTAAAGTATTCTCTTCTTACACAAACATTATATTTCATTGACAAAAGATACAAATATTGGTAAAACTTACCTGGAGCAAAAAAACCTTCTAAAAAAGCATGCATAGGCCTATGTGGGTAGAACTATAGGTTTTGAGGAAGATTAAATATTTTTTTGTGAATTTTAGTATTAAATTAAATTTTTATTCAACTAATAAACTTATTAACTACATTTATAATACAATGTTAATCTAAATTATTTCAAGAACTGTCTCTTTGAACTTAAACTTGTTGGGAGATACATATAATTCTTGAAAATTGAGTTTCTTCTCTATTCTGCCTGAAGATGGTTAAATTTTTATAAAAGTATCAAGATATTAAATAATGAGTTTTTAATAAAAATAAAAAATGTTTCATTTATCAAATAGACACATTCAAAAATTGATCTTTTATATTAAAAATTCACCACCGTTTTGAACTTATAAAGAATCCTTGTGTAATTGTCTTCTTTATTTAGCTATACTTATCTCTCTCTCTCTCTCATTCTTGGAGATTAAAAAAATTATTTTATACTTAATTATGATCCATTTAAATATTTTAAAAAATAATATATATTCAATGTCTCTAATTGTCCAAGATTGCTCCAACATAGGTTTTGAATGGACTTACAATGTATTTTTAACTAGACCATTGACCAAACATGACCAATAACGTGAGCCAAGATGATAAATACACTATAATTCATATTAAGGCTATATATAATCCAATAGAACTAAATTCCATCATTAATATTGAGCAAAGTTTTGTAAAAGTCTCCTAAACTAAAGAAAACAATTGAAAATTTTGAATTTGAATTTTGGCAGGAAAGTGCCAAATTCAAATTTTAAGCTATCTAACCTACTCAAAAAAATTGTAAATTATTCAAAATTTAAAATTAACACCTATAAGACACATATAGCTAACTAATAAAAAATTAATTGATTATAACAAGCCAAAATTGTAACTAGGACTCATGAGCTATTGTTCATGAGGTATACAAGAGTATGACCATGTTTATTTATATATTATTCTATAATCCAAGTATAATATTCATGAGGATGGTTTTTTTAATAAAAAAGATACTAAAAATACTCTTTGTTTCTTGTTTTTTTGATAATCTTCTTGTCCAAGATGGTTTTCAGTTCCTCCTTAGCTATTGACAACTGACTTGCACTCTCTTGGATTATTTTAACTTATCATTATGTTTTTATTTATCATTTTAATCACCTTATTTAAAATTATATAGGTATACAACATTTAAAATGGAATAAATTCCCACTCCACTAGGTATTTCTATCTCATAAGCATTGTTAGAAAACTTATTTAAAGCTCTGCAATGACTTATCTTTTTCATCTTAAGTTTATTATACTAACCTTTTTGAAATATATTATTCATCAAGTGATCCAAAACCATACCACCAATTTAAAAATTTATGTCTCTTTTCTTCAAATCTACTTGTTTCTTATATTTATCCACACTTGTCTCTGATTGCTTTTTCACATGTTCATGTATTTATTGCATATCTACAAAAAACTCCTCCCCTTCAGCAATCATTTTCTCCATTTTTCTCAAGTCTCTTTATTAAAACACTATGTAAACTTTGTCAATGGTAGAACTAAATACCATTTCTTGATATTATCTATTGATAGACACCTTAGAAATTTTCCTAATTTTTTTTTAACCAACTCATGTTGTCCACTTATTTGAGGGTGGTATATTAAATTAGAACTTAGATTTGTTCCAAGATTATTTGATAAGGTCCTTCAAGAGTGACCTTCAAATTTAGTGTCCCTATTAGATATGATGCTTGGTGGAAGTCCACGTATCCTACCAACCTAAAAGATTTTTTTTTTTTATGTGTTAGTATCATTAATATTTTTTCAAGGTATAAATTGTGCCATTTTGGAAAACCTATCCACCACTACAAAGATAGAGTCATAGAATATTTAAGTTCTAGTCAGTCCCATGATAAAATCCATACTAATAGAGTCCCATGGTATATTTTTGATGGGCAAAGGTTGATACAAACTTGCACTTATGCTTTTACCTTTAGAAATTTGACAAATCTTACATCTTTCTACATACCTTCTTACCTCTACTTACATTCTAGGCCAAAATTAATGCCTAGTGAGATGCTCTAATGTCTTGTCAAGTAAAAAATGTGATACCATACTCCCATAATGCTTCTCTTTATCAATTTCTCCCTCATTGAACTCTTTGAAACACATAATTGAATTCCTTTAAAAAATAAGCCATCGTGTATCATGTAATCCAACCATGGTTATTTATTCAAAGTGGTTGGATGCTTACAAGCCTTATAGGTCTCTTAAAAATATTCATCACTCTCATATAAATCCTTAAGATATTCAATGCCTACACTCTCAAGATAAATTTAATGGACTATTAATTCCCTTCTACTCAAAGCATGTGCCACCTTATTACTTTGGCCTTTCTTATGTTTGATAGTAAAATTAAAATTATACAAATAATCTATCCATTTCACATGCCTCTAATTGAGCATGGGATGACTAGTGATGAATTATATAGCATAATTACCTATGAATATCACAAACTCTTTAGGCATTAGATAATGCATCCACTTATTTAAGACCTACACCATTACATAGAACTCCAAATCATAAGATGAATACTTATTTTTAGTATCATTTAAATTTTCACTAAAATAGGCTATAGGTCTACCCTCCTAGCTTAAGACATCCCCAATGGCTACTCCACTTACACCACACTCCATACAGAATACTTTATTTAAATAAAGGAGTGTAAGGATGAATTGTTCAGTGATTTTCTTTCTTCAAAAATTAAAACTTTCTTTCAGCTATGTTAGTCCATAAAAAAAAATTATTATCTCCTCTAATAGCATATACTATTGGAGTAAAAATTCCATTGAAATTTCTAATGCATTTTATATAAAAGCTTTCAAGGCCATGAAAAATTCTTACTTTTCTAGTTGACTTGGGAGTTGGCCACTCCATTATGGATTTCACTTTGTCCCTATCCATTTTTAATACTCCTTGAGATATCACAAAGCCAAGATACATCAATTTTATCTTTATTAATACACATTTATTGATATTTATTAGTAAATTCTCCTCTTTTAATATTATCATAGCCAAATGCAAATGATGGAGATGTTATTCTTTACTATGATTTCAAATTAGTATGTCATCCAAATAAACTACAACAAACTTACATATGAACAAATTAATAACTTCATTCATGAGTCTCATAAATTTAATATGTGCATTAGTAATTCCAAATGGCATGGAAACCATTCATATATCCCTTCATTAGTACTAAAGGCTATTTTCCATTCATTTGCATGCCTAATTTTGATTTGGTAGTATCCACTCTTGAGGTCAATCTTGGAGAAATAGTTTTATCCACTCAAAAAATCCATCAAGTCTTTAATACTTGGTAGAAGAAACCTATAAATTATTATTATCTTTTTTATTTCTATTAAATATATGCACATTCTCTAATCTCCCTCTTTCTTGGGTACTAACACTATTGGCACTACACATGGGTTAAGGCTCTCCTTAACCAACCACTTATCCAAAAGTTATTGGAATTGATTTTTGATCTCAACATTTTATTGTGGTGTCATATTATATTCAACCTTATTAAGAAATATTGCTCTTGAAATGAGGTCAATATGATGATTGATTTTTCTCATGTGTGGAAACTCACCAGGTAGTTCATCTACTATGATATCAACATAAAACTTTAACACATCTCGAACCTCTTGATGTAACTCATTCAACTTGGTTGATGTTATAACTATTCTAGGTTTGAGTACCACTACAAATCCTAACTCTTATTTCACTACATTCATAAAGTCTTTTTCACTTACTAACATTACACTTGAACCAATATTTTGTTCATGATCTTCTTCTTTCATAGGTAACAATGTATGGCTTATACCATCCTTCTTCAAGGTGTAAAGATTTATCCTTCCATCATGTGTTGTCTTCCTACCATATTTATAATGCCTTCCAAGTATCACATGTCATATGTCCATTGCCATAATGTCACAAAGTAATTTATCTTTATAACTTCCAGTTTGAAAATCCACCCAACATTGTTCATTAACCAATACATAATGCCATTTTTTATCCATGAAACCTTATAGGGAGTTGGATGGGGCAGCCTTTTTAGTCTTAGTTTATCCACCATTTCAACTAAAACTAAGTTATATGTGATACCTAAATAACCACTTTGTATCACTTACCTTGACACTTGCATGAGGTCTTAAAAAGAGTATTTCATTATGTAGGTTATTTATATTTAGGTGTCTTAATCAACACTCTCTTCATAAGTAAATATTCACCTACATTTAGTTATTTCACATGATATGGAGAGCCAAAAATCTTCTCTTATGTTTCTTGAACAAATTTATTTATATTTTCAATCCTATAACTTCTTTCTTTTTGACCCTTAGACACTCCCAAAACCTATGTCTATAAAAATTATTACACTTTAAACACTTACCTATGAATCCTTTGGATCCTCTTCCTCTTAATGAATATCCAATTTTGAAATATGGCCTCTTAACTCTAAATCCACCTCTATGATTAAATGAATATTATTTTTAAGTGTTATCCTCTCCATCACTTTTTTGTGAGGTATGTCTACCTTCTTATTGACCCCTTCCTCTATAACTTCTACCTATACCTCTATTATATTATACTTGTCTTCTACTAAGCTTGTTGTGTAAACTAAATTATAAGTGATAATAAAAAAATAATCTTAATATAGGCTCGATTCAACCTAATATAGATAAACAAACAAAGAAAAAAGAAACCACAAGCTTTATTCTTCAAATACGCAAGATTTCTCCATTGTGATGTAAAATTGATTTGTTCTTTGAAAATGTGGTGCTCACTCTTCCAATGAAAAAGAGAATGGATAATGTTTTTGTGAAAAAATATTCTTGTGTTCTTTTATTCAATTTGATTCACTTGAATTCATTTGTGAGTTAAACTTTGTTAGCATAAGTCTATATTCTAATTCTTGAAAATTGAGGTTTTCAAGTTTATTTATAGATTTTTGGAGAAGGATCCAATGGTGAAGGATTATTTGAATTTTTTCAATTATCCCAATAATAAATGATGGATAATGAGCCCTAACCTATGAATATGAAGACCATTTCAAATGGTTGAGAGAAGTATGGGGTTGATTAGTTGAGTTAGTAGCACTAATTTAAACTTCTTGATAACTCAGGGGATGAGTCATATAAGGTTGGAAAGTTTTGGATTCAGTTGGGATGAGGGAGAAAAATATGGAAGATGTTTAAATGAGTTGTAAAATCTATATTTTTATATTTAAAATAAGGATTTAAGTGTGCATAATTGACTAATTTAACTAATTCAATTATTTGAATGTGGAAGGAGAGGTGACGTATTATTAAAATAATTATTAAATATATTTAGGTGAATTTTGACACTAAATGAAATTTAAGTGTCTAAATTTTCACCTATTTTAAAGAGTTTCATGAAGCAATACTATTTTTGAATAATAATAAAAGAAGTAGAGTGTTGATGATTAAAAAGGAAAAATTTGCCCCAAAATGAATGAAAATGAGTGTGATGATTCCCCCTTGAGTGTTTGTGTGATAAAATGGAAAAACACTTGAAATTGATGAAAAGAATAAATGGAAAAAGTAATTTGGAAAAATAATAAAGCAATTTGTGTCAAAATCAATGTCAAACTTTCAAGATGTGGGTTGTGTAAAAAGGTTGCCCCTAGTTAATGAAAACTAGAGTATGGATTTAAAAATTAATAGTTTAACCATTCATATATTGCATTCTTACTATTTTTATAATGATGCAAGGGTTTATTGAGTGGTTGTGGGAATGATATATCCTAGTAATAATAATCTATGGGTTTATAAATAGAAAAACAATATTGAACTTGTAAATGATTATTTTTATTTTACATAGATAGATTGTTGCCAGATTTTGAAAACAAATTTAAAACTAATTAATTTAATGTTTCTATAAATTTATAAAATGGATGAAGAATGAGTATTATGAAGTGATGGAAATGATAAAAATATCATCAATAATACAAATACTTGTCTCAATACTAACATTTTAAAGATTGTAGAGGGTACATGTAAAACTAATTACCCCTAACTATTAAATGCTAGAAAATATATTGGAAAAAGTACATTTCACACTTTATAGATTGTGTTTAGACTCAAGGATATCATGAGTGGATGTGAGAATGATATATCCCAACAATGGTAATCCACAAGCTAGAAAATAAAAAATATAAATTATTTAATTTGTGATAAAGATTTAAAAAATTGATATTTACAAGCATTGATAAGGAGATATATCTCTTTGATTAAATTACAATAGAAAATGTGGATGAAATGGCTCAAATAGATTATGGTGGTTGCCAAACTAGCCCTATATACCCCATGTCTCTAAGCATTTCCTACATAATCCACTATGGATAAATTTTGAGTGGGGATATAAGGCCAAATGTTGTTCTCCCAATGCAGTAAGAGAAGTGATGATGCAATGTAAGATTGATCCATGGATGATATTAACATATTTAAGTTAATGATTTCACATTGTGATTGGATGATGGATTGAGTTTCCCCCAAGTAATGATATATTCTAGGATTGAATTAAGAATTGATATATCCCAAGAGAAGCTGCATGCTTTGAGGTGACCCATGAATCATGGTTCATAAGAATGGATGTGGGAATGATATATCCTATTTTAAAGCTATGAAATTAGATTGGTTGATTAATTGACTGATTGATTGACTAATAAATCAATGGGTCAATGGAGAAAGGATGGATATTTTGAATTTTTGATCCCAATTGATAAGTGTGGGAGATTGAATGGAAAGATGAGGAAATAATTATGGATGATTGATATGCAAGCAATAACAAAGAAATGAAGTGACTACATGGATTAATGATGATGGATAAAATGATTCAACAACATGGATAAGATAAGGATGAATGGAAGAGAGAGATTATTATGGGACAACAAATTTAGTTTTGTGTAGTTAAATGCTTATAAAATGAGAATAAAATGATTTCATAATTATTAGAATGATAAAATTGGTATGAAAAATGATGAATTCATTGAACAAATTGGTGATTTAGTTGGTAAATGATTTTGTAACTATAATGAATTTTCCCAAGATGACACATAGATGCTTCATCTAATAATGTGAGAAGGTTTGATAACAACCTTGTGTTTATTTTGTTCTTACATTGGATGTCCAACAATAATTACAATTGAGTAAGAGTTGTGTAACCTAATTTTTGATATTGTGCATGAAAATATGCACCAATGGTATAAAAATACCATGATGACTATCATGTGATACATGTAAGGACCAGTAGATTCACAAGGACAATACTTAGTGCATAATGATATGGAAGATCATAATAAGACTATTAATAATACACATAATGATCTAGACATAAGAAACAACAATAAAGATATAATATAAAAATAGATGTTTACAATAATGAAAATGATGTAAGTAAAAGAAACACATAAATAAATAAACATTGCAAAAGCAAGTAAACACCCATGATGTAAAATAATGTAAATGACCATACAAACAAGTAATAAATGACTTTTTTGGATATACTTGGCAAGATTAGAACCATTTGGCATATGCAATTTTTGACAATGTTTAACTATTTGATGAGTAATCCATATAGGGGATGACTAGGGTACATAACTAAGTACAAGATATTTTTTTATTGTTTATTGTATTTTATTTTTATATTTTGTTGCATTTTGTATTGTTTTGAATTTTATTGGAGTTTGTAATATTTTTATATTTTTTTGGGATTTATAAGTGTATATATAGGAAATACCAACAAAGGGAAAACCATATTATAACACTTAAGAGTGAATGGTATGGGTTGGAAGGAATACATTATTTATGAAGTGTAGATCAATAGGAATGGATTGGAATTAAGATGATAACTCTAAGGAACACATGATGTAAGAACTAAGTGTTGAGTCATCAAAATAGAATTTCAAGGATATACCAAGATGTTTCTAAGAACACATCTCAAGATGTTTTCACTTCCTTACCAAGGTCAACATGGGAAGAAGGATGGTTTTGTGATGGTAAGATTGGATTAATAATTATGGGTTTCAATGTGTTTAGGATTAAATGTATAAGGATGGTATTGGATATCTAAGGGTGTTTAAGGTTGGGTTATGGTGGTTAAAGATGAACATATGACTATTTAAATAGGCATAGGATTGGTAATCATGTTGTATGATAACTTAGGATAAGTAAGGATGGTTTAGGGTAGTGTATGATGGTAAATGATGGGAATAAAAAATTTTGTAAAATGGGTAAGGATTGAGGGATGATTTGAAATGCATAAGATTGAAATGGAATGAGCTTACCCCAAAGTCTAGGGTATTTGTATACAACTGATTATTTTTTACATGATGTTAAAAATTGGATTTCATCATGGTAGTTTCCCAAGGTTCCATATAAATGTTTTCACCTATGGATAAATTTATTTCTTTTTCTCTTTCTCTTTTTGATTTTATTTTTTGATTTGCCTTTTTATAATTTTAAATTTTTTTTATATCTCTAAAAAGGGTTTGAGATGCATGATGCTTACCATTATTGATATTTTAGGTATGAACTTTAGAGATGTCTTTAGTAACTTCATTGATTTCTAAGTTGGCTTCTTCCATATTTACTAGGGTATAGTCATAACCACTACAATAGAGGTGATACCATATAGGGTGAATTAAAATGTATGTTGGATGAAGGATGTGTGTTGAGTATATAAAGGATTTGGAGGGATGTAATTATATTATAGATAAGTATATGTGTCATGATGTAAACAATGAATGGGAAAAAAAATCTTACGTTTAACAAGATTGGGAATAACTGTAAGTTAGATGATTTGATAATTTAATTTTGCATCAATGATATATTTAATTAGTGATGGGGATCTATCTTGTAACTATGTTAATGTAGAGGATATATTAACTTTCTTATCCATTGGTGCCATAGAGAGGTTTGCACTAAAGTATTATTCTTGAATGTTTTGATTGGGATTTAGATTTGGATTTTCCAATAGTGCCTCAAAGAAGTTTTCACTAAGGGACTTATATTTTTAATTTTTTATATTTTGATTTGGACTTTGACTACAATTTTTGATCATCTGATAGTGTCTCAAAAATATTTTCACTATGAGATGTTAGTTTTATATTTAGACTATAGGATTCATTTTGATTGAGGTACACTTGTTGTTCCTCAGAATAAGTAGATTTTTATTGATGCTATTCTATTAGGAGACCAACTAAGATATTTTCACTTAATTTATTATCATGGAAGGAAGTTGACTATAAGTAAGATTGTTGGTCCCAATAAATAGGTGTAAGATACTAGATTGTAAAATGGAAGGCATGATTGGTGATGTTTATGAAAGGAATGATGGCAACACAATCCTTGTAAAAACTATGAACCAATCCTATTTTGACTATGGATAAAGCTCACTTCAAAATAACAAAAATATCTCTAACATATTTACATTAACTTTTAAATGTTTTGTAGCTAATGCTATATGGTCTAGTGTTTACCTCAAAATGGATGAGTTTGATTTTTCCTTGCTCATGTATTGTTTTGTCTATAAGTACCTCTATGACTTGGGGTGCATCTTATGGGATAATGGGAAATTCAATAGGTGATAAGGGTTTGGATTTTTGGCCATTAGATGATGGGCTATGTTGGTTAAAGGAGGTTTTGTCCAAGATACAATCTTGGTCAGAAATGGGATCTTTATTAAAAATGGGATCTTGATCTTGATCAAAGATAGGTTTTGGTCAAAGATTGGATCTTCAATAAATATGGGATCTTCATAAAAAATGGATGGTAAACCATGGTTATCAAATGTAGGTTGATCAAATATGATTGGCTAAAAATGGATGTGTCAAAAATGGGATATCAAGAAATAGATGGAATGTTATGACCTTGAATTAGAAGTGGTGTGGATTGATTAAGCTCAAGGAAGACATCTTGGCATATCCCCAAGCTATGATTTTTATAAATAGATATAATTGGATCTATATTGATGTACCCTTTGTTAATAAAATCTTAAATATAATTATTTAGTCTCATACAATAGTTTTTAGAATGACATTCAATTTTGTGATAATCAAAATATTCATTAGGTCTATACCGCTCAAGTTTTGGGACATTTGACTCAAAGTATTTGGTGTTTAGAAATATGACTAAGTTTGTAGTGACCAATTTTTTAAATAATACATCATAAGGTTCCCCTAAAGGAGTGAATTTTTTCTTAATAGGCATAATAGTATTATTGATAGGTTGGGAATTTTTTATCTATTGTAACTTTTGGGGTGGAATGATACTGGATGGTAGAGGTGATATAATTGGATTCTATTTACTAGTGTAATGAGGGATGTTAGAATTAAGAAACTAATAAATGGATGGGAGATTTTATTTATTTTATAAAATATGGTCACTAGTGATAGGATGATGTTGATGTGGAATGTTTTGGTATTCCCTAGTAAGGAAGTGGGATAGATAGGTAACTTGATCTTGGAAGGATGGATTTGTTGGATTTGTGTTGAAGGTGAAAGTATTTAGATTTGGTGGATTTGTGAAGGTTGATGTACTTGAATCTATTAGGTTTGTGAACAAATGTGAATTTGATGTAGTTTGGTTTAAATTTAGGAATGGGTTATATGTAGAACCAAATGGTTGATTTTGATGAGTATGAAAAGGTTGGTTTTGATGGATGTAGGAGTTAAAAATTTGATTTTTATGGAAGTTATTTGGATTTGATTAAATTTAGGTTTGATTTGTAAATAGGTTTTGGTTAAAATATAGATTCAAAAGTGGTGGTGAAGGTGAATCAAAAGTTTGATTTAGATTGATGTTAAGGTTGGAACTAGATGGGTTGGTGAATGCATTTTCATTTAAAATTGATGAATTTTGATTTATGGGTGGGGTGGAACTTGTAAAATAATTTAAATATTTTTCACTATCAAATCCAAAAAACTGATTCAATGTTATCCCTAAAGTAAAATTGGATGTTGATTTATGGGTAAACATGAATAAGTATTAAAGTTTGAAATTAATTAATTGATGTTTGGATTTAATTGGTCAATTGGTAAACTTGAATGACTATTCAAGTTTGTATTTTATTTATTGATGGATTAGGATGAATACATATTCATACTTGGATTTATATTTACTAGATGATTAATTGGATGTTGATTTAAATATGTGTTTGAATCAAAATTGGTTGGATGAAACCTTGGGTTATAATGTGGATTATTTGGATTTGGATTTGTGATATAATTGATCAAGTTATTTTTCCACATATCCATGTGCCTTGGAATGAGTTATGTTACTAAGGAAATACTTGACTCGATAATGCAAAAGACCTGAAATAAAAATCTAGTAAATCAAAATACCAAAGTGACTAAAAGTTTGATTACTAACTAAATGCTTTTGAGATTTTAGAAAGTTGTGAACTTTAGGATAAAATTTAAACTAAAAATAATTTTTTTGAAAATAATTATTTTTCAGCATGTGGTAGACACAAGAAAACAGCAAACAAATTTATATTGTAAATAGTAAAAAAATGCACATAAAAGGTGAAAAACTAAGATGAGGGTTGTTAACAACTATTGGGCCTTTTGATGTCAATGAATTATCTATAATATCAATATTGGAATAATTTTTTAAATCAATAGCCATGGAATATCTTACCATTCCCATGGACCACTGAGTCTAGTTTCAAGGGTGTGTGGAAGGGATCTTCTTGACGCTAATTGTTAACTGATGCACTAAAATTGAACGGAAAAAGAGGTTATCATAGTATTAAGGTTTAAACAAGATTATTTAGAGAGGAAAACCCATGGAATAAATAGATAAAGTAGACACACACTATTTGGTATTGTCCTAAAGTACCCAACATAGCCATAGGGGTCTCAGTCTGTTGATAATTAGTAATATCATATTTCAAGGTAGTTGTTGAAACCCTAGGTATTGGAGCATGAAATCCCTTCACATTAGAGTGTGCTTAAAATACACAAATACTTAGGTAATTATAATAACTACATCTCAATTTATATACCTTGCCAGTAAATAGGGTTTGGCTTACTATGTGGTGGTGAAATCCATGGTCAATAGAGCCTCTAAAAAATAAAAATAAAAAGTAAGTATCCATTTCTGATTTTTGAGTATCATCACCAATGTGACACCAAGGAAAGAGCATACAAAATCACTACTTGGATAACACATAAAATTATGTAAATGTTTCTAATTACTAAGTACCGTCACAAATGTGATGCCAAGGGAAGAGTATACATGATTTCCATAATCATAAACAAAAATACTAAATTAAAATGTGATGTAATTACTAAAAACTTTTGAAAACAAAATTGAAAACATTAGTAAAAAGAAATTGGATTTTTTATTATCTTTTTTGCTAATTCTCTTTGGCAAGAATCCTAAAAACAAGTTTTTAGAATGATTAATTAGTCTTGGAGTAAGGAAACCTACAATAGAACAAGTGAAAACCATAAAAGCAAAGTGAAAAACACCTTTTTGTTATGAAATCATTGTTACATAGAAAGATAGGAAAAGTAAAATTGTGATAAAATCAACACAAGAAAAGATAGAATATAGAAAATAGAAAATAAATAAACCCACGATCAAAAAATGTTTTCAATATCCAAAATGATGAATTCTCTTCCCAAAGAGATAAATTCACTACCCATAGAGATGAATTCGCTGCTCCAAATGATGATTTCACTTCTATAAAAGATGATTTCACTATTATAAAAGATGATTTCATTACTATAAATGGTGATTTCATTGTACTAAATGATGATTTTCCTATTTCCTAACAAATTTATTTTTAATATTGCAAACAAAATAGAAAACATAAAAAAGGAATAACACAACAATTTCACTATGCACTTGATCAAATTCATTGTTCATGTCTACAATTTTTCTATTTATGATTCTAAATTAATTGTTACGTAGTGGAGCATACATAAATGAATAAATAATCATTTATCATAACATTTATATTATACTATCACTCAAAGATATAATATTAAATGCATATGCAAATGTAAACAACAAAAATCAAATGAAAATAATTATCTAAATGCAAAATGATGATCAAAAGATGAAAAAGAGGAGGTAGGGTCCCACCGTTCATGTCATAGATGTGTGAACTAAATATATAAGTGATAAGAAATAAAAGAATCTTAATATATGATAAATTCAAGCTAAGATAGATCAACAAACAAATAAACTAGAAACCACAAACTTTATGCTTCAAATGCACAATCTTTCTCCATTGTGATGTAAACTTGATTTGCTCTTTGAAAATGTAGTGCTCACTATTCCAATAAAAAGGAGAATGGGAAATATTTTGTTTTAGAGGGAGTATTGTAATATTTGATTTAATTAAATTAACTTATTTTGATAGCATAAGTCTAGATTTTGATTCTTTAAAATGAAGGTTTTTAAGTTTATTTATAGATTTTTGGAGAAGGATCTAATGGTGGAAGATTATTTGAACTTATTAAATGATCCCAATAATCAATGGTGGCTAATGAGTCATCACCCATGAGGATGAATAACATTTCAAATGGTTGAGAGAAGCATGGGTTTAGTTATCTAAGTCAACATGACTAAGTCAAACTTCTTGACAACTTAGGGCATGTCATAGGAGGTTGAGTAAGTCATGGATCTGGTTAGGATGAGGGAGAAAAATATGAAAGATGTTTGGATGAGGTGTAAATTTAATATTTTTATATTTAAAATAAGGATTGAAGTGTACATAATTGACTAAGTTGACTTATTCAATTATTTGAATGTGGAAGGAGATGTGATGTATTATTAGAAGAATTTTTAAATAGATTTAGGTGTATTTTGACACTAAATGAAATTTCGGTGTCTACACTTGTCTTAATCTTTAAATGTAAGTTTATAAAATTCTTCAAGAGTCTTGGGGATTGCTAGACTTAATTCATCTTACAAATTATACCTCAATGTAGTAAGATATATAACAATTTTTTTCCTTATCTTCCTTTATATGACTTGATCTGATGGCCATCTTAAAAACTCTTTTGTATATTCCTTAAAACTCATTTATTTTTTATTAAAATTATGTAATCTCTTGAAGAGATTTGATTCATAGTCACTTCAAATAATTTTACCCTTAACTTGGATAATATCTAGTCCCAAGGCTTGATCTTTGAATTGACTTTATTTCTCCTTTCTTCTTGGATGAAATCCCACCAAAGGTATGCATTCCCTTTGAGATTTGTGTGAAAAAAATTCACTTATTTATCCTCTAGAACACTTTCATAATCAAAGTATTTATCTAGTTAATAATTTCTTCTCCATATAAACTTCTTATATATGTATGAAGTTCTAATTTTGGGTTGTAGCCCTATTTTATTACTACTTTTAGTATTCTTTCAATACATTGTTCATCACAGTCTCTAACTTCTACATCTTCCTCTTCTAGATCTTAAGTTTATTATTTTTTATTACTTTCATCCCCTATTAGGACTCCCATTATTTGAGTATCTTTTGTATGAAATCAAAAAATGCATCAAGTCTATAAATCAATCCTAAATCAGAAAAGATATATCCTACTTATACTTATGATTGGGGATATATTAGATAATTGAGAACATGACCAATATTTGAATCTTATAGACCTAATTAGGGAATCTCTTATCAAAAAAATAATACTATGGAGGGTTCCAAAGCCTCCAATCAATCATAATCAGGTAATAACCCTAACTAAGCCCTATGTTTTTATATTCACTATACTAATGATAATTAAAGTCAAATCTAGTGCTCACCAAAACTTGAGGCATAAAATGGGGGTAATAAACAAAAAAATTAAAAATGCATAGAATACATATACTCATTTCAATGTATACATAATCCTAATGCATGTAAGAGAAGTAAAAATGCATATCTATCTACTCTTATAAAGGAGGAACAAAGTTAGGAATACTTACCTTTAAAGATGAACTTATCGATCCTCAATCTCTCCCTTGACCAAGGTGATGTTTAAGAGGTTGTTTTGGTATATAAGTATGACAAGGATAAATCATCTCTAGGATACACAACCTATCAATACATCTAAAATACTTCTCCACAAAACAAAATCTATATCTCTAAATAAAGTATGAAACCTTGAGCTTGCTCCTCCAATAGAATGGTAGATAAGCAGATGCATAATATATCTTAATTATATTCTCTAAATAATGGAAACATGATATTTTATATATAGGTGGATTTAACCCTAAGCCCTTTCAAAATTTTCATTTTATAGGATCAACCCAATCAGCCTAATAATGATATTGACAAAAATTCACTAGCTCACAGGCTAAGTCAGCTAGAAGCTGACGTAGACCCTAAATGAATTTCACTAATAAGAGTACAAGGTCAACCTAGTCAACCTAGTACTAAAAATAGACAAAAGGGGTTTTAAGTTAGGAAAAGGAGGATGAAAGATGGGAAATGACTGGAGGAATGTACAAGATAGAATAAAAATCTTAGGGGAATGGTTATCAAGAGACAAGTGTGTAGATAACAAGTTGAAAAAGGGATAATAATCTTATGAAGCACCAATGGTCTACCCAACCATTTCCTAATTTACCCCTTATGGAATGCACTCAGAGAGATTGAGACTTGATAGATTTCTACAAGATAGAGAGCATCAATAATTGATAAAAGTTTGAAAATATTATGTGTATACATATGCCCCACTTGAATCTATTTATACAAGATAAAGAGCATTAATAATTGATAAAAGTTTTAAAATATTATGTTTATACATATGACCCACTTTAATCTCATCATGTTTCATATGAGTACAACATAGGATGGTTCTTTAATAATAGAACATGATAACACATAACATTGATGCTATGTAAAATTCAATAAGGAGTAACTAAGATATATGAAAGAAAAGAATTGAAAAACACATACCTTTACTTACCTTAGTGCTATAGATAAATAAGGAGACTAGGAGAGAAGTGAAGGCATCAAATGCGAGTAAAATTAGGCAAACATATAGAGATTAGTACAAAAAGTTTAGAATATAGGCATATAGTAGTGGAAAAGATTTTCTATGATGTCACGATTATGGAAATTTTTTATGGCTATAAAAAAGAGTTACTAAAATAAAATATATGAGGGACTTAGGAAAATTAAAAAATTAGGATTGTTAAGGCAATGTTATAATATTTAAGGCAAATGAATGACAAAAAATGGAAAATATATGACAAATTATGGTAGAACACACTGAATCACATAGGAAATCATGTAAAACATAAATGGCATAAAATAATGTAGAACATACTAAATCACATGAGGAAGTATGTAAAACATAAATGAAAAATTAAATATCAATGCAAGAAAACTTTAACAAAGATATGTAAGCAAGTGAAAATTAACCCTAGGTAAGATAAGCATTTCAGATAAACCATAAAGAAAAACATGAATGATTTAAATTGAAATGTAAATCAAGATGTAAGACAAACATGAAGAAGTCATACAGAAAGAGAAACATGTAATAATGTCAAATGTCATATATAAGATAAGTGAAGTCCACAAAAATCAAACAAGAACATGATAAATAGATGAAAATCAAAAGCTCTAATGGATGAAAACTCAAACTTTGTAATTTTTCTAAGATACAATGTAAGAAAACACAACCACCTAATGACATGAATAGTCTTAAAATGAGAGATGGCATGGTAAAAAAATGGTGTAAGGGTGTTTGTGAGGAAGGCTTGGTCCTATCCAAGGTCTTATAGTGCAAATCATAAATTATAAACCAACAGGTGTAATAAGGTAAATGTGATCAATAGTGTAATCAACTAAAAGCAATATCCAACAAGTGGAATTTAAGGAAAATGTAATGTAAATAAGGAATATGAGGTTCCACATGGGTGATGTTAACATCATTAGAAAGAATGAGATACACTAGGCAAGTTAAAAAGGCTAAGAACTATCAAAGACTTAGGACATTTTGACTAACAACCACAAATCTTGGGCTAACAAGTGAAGTATATAGATCAACACATGAAAGTTATATACATGAAAATTAAAATGGACCTACCTTCCCACAACATGTTCCCCATTCCTTAAGACCCCTTATAGATCCATCAGTCTATAGTGAAGATTGGGTACTTGCATGAGAAAGTAGGTAGCACTAAAAGATTTTTTTATTCTCTTTTTCTAATCTACTGGCCTACCACACCCCAATGGACCTCAAATCTATCACGAGGCCAACTATGGAATTTGAGATTTGATTATGAGGAGATGTGCTTAGAATCATGTCTTTTAATGTGATTTAACTTTTAAAATTTTTAAATGTTGTCTTTTGGATCATTGCCTTTTGTTTGTATTTTATTATTTGAATTTTAACTTGTTTTGGATTTTTTTATTCCTCCTCCTCCATATAGATTCAGAGAATTGAACCTAAGTGAAATAGGTTAAAAAAAGAGTAGAAATTACACTTAGTAACTAGAGAAAAGGACCTAAATACCAAGGTGTCTAAAGACTCCTAATATTTCCCACAAGTGTAAAATCTCAAAATTCACCAATGTGAGCCTCAAATGAAATGAAATAAGGGAAATATGGGGATCATGAGAGATTATTCTATGTAATAAATGATACAATGATTAATATGATTGTAGTTAATCATAAGGAGGTGAAATAGTGCTATGAAATAGATGGGGCTATGCCTATGATAGTCATGTCACCATATAATCCATACTAACCTAGAATGGTTCTAACACAAACACTAATGAAAGTAGTAGTCATACTAAAAAGTGGTTTAAAATTTTTTAATGTGGTAATTTATGAGGAAGTCTAGGTCCTATCTATGATATTACATTGTAACTCATAAGGTGAACAATAATGAGTTGAATGCTAAATAATGGGGACAAATAATTATAAAGATACTAAGGTAAATAATGGCATAAAAAGACAAAAATGAAAGAGAAATATAAGAGTCAAAATGAAAAAAAATCCCAAATTTAATATGTAATAAAACCAAAGAATGTAAAGGAAATTAATGATGCTATTAAATTGTGGCTAAAATAGGTAAAATACATAGAAATATAGAAACATGAGATAAAAATAACAAGTAAGATATATGTTAATGTCTATATCAAAGATGAACATGTGAAATACAAGTCTATAAGTCTCTAAAGGTTTCTTGAAGTTGAATTTGTTTATTATTATGAGTTTTAGAATAAGAGTGGGCATCATAAGATACCCTAATGTATGAGTGGATATAGGGATGGGCATCATAAGATTCCCCAAGGTCTTAAAGGACGTGTGGATGGGCATTGCAAGATGCTCCAACATATGAGGTGGAGTGAGGTAACATTAAACCATTAAAATGATGTGCATTGGGTTGGTAGGTGCATTTGGAGATAGGCCAATGTATTGGTTTGTAAGATTTTAAGGAGGTTGAATTTGACATTGGATGTTTAGGAGAGGTATGAAGAGGTAAAGTAGGACCATGTATGATATGTTTTGGAGTAGGCATTTGAACTAGGTACTCCTTAGGTTCATGTGACCTAAGAGGTTGAGTTTCAATGGATGTAGTGATATGTTTAAAGTTTTTCATGTTAGCTATCCTTTCCTTATTGGTGTAGGAATAAGTATTAACTTTAGTTTGAACAACATTAGTGGATGAGGTGTAGGTATGGGATAATTTTTATTATTCATTAGGTATTTTATGGCAATGTGAATGTGGTTATTTGGATTGAATTTGAGAATCATGAAGGTAGTCTTAATAATGTTGTTTTATAAGAGTATCAACATTGACATGTGGACCAAGCAAGGAAGCAAGAAGAAATCAGTAAAGATCAAGACAAGACTCATGAGAATGACCTATAGTATCATGCCACCAACAAAACTTATCAAGATTGTACCATTTTGGAGGAGAGTTGGAAGAATTAAAGATCATGGGTTTAGAGGGTGGAAATTTCTTTGTAATTTGTTCTAGACTCAAGAGAGTGTGAGTTAGGTTAAAATTAGTTGAATTAGATGCTCCATTTTGAGTTTGGGGAGGCTTGGATGAATAAATGTTATGATAAAATTATTGGAAAGGTTATTTATTAGTTGTTTTAGGTGTTTCAAATTAATTCATGATAAAGTCTTGCCTTTTTTTATTGGTCTAAATCTTCTTCTAAAGTTTAGGGGAAAAGATTCAAACTTTATATTGAAGGGGAGGTTTAAGAGCAATAGTTTTAGAAGAGTATCATCATTCATGTTAATGTACACTTTATGAGATAAATACTTTTGTCATTTTATGAAAGTGTGAACAGATTCATTAGGAAATTTCTTAGCATTGATGAAATGGCTAAGGTAATTCTTAGGAAGGTCATCATCTTGGAATTCCTTCACTAGAGCATTGACTAAATCCTCTAGTTGTGAGATGGAATGTCTAGGAAGTTGGTTGTACCATTCAAGTTCATCACTAACAAAGTTTTTGGCTAAGATATTGGTGGTATCAAAGGTGCTAGTTTGGACCCATTCCTTATAGACATTATCTAAATACTTAATAAAGATAGTAAGGTTCTTAGTCCTATTATATGTGATAGTTGGAGAAATGTTTCCAATATCTATGAATGCAATGAATGGGGATAAAGGCTCATTTTGAATATGTTGAATCATTTTGTTATTTAAAGTAGGTTTAGGGATGATATCCTCATTGACATCTCTAAGAGGAGGGGGTATACAATTTTGATTTGGTTGAGACATGACAAATTAAGGTGGTTGACTAGTCATGTGTAATAAATGTTGTTGCATTTACATTATTTGGAAATGATAGGTTGTTTGCATGATGTTCATTTGTTGAACTATTTGTGAAAGAATTTGAGTTATTTTTATTTACGCATTAATATTTTAAGGTGGCGTATTAATTTTGGTGGAAGGGTATTGGGTGGAGGATTCCCAATATTGGTATTAGGAGGAGGACTAAGACAAAGGACCTAAACTACATTACATTATGTAGTTATTGGTTTTCTATTAGGAAAAGATGAAGTAAGAATGTGAATAGTTTCATCTGAAGTAATAAAATAAGTGAGGTTATGATCTAAACCCTTCATTATGCAATGTTCTTGACTAAGGGAAGGTTAAAAAGATGTCATCATTATGAAATGAGACTTGATAACCACACATAGAATAGTTTCAAAATAAAAATATGGTAAGGATACATATAAGAGTATAGAGTTGACTTGATTGACCTAGTAATGGAAATAAGGTCTAAAAACTGAGAAAACAAGGATATAGTGTCAATAGAGTTGACCTAGTACTATAACCTAAGATATAAAGTATCCTGATAAGGATACATATTTGATATGGTTGACTTAGTACTATATCTTAAGAGGTAAAAGTGAATACTAAATCAACCAAGTCGACATAGTACTACAAGAAGGGGAAAAAGACAATTTGTAAGAGATTGTGTTAAATAGAATGACAGTGTGCTGAAAATAGGATTTTTTTTGAAATGTACTTAAAATAAAGAAATGGAAAGAAACACACAATCAATTGGATCAATGAGAATGATCCAATTGAGGCATAAAACAAAAAGCCTTGCACCAATGCTAGCCACTACAAGTTTTTGTAATACAACATACAATGATAAAAGAACAAGTAGTTAATGAAAAGTAAATTCTAAGTCATCATGTTGAATGTTGTCATATTATTAAAGTGTTATTTTAAGTGTGATAGAGAAGTTTCATAAAATTAGGGGGCTATAAAGTAATCTAGGGATGGTTTCATGATGTTTAGGTTGAAAGGGATCTATGTTGGCAAAGGTACAAGCTTGGTATTGGGGCCTACCCCCTCACTTCACAATCCTAAAATGATAAGGGTGTCAGGTGATTTTCCAATATATAACATTAAACACATGTTTATAATCAGCTAGAAAACCAAGTTGACTTCCCCTGTGGTGATGAAATCCAAGTAGGTAGGCCTTGGGTAGATAATTATTTAAATTTGTTTTGAAATTATGTGATTTGGTAGTGTGTGTAAGAAAGAGAAAAATAGTAAAACTAAACGGCATACTAAAAAACCACCTAAATATACTATGTGATCTATTCTAATCATACAAACAAGTGAAAGTGAAAGTGTGAAGTAATTATTAGCATATAGATGTTAATTCCTAATTTGAAACATAATATAGTGTTAGTTTAGATGACAATGTATGCAAAAAATATAGAATAAAGTTGATAGTGTTGCTAATGTAATATAAAATCTAGGGTCTTTAAGAACTATGTCGACAAGGTTGACCTAGTCTTTTAGACATAAGATAGAATATAGAACCAAGTTGACCAAGTCAACCTAGTTTGCTATATGATGGTAGTTTTAAAGACTAAAAATTATGTAAAATAAAACTGTAAGGAATAATTGAAATGAAATAAAGAGAGAGAAAGGAACCTTGGTGGGTTGGAAGATATAAAAGTAATGTGATATTTATATTGAAGTGACTTGAATGTTACTTATAAATTCTACTAAATGTGTCAATTGGGTTGACCTAGTTCTATAGTTCCCTATTTGTTGAAGCCTATGAATAATACTATATTGGCCTGGTCAACCTAGTATGTTTTTTAGAAGCTATTTGGAATACTATACTATCCTAGTGGACCTAGTATGTTTTTTGGAAGTATGCAAGATGACTATGTCGACCTATTCAACCTAGTAACCTCTATCTAATGAAGACCTATACAAATAAAATAGAGTCATTTTTCATAAGACTATGTGTTAAACTTACACATAAAAATTAGAAATTATACTAACCCTTTCAACCTAGTATCATAAATATATAAAAATAATAAATAAAATGATAGAAAATGAAAAATGTGAAGGAAAACCTATAAGGGTTAGATTCACATTGGGTTCACCAAAATGTATGTAATTATAAATTCTTCAAGTCTATAAATCAATATTAACTCATAGAAGATATATCCTACTTACAGTTTTGGGTGGGGATACATTAGATAATTGAGAACATGACTGATATGTGGATCCAATAGACCCAATTAAGAGGTATCTTATCACAAAAATAATACTAGGGAGGGTTATGAAGCCTTCATTCAAGCACAATCAAGTAGTAACCCTAACTAAGCTTTATGTTTTCATATTTACTATATTAATAAAAAGTAAAGTAAAGTCTAATATTGTGTTCACCAAAGCTTGTGGTACAAAGTGGGGGTAATAAAATACAAAATTAAACATACATAGAATACATATACTCATGCCAATGTATAAAAAATCCTAATGCATGGAATAGAAGTACAAATGCATATCTATCTACTATTATAAAGGAGGAACAAAGTTAGGAATACTTACCTTTGAAGACAAACCCATCAAGCTTGAATCTCTCCCTTAGTCAACATGATTTTAAAGAGGTTTTTATTGTATGTAAGGATGACAAGGATAAATAAACTCTAGGCTATACAACCTATCAATACATTCAAGAGACTTCTCCACAAGACAATATTTGTCTCTCCAAATAAAGTATGAAACCCTAAGCTTCTTCCTCAAATAGAATAGTGGATAAGTAGATTCATAATATATCTTACTTATTCTTATCTTGTCTAAATAATGGAAAAATAATCTTGTATATATAGATGGACTTAACCCTAATCCCTTTCAAAAGTTTCAATCGATAGGGTTGACCTAGTTGACCTAGTAATAATATTGACAAAAATTAGCTTGTTCATGAACTATGTCAGCCAAGATCTAACCTAGACCCTAAATAAATTTCACCAATAAGAGTACAAGGTCAACCCAATCAACCTAGTACTAAAAACTTTTGAAAGGGGTTTTAGGTTAGGAAAAGGAGGATAGAAGGTGGGAACTAATTAGAGGAGTGTACAATATAGAAGAAAAAGCTTACGAGAATGGTTTTTAGGAGACAAGTGTGTAGATAACAAGTTTCAAAAGGTAAAACAATCTTATGAAGCATCAATGGTCTACCCACCCCTTTCTTAATGCACCAATTAAGGCATGCACTCAGAAAGATTGAAAATTGGTGGGTTTGTACAAGATAGAGAGCATCAGTAATTGATAAAAGTTTGAAAATATTATGTGTATACAAATTCTAATACTTAAATCCTAGAATCAAAACTAATCCTTAAGTTTTGTAATTCCTCCAACATAGTTTGAATATCGGATCTATTCCTTCTAAGTGGCATCTTGTCTTCTCACTCTCCAAACTATCTGACCAAAAACCACTCTCCAAGCTTGCAAACCAAAGTCTATCAACTCAATCTTGTTATCTAAGAGTTTACACATTCATTTGATCTCCTATAGGTATCAATTGTACTCTGATACCAAATTGATGTAGTGGAATTTGTATAAATTTGAAATAAACTTACCTTCTTAGGCTTATCTCTATTAGCCCTCTTAAAGTACTATTTTGGGTGATTTGATAGCTGTATAAGTTTTATAAACCAAATAATTAGGGATTAAATTATCCTTTATCCTCATTTATCAACACATAAAAATTCTTATTTAAACTCGGAAGGGAAGTATTCTATTTTCATGGATCTTCACTCTTTTAAGTCTCTTCCTAGTACCTCTCTAAAGGCACTTTTATTGATGGCTTATCAAACATAAAGAGTTTAAACTCAAAAAAAAAAAGACATTTTAAGATACCCATTAAGGTATTAAAACACTCTAGAAAATTTTAGGCTTCAAATCTAAAAACAAGTACACTAATGTAAACCTTCTCTCTATCAATTAGGTCTCTTAGGCCTAAAATAGAGTTTTTACTCTAACAAGATCCACACATGCTAATATTTAAAATGAGTTTTTTATTAACTTTTATAATGAAAAATTAATAATCCATGCCAAATTTTTAAGTCTGAATTACTCTCTAAATACCAAAACCAAGAAATGGTCAACACTCTTCACTAGGTCTTTTTATGCAGGCCAAGAGGGGTAAAATGAAGGTTTTTAAAGCAATTCAAAATTTAAATGACTTAAAATGGATTTAAAATGTATATTAAACTTAAATAAATAATTATTAATAAATAAAATTATATTTCATTGACAAAATATTCAAATATTGGTAAAACTCACCTAAATAAAAAAAAAACCTTCTAAAGAACCCTATACAACCTTGTGTGGACAAAACTATAGGTTTTCACGAAGACTGAATACTTTTTTAGATTTTTAGTCTTCAATAAAAAATTTATTCAAATGATAAATTTATTCACTACTTTTATAATCTAATATTAATCCAAATGATTTCAATAACTACCTCTTTGAACTCAAACTTGTTGGGAGATACATAAAATTCTTGAAAGCTGAGTTTCTTCTCTATTCTACCTGAAGATGCTTGAATTTGTCTAAATGTATCAATATTTTAAATAATAATATTATAATCACAATCAAATACATTTAATTTATCAAACAAACACATTCAAAAACTAATCTTTTTCATTGAAAATTGACCATAGTTGTGAACTTGTACAAAATCCTTGTGTAACTGTCTTCTTTCTTTAACTACACCTCTCTCTCAATCTTAGAGATTAAAAGCTTTATTTTTACCTTAATTATACTCCATTTAAATATTTTAAAAAATAATATATATTCACACAAAGTATCTAACTTTCCACTATTACTCCAACATTAGTTTTGAATGGACTTACAATGTATGTTTAACTAGACCATTAACCAAACATGACCAATAACATTGATTTAACATTTTAGGGTTTTACAAGTTTAATTTAATATATTTGGTTAAAGGGATGAGACATATAAATTAATTAAATAATATGAAATAATTATCACTTATTTATCATATATTTTACCTTATTTGAATTTCTAAAAATAGTAATAAATATACATAAATATAGGCTTATTTATTAATGACATTACTTATATGTTCACACAAAATGATTTTATATTGTGAAGAATAATAAAATAAGATATATCACACATTGATAATTGACAACATAACATAATACTGGATAATATAACAAATACACTTTGAGGGGGCAACCTCCACATCAATGTACTAATAGCATAATACTTAACATAATGAATAAAGAATAACAACTAATTTCTATATATAATCTACTTAGTCAAGGTTATTCCATAGGCTGACATATCTAATAACATAGATAAGTGTAACAAGTAAATAAAAGAGGTATGTAAGCCATAAGTCAGCCACACATATCCCTAAACACTCCAATGGTTAAGGGTGTAACAAGCCCTTCCCCTTTAAAACAACATTGTCCTCAATGTTTTGGCAACTTTGGATGATACTACATAAATGCTTCATCCTCCCAAGTGTCATATTCACATGGAATATTCTTCTATTTGATCAAGTACTCTGTAATTGCTCTAGAACGTAACTACTTGGTGCATCATTTAAGGATCACCTTAGGATCAAGAACAACTCTACCTTCCTCATTCAATTCTGGTAATTTTGTTTTAATGAAAACTCTATGTCCAATGACTTTATTTAGGCATGATAGATAAAATGTTAGATGTATGTGAGTGGATGAAGGAAACTCTAACTTGTAGGCAACACTACCAATTTTTTACAAGATTTGATAAGGACCATATTACTTAGGGGATATCTTGTTATCCTTTTTTTGTTACTTTAATGACATATTTTTATATGGATATAAATGAATAAATACCCAATCACCAAGTCAAAATGCATCTCACTTCTATGTTGATCTATCTGTTGCTTCATATGATTATGGGCCATAGCTAAATTTTCATGCAAACTTGCAAGTACCTTTTGTTGATGGTGAATATGTTATTCAACTACATGAACCTTAGGATGGACCTTTAAGGTTGAAGTGATGGATGGAGGGTGTTATCCATATAGTGCCAAAAAAGAGACATTTTAGAATAACTATGAACATAATTATTATACCACCATTCAACAAGTGGTAGCCAATGAACCTATTTATCATTTTTATCAAAAACAAAATAACAGAGATATCCTTCAATAAATTTGTTGACTAACTTAGTTTTTCCATCATATTGAGGATGATAGGATGAATTATGAGCCAATTGGGTGCCCAAACATGTAAATAACTCAATCCAAAAATTACTAGCAAAGATGGGATCTCTATCACTGATAATGATCTTAGGGGTCCCATGGAACTATATCGAGAAAAGTAATAGCTATTATACTAGAAATAAATGGTTGGGATAAAGAACAAACATGAGATTACTTATTGATATGATCTACAACAACCATTATAACATTTTGACCATTAGATCTTAGTAACCCTGTAATGAAATACATAGATATTTCTTCCCAATATTGGATAGGGATGGATAAAGGCTATTAAAAACCTAGGGTTTTGATGGTTTTACCTTTCTTTATTGACAAATCACAACCACATATTTTTGGACATCTCCCTTGAGACCTTCCCAAAAAAATCCTACTTAATTCTGTGATAGGTTTTCAAAAATCTTGAATGAACCCCAATTGGATTTTCATGAAGTTCTTGAAGGATTTTTTTATTTAAGAAGAGAATTCTTACATAGGTACAATATGTCTTTATACCATAATGCATTACCCTTCCATGTGAATTTTTCAAATCCACCTAAACCTTGCTGAATATTTTGAATAAAATCATGGGTAGAACTATCATGTTCCCATTTTGATCATGTTTCATCTAGCCAATCTACCTACAAATGGTTATGACACATAACAATGCCTCAATTGATTCATATTTTCTAGATAATACATCTCCCACCATATTGTCTTTACCTTTTTTTTATAATATTTCAAAATCATAACCTAACATCTTAGTTACCCATTTCTATTATTCTTTAGATGACAACCTTTATTCTAAAAAATATTTGAGACTATCATGATTAGTCTTTACCTAAAAGTGATGACCCATCAAATAAGGTCTCTATTGTTTGAATGCATGCAAAATGGCCATCATTTACTTCTCATAGATGGCTAATTTTTACCCTTTAGTTAATGGATTTCAAATGTAAGTGGTCTACCTTATTACATGAGTATAACACCCATACCATACCTAGATGCATCACATTCAACCACAAAAGTCTTAGAAAAATTAAGAGTGGCCAATACTAGAGTAGTGCACATAGCCAATTTCAATTATTCAAACACCCAGGTAGCTACATCAGTCCACTAAAAGGATTCTTTCTTTAACAAAGAGGTGAGTGGGGTTGCAATACTACCATAATTTTTGACAAACCTATGCTAGTAACTAGTAAGCCCCAAAAATCCTTGGAGTTGCTTGAGTGTCTTAGGAATTGACCATTCCACCATTGCTTGGATTTTTTTAGGATCCACTTTCACTCCTTCATAAGACACTAGATGAACCAAATATTCAACCTCACTAGCCCCAAAAGTAAATTTGGAAGGTTTGGCATACAATTGATTTTACTCCAAAATGGAGAGTACCTGTTTCACATGTTACAAATGGTCTTCCCAATTTTTACAATAAATGAGGATATCATCAAAGAATATCAGAAAAAATTTCATCAAAATAAGATTTAAAATAGTATTCATCAAACTTTGAAAAGTAGATGGGATATTTGTTAGACCAAAAGGCATAACCAAAAACTTATGTCCCTCATGAGTCCTAAAAGTGGTTTTGGGTATGTCTTCATCACAGATCTAGATTTGATGATACCCAGAACATAGATCTAACTTGGCAAAATAAATAGCACCATTCAATTCATCTAGAAAATCATTAATGACAGGAATAGGAAACTTATATTTGATAGTTTACTTATTAAGTTCTCTATAGTTAGGGCACATACTCTAAGTGTCATCTTTCTTTCTCACCATGACAACTAGTGAAGTGTATTTGCTTTGGCTATGGTGAATGATTCTTGCATCCAACATCTCCTGTACCATCTTTTCAATTTCACTTTTTTCGGCATAGGGATACTTATATAGTCTGATGTTGGGTGGTGAGATCTTATTGAAATATGTGGTTACAAGGGCTCTAGATATTTTGTTTAACAAGGTCATAATTACCCTGATTCCTTCCCTAAATAGGACAATTGGGATTATTCCCTCAAAGTCCCAGAATACATGATTCTCTTAGTGTAACCATGGCCTGAGTATGGTATATAGGTTAATCTTACTAGTCCATTAATTGATTGTGGGTAGGTCCACATGGGGTTTTAGGAGATTATAGTACCTATTAAAGGCTAATGGGGAAATATACACCACTCTCCTAGAGCTACCCTCATGAATGATCTAGTCATTATCAATTCTAAAATCTATAAAAATGGGAGTTAGGATATCAATGCAATAAAGTACCTCTAGTTTGGAAGTAAAATCATGGAAGTTATCCATTTGAACTATAACTAGGTCATAGTACCTCCTGCTAACATTGGTAATCCTTTTTTCTTCCTTAGCAATGGATTTCATCTCATTTATGGTCTAGAAGAGCTCAGACCAATTCTTGTTGCCATTGTTTAGGGTTGTAGTGTCTATTTCAGTATCTTTGAAAACCTTTCCTTCACTATCTATGGATAGATATAACTCTATCTCATCTCTTAACTTTTGCCTTTCTTGCAAATTTTTCATGACTTTATTGTAAATGGTCTTTGTGCTAACACTTTTGTGCTCAAATCATAATTAAGCTTCTTTTGGATTTGCTATAATCAATTGGTTTCACTTAGGATAAATGTTATGCAAGGTTTTAGGATTCAAAGCTTTAATAGTGGTATCTCATTTGGAGTTTGGCTCATATGTGATTTAAATTTGATTTGGAAATTTGCCTTTATATGTTTTATTTCTTAGGCACAAATCTTCTTTTTTGTCATTTTTACGTACATGGTGCTTATGTGTTATGATTTCATAACCTTTCACAACATTTTTCATAAATGCCTTTGAAGCACTAGTCATTATTTTTTGAAAACTATCCTTTATATTTGTTCCATTAGATCAAGATCATCGATTAGCTAGAAAAATTGATTATGATCTATGCCCCTACTTATTATTAGTCCCTTTTGGTCTCAATCTCTATAGTTGTGCCACTTGGCACCTCTACAAGCCTTCCAAGCTCTGGCACATTTGTTAGTCATATGTTGAACATGCATCCATCACATGTCAAGCTCATGGGATCTTGAATTTATATTTAAAATTCATTGATGACTGTTCACCATTGGATTATTCACCATGATGATTTTTAGACCATTGGATCCTACAATATGTATGTGCTTTAGTCAGTTCATAGTCGTAAAATAACTTAGGTTAAAATATTTTATGCTAAGATTATTTCATATCAAAAAACATGATATAGACTTAGGTTAAGATATTTTATACTAAGTTTTAAATCAAAGTACATATATGGGGACTTAAGTTTAAATACCTTAGGCTAAGGTTCATTTTATGTTTATTAAACATGAAATAAATTTTAGGCTAAAGTGTTTATGCCTATGTTTTTCAAGATTTATACAAAGGGGACCATGGCTAAATATTTTAAGCCAAAATTTACATTTTGTTTCATAAACACAATGCATAATTTGGTATAAAATACTTATTTTAAGTTCTTAGAATACGTCCAAATGGGTCAAATTGATATATAAGGACCCAATGCTAGATTTTGACATGGAGCTTTATTGTATTTATAAACACAATAAAATCTTTGGTTAGAAGTATTTGGGCTATATTTTATGTCACAAAGACACTTTTAAAATAATACTTAGTATAAGTCTTTCATCTAAGGTTCATGGCATTCAAACAAATGTAATGGGGACCTTAGGATATAGACTTAAACTAAATTCATTTCTGCAAATATTTAGACTATGGGATCATTTCATCATTTATAGTTCAAAGATAAGTTTTTGATCATCCTCTGAGGGATTATATTCATCTACAATGCCATTCATGATATTTTAAACAATATTTTAGAGTATATCATGGTCTTGAGTAAAATAATCCATTAGCTTAACTTTGACAATCTTGTGGATGTCAAATATGTCCCAACAAACATCAAATTATGATCATGTGAACACCAAATTTAGGCTCCTAAAGTTCTTAATTTTGATGTGTTTAAAGTTGATGGTCATACAAATGTCAAATAGATCTCTAAAAATGTCAAATTATGGTCAAGCAAATGTCAAATTTAATCTCATCAAATTCCTACATTCCAACATGAGATTGCCACGTGGGGGCTCTATGGGACTTCTCGATGTCTTGGACTCAATTCACTCCATTTGATCAAAAGCCATGATGAAGAGAGAGACATGTAATCATGATCTAGGAGCTTGATCATGATTGATCCAATTTAATAGGTAGGACCATTTACTTTTAATTCTCAAATGTAAGAGTGTCATATGGTGACTTCATGGAGCCTCTGAGCCTTTGACTTTTCAATATTGCCCTCACTTCATCTAATCTTTGGATTGTGATGAAGCATGAGATGTTAATCATGATCCAAGTGCTCGAACATGATTGTTCCAAAGATATAATTGCTAAGTTATATCAAGATTTCCTTGCATCATCTGATTAAAAGTCCAAAAGGAAGTGTGGATTATTGGATCCTGCAAGATGCATGATATTTAAGTTAGAATCTAGAATGAAATAAAGACTTAGGATAAAGCATTAAGTCTAAAGTCTCATTCATGTTAATAAACATAAATGAGGCCTTAGAATTAAAACTTTATGCTAAATGGTTAAAAATAAAGGGGACCATGTTAAATATAAAATGATCCTACCAACACGAATATTGGGCTTGGTTGGAAATAAATCTTAGGCTAAAGTGTTAAGGCTAAATTCTTGTTTGTGTTAATAAACATGAATGGGACCTTAGCATTAAGGCTTTAGGCTAAATTTTTAGGAAAGTGGATCATGATAGAATTAAAAAGGCCCTACTATACATAAAATTAGACCAAATTAGAGATATAGGAAACAAAAGGGGGGAAATAAAAGGGATCAAAGCTTAATTTTAGGCTAAGGTTTGGTTGTGTTAAAAAACACAACCAAGCATTAACATAAAAATTAGGCTTGAGTTCAAAATAGATTTATAATGTTCCCACCAAATTCAAATTTAAACTTGAACCAAGGGTTTACGCTAGGTTTTAGAACATGAACCATCAATAATAAATCCATGAAACTTATAACTTAAAAACATGAAGACCAATCATTATCAATGTTAGGTAAGCTCAAATAAAAACATAACTCAGTAAGTCAATATTATCAAAGTGGATGATGTTAAAATTCTAAGAATGTTTAAAATAGGCCATGCTTTTAGTTCTAAGCTTCAAAATATATTAAGGGTCCCAATTTTCAAAAATGGGGGTATGTTGACCTCAACAAATGGAAACTTATATGGAAAACATATCAATATGTTAAAACATAGAGACTCTAGTTCAAACAAACAACTAAGTCATCAACTCTAATTAATCAATAACATTATCTATATTAGTTTATGGTTGAAAAAAAAATTTCACTTGTAGAATTAGGGTCAAACTTCAAGATATAGCCATGTTATGTGTATGATTTTATTACACTTACTATTTGCCATGGGATTCAAGAGATAACTTCCAAGTTTCATATCCTTAATCATTAACACTAACTTGGAGAATGTTTAGGTATCCATTAAGAACCATGATTCTAGCTCAAGGATAGCTTGGGCATTACTTTTCTATCAACCAAACATACATAACCCTGACAAAGATGCCTTTATCTCCACTCATGGCCTTGTTCCACTACCAACCAGGCGTCTATAGCCCTGGTGGAGAATGCCAAAATCACCTATGCTTACAAAGATTTTGATTTTGTACTGCATTCTTATTTTTTTGTATTTTTAGATAATTTATGCTTTTAACAAGGTTGGGAACTAGGGTAGCTAGGTTTAAGGATTTGGTCAAGTGTTTAATCCTCAGAGAATCACCTATGGATGTAACCATTATCCCAAGCAAAGATGTTTATTAAGTGCAAGTATGGCTATACCTTAATAGTTTAATATTTCATCCTAAAAGTGTAAATCTTATTAAAACCAAATATAGGTAAAGATAATGTCTAAGTTCTCATGGAATAGTTGGCTTCTTCAATTAGTCTTTACTAGTTTATTTAAATTACAACATTAGGCCTACATTTCAAAACTATGGTTAGCATATGTATTAGGTTCATACATGTACTCCTAATCTTTGGGATTTCAAGAAAACTAAATAAAATTTGAGATCAAGGTTATCCAAAATGACTTATTGGAAACAAGGAACCAAGTAAAAAGAAGTAAACACATAATAGAAAGCAATAAAATTGGAAACAAAAGATAAATAAACTAATATACACATGCTTGCATAAAAATAAGGGACAAGAATGAAAGAGCTAAAATAAACTAACTAGCCTACCTACACTAAGTCTAACCATATTAAAGAGATTATTCTATAAAACCCATGGTAGAGCAACAACAAAGTAGTGCTTGAGGTACTTCCCATTGATGGGTAGTGTGAACTCTGCTCCTTGTCGATCTTTGAGATTAAAGGTGTTATTTCCTAATGTGTTTGCAATCTAATATGGACCAATTCATAAAGGTGTGAATTTTATATGATTTCCCTTAGGCTCAGATGTTTTATCCAAAAAACACCTTAATATATGACCTTTTATCAAACCACATCTTTACCATGCTTTGATGTCTACTAAAATCAAAAATGTTTTTCTCCCTTGCATCTTCCATCTAAATAACATCTATTAATCTTGAATCTATAAGCTCTTTGGCTTCCTCCATATATTATTGCATGAATTTGTACATGGGAAACTCGAGAGTGATAAGAAAGATTGGTTTTTGTACATACACTATATAAATGGTGATATATTTAAGGCTTGTTTGATCCTAATCCTATCTGCCCATAATGCATACTTGATAAGCTTGTGCCAAGTCCTAGGCTTGTCTACATTAAATATTTAAGACAAATGCCATTATCATATGCCCATTCAATCATATCTATGGATGTAAATGCAAAACCATTGTCACACACTAGAGAGACTAGAGTTCCAAATCTAGTATAAATGTTCTCCTCTAATAAATTGATCACTTCCTATGTCTTTCATTATTTGGTGGCTACATCTTTAGTCCACCTCATGTAATAATATATAGTAGTTAGGATGAATATGTGACATTTAGATGAATTTGGTTTAATCACCCCAATAAAGTCAATCCCCCATTATGTAAATGGTTTATCAACCATAACTACTTATAAAGGCATGGTTACCATAGGCTCCTTGGTGTTAAATAATTGGTAAGGGATAAATTTTATTGCATGCTTATGGTAATCCTTGAAAATAGTTGGCCAATAGTATATATATCTAAGGATATTATGGACTTTAGTCTTCCCAAATGGGTATCTATTACTAAACTTCTCATGAAAGGTTCTCATGATTTAGGTAGCTTCCTCTTTTGAGATACATCTCAGGTATACCCCTTCAAATTTATTTCTATATATGACCCCATATTTGATCAAATAATGGGTTTCCTTGAGCCTCAAAGTCCTCTTTTGTTCCCTTGTCAAACTGGTAGGATAGGTACCACTAGTTAGTAAATGAATGATGGAATCATACTACTCACTAGCTTGAAAGGTTTGCTGATATACTTGTATAATACTTAACCTAGATATGATATTAGCAATGATTTGGATCAAGCCTTGACACCTTACCAATTTTTTCATTTTCATTTCTATGTCATATTCTTACAAGAATGACATCCATTTACCTCTACGTTCCTCAATTTCATTCTAGCTCAGCATAAGTTTTTTGATAGGGTCAAGGAGAATAACATGCATCTTATTCCTAAGGATATAGTGCCTTAATTTATTTACTACTTTAACTAATGCATATGCTTTTTTATTAATCAATGAATAGTAAAATCAGCATTTTTGAAGTTAGTACTCATAAAAGCTATTGGGTGATCACATTTATCAACTTTTTGAGTTAAAAATATAAGCATAGTTTGGTCAGATGCAAAATAATAGAGATAAAATTCCTTTGAAAAGTTATGACTTATTAGGACTGGAGCTTGGCTAATTACTTCCTCGATGTAATTGAATGCCTTCCTAGATTCTTCATTCCATGAGAGCTTGACATCCTTATTTATCGTATCATTAAATGGCTTGACAATCTTTGCAAAGACAAAAATTAACTTTCCTATAAATTTTATCTTACAAATAATGATTTTATCTCTTTTCTACTTTTTAGAGGATCTATTCCGGATATGGCCTCTACTCTTTCAAGATCTATAGAGATCCCATATTTAGTTATGACATGACCCAGTATTATTCCTTTAGTAACATAAAATATACTTTTCTTAGGGTTTAAGGAGATTCCATACCTTTTACATCTCTTGAAGACTTATAAATGCATAAAGTGATCTTCCCTATTTTTCCAAAAAATGGTTAGATCATCCATATAAATAGTGATACACTTACCTATCAGACCTTGAAAGGCATGGTCCATATCCTTTTGAAAAGTTGATCCTACATTGATTATCCTAAAAGGCATTTGCTTGTAGGTGAAGGTTCCCAATTTGGTTATGAAGGTTATTTTCATCTTGTCTTCCTTGTTAACCAACACCTAGTTATAACCTGAAAAGCCATCAAGAAAAAACATCATGGCTGAACCTGAAATAACTTGTATAACCTAGTTAAGAGAAGGAAGAGGATATTTATCCTTTTTAGATGATTTATTCAAATTCCTAAAGTTAATGTATAGCCTAATCTCACCATTATTATTCTTGATTGGCACCAAATTAGCCACCTAGGTAGAATGCCTGATGGGAAACACAATTCTATCATATAGTAATCTCTTGACTTCTTTAAAGATCATTGGTTCTAAGATAGGGTTCACAACCCTTTACTTCTTCCTGAAGGGTTTATAATTTTATTTAAGGGGTATAGTATATGTTATGATTCTTGGATAAAATATCCTTAAGTCATTATAAGATCAAGCTATAATGTCTTTATACCTAGTTAACAACTCTTTGGCCTTCTTATTCTCAATATTGGTGTAGGATTTTCCCACATTAACTAGCTGGGGTTGATCTTTGGGGCCAGGATCCATTGAATTATAATCCTTCCCACTTACCTTAGGAATTTTAGAAACCTCAACCATTTTATCTTGGTCAAATAGCCTCTCTAAGGCAATTATGCCTTTGGGAATTTTATTGTCATTCAGCTAAATGACTTTACCATAATACTTATCCTTATTAAATGCATTTTATTTAGTTTCATCAATGATGTGAGCCCTAAATTCTCTAGTATTGGTCATAAAATACAATATCTGTTGATCATCAATGAATACCCAAAAATGATTTACATTAAATGGGACTGAAAGACAAGGTATTAGCTCAATGCTAAAGTTTGGGTAGTCTTGGTTGGGTATGAGATTGGCTGTAGTAGATTCCAACTCATCAACAACTTGGTTCTCTTATATAGGGATGGAGATAATTATAAAATCATTAAAATACTCAATTAGATCCCAGACCTTAAACTTATACCTCTTAAGTTATGAGATCTTGCATTGATTTTGATTATCACTTGATTGACTACTAATTTAGAGTCACCATAGACTAGTAGTTTTTTTACTTTATTATTTATATCAAATTATAAACCTAGGATTAGGGCTTCATATTCAACAATATTATTAATACAAGGGAATTAGAGCATAAGGATGCATGATATTTCTTATTAATAGGTTTAGTAAGGACAATAACAACCCTTGACCTATGCTTATACTTAACACCATCAAAATGTAGCTTCCACATCCTAGGAATAACATGAGTACTCTTGGGATCACATACCTTTGTAGCCTTTAAGGTGAAAACCCATAAGTCTAAGTCAATTATGTTGACCTTCTTAGTCATATAATTATACTCAGTGATCATGTGTTTCATCCTTGGATCTCTCTCAACCATGATTTGGTTTGGAACTCCCTTCCAAGGTGGTCATAAATGTGAACAATTTGTGGACATGTAGCCATTCAGAGCTTTGGTCCATTCCATACTTAACAAGATCCCATAAACATAAAGAATATTAACAACTTGAATATTAATAAACTCTTTTACTCTAAGCTAAAAATCTAATTGCATATGAACATTTAATAACTCTCTAGCTACATTAACCCTATATTTGTCTAATTGAGTGACAACCCTATCAGAATTTATAGGTGTTAATCTACGTTGTTTGAAAATACATATTGGCATGATATTGGTAGATGTACCAAAATCCAATAAACAATTGTGTAAATTCATACCAAACATCTTGATAGTGATCAAGAAAGGAGGAAATTTTGCCTTAGTTTTGTGTACAGCCATATTAGCATTGCCAACCCTGGGTAGTTTGTTAGATTTCTTAGACAATGATTCTAGTAAGAGGTCCCTTTTTTGTATAATATATGTCAATTCATGTAATGTGAGGTTATCTTTTATCTTCTTCATATCTTCAACTATATTGTATCTAATTTTATTAGAAGACTAGGAACATCAACATTAGGCTTGAAGGTACTCCCTTTGGGTGGCTCTATATTATTATTTGAAGAAGTGTCTAAAGGAGTTCTAAAGTTATTTGAATTTGAGGTAGTCAAATTTTACCAATGCTCTCTATTCCTCAAAGGATGACTTTTCTTCAAGAATTTCTATAAAGTGTGGATCTCCCCAGGGACATCATCAGGTTCATTCTCTTATTGGAAATGGAAATCAAAATTCTCCACCATGAAGGCTTGATTAGATTATTTTGATCTAGAGGTACTTGCACCATTATCATTGTTAGGGACCACTTTAAATATGTCTAATTCTTCTTGGGAAGCCTAAAAATATTTTAAAAACTCAATGTAGTCATTTTCACCATGCCTAACTATATAATGTAATCTATAATAATCAAGGAATGTTATATCATTAAGATTAATGCCTAGATTCATTTTTTTAGAAGATGGTTCATTATTCCTATTATTATGAAAACTATCATTCTGAAATCTATTGTTTGGTCTATTAAAAATTTGAAATGAGAAGTTCTTACCAGAGCTCTCAGTAATGTTGCTAACTTGTTTTTATAATTGAAGAAAATTAGTGATTAAATTTTATACCATTATAAGTATAGACTCATTCTCATTCTTCAAAGTTTCAAAATTGTGACTTGGTTATTATTAGTACCTAAAGATGGTATTAAATTTCTTTGATCATTTGTATTGAAGCCATTAATATGACGAATCAATAATCCTAAGTTCTAATTAGGAGTAGCATAATCAAGGGCAATTGATTTATATTTGGGAGTTGATTCAAGGATGAAAATTTTTGGTTGTTATTGGGGATGATGTTCAAAATGGGCATATGTGGATTCATATTTAGGACTAAGTAGGCTATTTATCCCAATGTCTACATTTTATCATTGATGTTCACTACTTTAGAATAAGTCCTAGCTAATAAAGTTATAGCTGGAATATACCTTTTCAAAAATAAAAAAGTCATGGGATCTACTACATCTTTATATAATTATAGAGCTAAAACATCATCAAGTTTATAAGGTTCTTTGATCTTACTATACATTTTCTAAAATATATAATTAAAGAACATTATAGGCTTTATTGCATCAATTTTAATGGTGGTGAACTGATGATATATGACACATGGACTAATAATTTTACCAAATTGGTCTATATAAACATTAGTGAAACCATCCCAACTAGTAATATAATTGTTAGGTAAATTTAGAAACCATTCATAGGTAGAATACTTAAAATTAAAAGGGAAAAACCTATATGTGATATCTTCATGCACAATATTTAGCAACATTCAGGTACCTCTAAATGATTTAATGTGCTCTTCAACAGTTACAATACTAGTTAGACTAAATGTAGGCAAATACTTATCAAGGTTATGTGGGAGATCATGTACCACACCTAGTATATTGATTAAATATTCTCTCAACCAATACATACCTAGATGAAGGAAAAGTTACCTTGAAGAGGTGAGGTTGGAAAATATTTGTAACATCTATGCCTACCTTTATCTCACCTAGTTCTCCATGGACTTCAATTTCAATTAAAGCCTTCCTTGTCTCTGATTGTGATCTTATTCACATCCTTGGAAATTATAGCTTGAATATTTAATATCATGTTTAAAATACAATGTATCAAGTTAATATTTCTGAATAATAATTATTAAACTTGCACATTAAGCTCATTTTGTAATGATTGTGTAAAGAACATAAAAGGACATAAACCGTTGACTAAGATGGCTCAAAATTGTGCCCAATTATGAAAATATGGTCTATATTTATAATTATAATCTAAAATGAACTCATATCTATGAAATAAATACCACCTTTGATCAAAATAAGCCATCCTAACCTCAAATACTCTGGATTCTCAAGTCTTAATCTATCTTTACCAAAAACAAACATCAAACCTTAAAGAATTGTGATATTTGTCTAAAGAAGCACAAATATGGGTTGAATACCATAAATATCAATGATATTTATGATTTTAAGAAAATAATTGTGCAAATTTAACACCTATCTTAGATCAAAAAATATTGAGACTAAAAAAGGTCCAACTAATTCATGAAGATTGGTCCTCCTTCTAACACTTGCAAAATGATTTCTTGTTAATGCCTCTAAATGTATCACATGGGTTATTAGTGTTAAAATAACAATTCTCATTTTATAATTCAAGGAATTCAGAGCATGAGTATCATGTTTTCACAACTTAGGTTACCTATGGTGAAATAGCGGTAGAGTAATGCATGAATGTTTCACAAAATCTATAATAATTGATTGATGGAAGACATCATGGTCCAATATTTGTGAATTATGAAGTATCTATGTTAATGCTAGTGAATTATGATCAAAAATCAAAATACAAGTTAATCTAAATGGATAATTATAATTAAATATAAGCTATAGTGATCTAGTTAAAAAGAATCAAAAGGGAAGGGTAAGGTAGAAAGAGAATGTGTGATTGATTATCCTTGACTCAAATATAATGACAAAGTTTTAATTATAACTAAACCTACATTTAACCATTATATGATGCAAAATAGCATAATCTCATATCTCACCACATGCTAGGCAAATTTCTATAGATAATACAAACTCATATAAGTAATAACTAGATTTTACTTTAAATATTTGTTACCAACTCAAATAACATAAGCACATCTAATACAAAAAAATGAAATGAATCAAATTCAAGATCGTTCAACCAATTCAACATAAGCACAAATTAGTAACCCTATATCACTAATACAAATTTTGAATTCAAAGAAAATATTCACATGTAAGATTTTGAACCAATAATTAAGAGAAAGCTATATTAACAATTGACAAATCAAATTTGGACAATATTTGTAAAATTCCTTGACTATATTAATTTCTTCAAGTATACAATTTTTTCTCAAAAATATATCTCCTTTACAAGATGGTATTACTAACTTTTATAAAAATACTAGGTAGTATATTGATCAGTTGTGAGATACAAATATACAAAAGATAAAGACATCTATCCTTTTTTATAAAGTTATAGAATACACTTGATTTTTAAAACTAGACTAAACTAGAGGCAAATATGATAACAAATTAGCATATGCCTTTGCAAAAAAATATTCCTATTTCAAATATTATAATGTTTTGATAAAAAGGAATATTAACTAATTGGTGGGTCCATTGCTAAAGGGTTCCCTTGTTGCTCTTATAGAAGCTCCATATCTCTTTGATGTTGTTCCTTGACAAGCTCCAAATCTATAGCTAGATTTATGAGGCAGACATTTTATTGATCAACTAAGTCCTGAAAATTATTTTCATCCCTTGCCATTACTTCTTTAATTATTTTGGACTCTACAATCTTTTCTTCAATAGTGAATATCATACCCAAAATTCTACTATTGTCACTTATTGATTAATCAAGGCTTTTACCCTTTACTTCCTACACCACCAAGGTGACTCTATGATTATATTCTACATCATAAATGATTCCTAACATTTTAGTCTTGGTAGGATTATCCAACATGATGCTAAGTAGTTTATTAAGCTAGGAAACCATATCTTCATCATCCCTAAGGAGTTTGTCCAAGTCTACTAACCAATCAATTAAACTTTAGATCTTATCCACCACTATCCCCAATATAACATTTAAATGGGCTAGGCTATTGGTTTTGATCTTAGGAATGATATTCCTAATCGTTATATTGATGAGATCCCTTATCTTGGTCTCTGCATCTTACCACTCTGTTATCAATCCTTTAGCCACTTCACTCTACTAGATCAATGCATATTGCCTTAGTTTAATTGACTTAAAAGAGTCAAACATATCAAAAAAGGATGATTCAAACATATTTATTATAGCCTCAAGCTCTAATAATATATTTTGGGTCTCTAAGTTCTCTTTTTCCTTCTCCAAATTATGAATCCTCTATTTCATTCCTCTGATGTTAGCTCTAACTTAAGCTGAATGAGCCTCTATTAGGCTCTTAATATCCTCCTCATTGATGGGTAGTTCACTAGGCTACTACCCTCTCACTAGAGTTAAATATATAAAGGTCTCAACCTTCTATAATGTGAAATATTTAATTCCCACCATGTTTTTTTCTTGTTGTTACTTTATCTAATCCAGCTGTCTCTAGATAGAATTACACAATAATAGTAGATTCAATATGTTTTATAGGTTTTGTTACCTCCATCTAAGCACTTCTTGATGCTCTTAGAGCATCCATATTTTTACCATTTGACCTTGTAGTGGTCACTATTCTTCTTTCATCTTTCTCTTTCATCAAGGCCCTTATCCATGGCTTGATGTCTTCATGCACATCAACACTGATAGATTGGTTTAAAGCCCATGTGTGAGACAAGAAAGGGATATTTTGCATCTTTCCATAAATGAAACAATTAGGGATGATTGGTCCATGAATTGAGTACTCCTCACTAAACAAGTTGATCTCACTTTTGGGATTAGTGAGGGTCAACTATGGCCTTTTTTGTCCAATAGTGATAATTACCAATTTTGATTTCCTCTTCCTTAGTTATGCCACTAGGACTAGATCTAGGGTAACTTCCTTTCCTTTATCTTCTTTCTTAGCCTCCTCTACTTAAGCCTATGGTTCTTCATCCTTCTCTTCTTCTCCATCAAATATATATGCTTCAATGAGGACCTTGAGGGCATCTCCATTATTTCATTTGGCTCCAAGGTAATCATGTCCAAGTGTTCAATAGTGGATGTTGGTATTTGAGGGAGAGCTAAGGATGAAGGTCCCTCATAATGCCTCTCCTCCAACATCTATTTTCTAGTGCATTATACCATATATCTTTGGGGTTGTGGGAGCTCTATCTAGGGTTATTATTGAGGTGGCCTGGAAGGTCCAAGCAGTAAATGATATTAAAGAGGATGAATTTGCCTTATGTCCCTTGGTGATTTTTCATAATTTTTCAATTTATGCTGGAGTTTAATATTGTTCTTTTTGAATCTTGCCAGTCTTCAAAATTTTTGGCCTTGATGTAGAGAGTTTCATAAGGACCAAGTTGATTCTCATAAACTAGATTAGGTATTTTTTTGTTCTTCAAATCCTTACCTACTATGTTATTGGGATCTTAATACTTGAGTTCAAATAATTGAAAAACAAATGAATCCTTATGCCTAACCATGGTTTCTACTAATTTCCAATATGACAAAACTATTCTTCCAATTATTAAAGGAAAGGGATGGAGGAAGCCTTTCCTTTTCTCTTTGTATACTCCATCAACACCATGAAAGAGTTGAGATATAATTTCTTGCTTTGATATCTTGTTGAGAACATAGATAGGTAACCTATAGGGTTGCATCATAATTCCCTCAATTTTGATTATAGTGCAATCTAGGTAAAGACATATATCTCCCATTAGTTCCACATATTTCCTAGTTAGAGTGCTTACCTTTGGCATAGGGATCCTTGTGATGGATTCTAAAAATTAGGATAAACACAATCACAATGAACTTCATGTGATGTCTATGTTTAAATATATGTAGCTCCAAATAATGGTGATAAATTATGAATCTACCCTCAAATAACCAATTTTTGATGTGAGGAATTTTATTGGAGGATAGTAGAGCATAAAATAGGTAGGACATCATGAAAAAAAATTCTAGTCTTTCTCTTGATGACAATAAATTATTTCCCTAGGTGGATACTAATCATATCCCCAATTAGAGTAATGAGCTCTTTCTCTACCATAAATTAGACATATAAAACCTAGCTCTTGTTGATATATCTGGTTACAAAGGCTCTAGATATTTTATTTAATAGATTCATGATTACCCTCATTCCCTCCCTAAACTAGACAATTAGGATTCTTCCCTCAAAGTCCTAGAATACATGGTTCCACTAGAGCAACCATGGCCTAAGGATGGTATCTAGGTCAATATTACTAGTCCATTCTTTGATTATGGGTAGGTACACATGGGGTTTTGAGAGATTATAATACCTCTCAAAGGCTAATGGGGAAATATATGCCACTCTCTTATATGTACCCTCATGAATAATCTAGTCATTATTAATTCTATAATTTACAAAAATAAGAGCTAGGATATCAATGCAATGGAGTACCTATAGTTTGGTAGTAGCATAATGGAGGCTAACCATTTGAAATACAACTAGGTCATAGTACCTCATAATAATAATGGTAATCCTTGATTCTTCCTTGGTAATGTCTTTCATCTACTTTATGGTCCATAAGAGCTCAAACCAATTCTTGTTTCCATTATTCAGGGTTAAATTGTCCAGTTTAGTATCTTTGAAAACCTTTCCTTTGTTATCCATGGATATACACACACACACACACACACACACACACACACACACACACACACACACACACACACACACACACACACACACACACACACACACACACACACACACACACACACACACACACACACACACACACACACACACACACACACACACACACACACACACACACACACACACACACACACACACACACACACACTCTTACATATAATCTCTTAATTATTACCTCTAACCTACCATACTTCTACACATGCAAATTATTCATAACTCTTTTATGCTTAAATCAAAATTAATCTTCTTTTAGATTTACTGTAATCAAATGGTTTCACTTAAGTTCACTTTTATGAAAGGTTTAGGGCTTTAAAGCTTTAATAGTGGTAGCTCATTTAGAGTTTGGCTCATACATGATTCAAATTTTATTTGGACCATTACCTTTATACATTTGTATTCTTAGGCACACAAGATCTCCTCTTTTATAATTTTTTACTTTCATGGCACTTTTACAGCATCATTCTAGAACATTTCATGGCATTTTTCATAAATTCCTTTGAAGCACTAGTCATTATTTTTTGAAAAATATCCTTTAGATTTGGTCCATTGGATCAAGATTATGGATTATCATGGGCCATTGATTGTTATTTGTCCCTTTTGGTCCCAATCCTTGTGGTTGTGCCACTTGGCACCTCTATGGACCTTTTGAGCTCTATCACCTTTTTCAATCATATTTTGAATGTGCATCTACCATGTATCAAGCACATGGGATTTTGGAGTTCCATTGAAAAGTCATTGATGATTTTTACATCATTGGATATTTTGCCATGATGAAGCATGGACTGTTAGATCCTGCAACATGCATGTTATTTAGTTAGTTCATATTCATAAAAGAACTTAGGCTAAAATATTTTATGCTAAGTTTATTTCATGTCAAAAAACATTCTATAGACTTAGGATAAGATATTTTATACTGAGTTTTAAATCAAAGGATTTAGATGGGGACTTAGGTTTAAATAACTTAGTCTAATGTTCATTTTTTGTTTATTAAACATGAAATAAACTTTAGGATAAAGTGTTTATGCCTAAGTTTTTTAAGATTCATATAAATGGGACCATGGATAAATATTTTAAGACAAAGTTTACATTTTGTTTAATAAACACAATGCATACTTTGGGCTAAAATACTTATGTTAAGTTTTTATAATATGCCCAAAGGGGTCCAATTGATATATAATGACCCAATGCTATATTTTTACATGGAGCTTTATTGTATTAATAAACACAATTAAATCTTTGGTTAGAAGAATTTGGGCTAAATTTTATGTCATGAAGACTCTTTTAAAATAAGACTTAGTATAAGTCTTTAATCTAATATTTATGGCATTCAAACAAATGCAATGGGGACCTTAGGATATATACTTCAACTAAATTCATTTCTACATACATTTAGACTACAGGATCATTTCAACATTTATAGTTCAAAGATAAGTGTTTGATCATCTTTTGAGGTCTTCCATTCATCTATGATTCCATTCATAAGATTTTAAACAAAATTTTGGAATATATCATGGTCCTAAGCAAAATAATCCATTAGCTTAAATTTTACGATCTCATGGACATCAAATACATCACCATAGACATCAAATGACAATCATGCAAACATAAAATTTAGGATTGTGAAGTTATTACTTTTTATGGGATTAAATTTGATGGTCATGTAGATATCAAATACATCTCTATGAATGTCAAATTATGTTTTTTCGAATGTCAAATTTAAGCTCATCAAACTCTTACATTCCAAAACAAGAGTGCCACATGGTAGCTTTGTGGGGCTTCCCAAGATCTCAAACTCAATTCGCTTGAACTGATCAAAAGGTGCAATGAAATGAGAGCCATATAATCATGATCTAGGAGCTTTCCCATGATTTTTTGAATTTAATAGGTACGATCTTTTTCTTTTAAGTCTTGAATGTGATAGTTCCATGTGGAAAATTTGTAGATCCTTTAAGCTTTTAACTTTCATTGTTGTCCTCACTCCATCTGATATTTAGTTCATGATGAAGCATGAGCCATTAATCATGATCCAAGTTCTAAAATGTGATTGGTCTAGAGGACTAATTGCTAAGTTATGTTGATATTTTTTCACATCATTTGATTGAAATGCCATAAGGAAGTGTAAATTATTAGATCCTACAAGATGCACGATCTTTAAGTTATGACCCATAATGAAATAAAGACTTATCATAAATAATTAAGTCTAAAGTCTCATTTGTGTTAATAAACACAAATGAGGCCTTAGAATTACAACTTTAGGCTAAATGGTTAACAATAAAGGGGACCATGTTAGATATAAAAGGATCCTGCCAACATGAATATTGGGCTCGATTGGAAATAAATATTAGACTAAAGTGTTAAGGCTAAATTATCATTCATATTAATAAACACAAATGGGGCCTTAGAATTAAGGCTTTAGGCTAAAGTTTTAGGAAAGAGGATCATGCAAGAATAATAAAAACCCTACTAGTCATAAAATTATACCACATTAGAGAAATTAGAAACAAAGTGGGGGGGAAATAAAAGGGATCGAGGCATAATTTTAGGCTAAGTTTTGGCTTAGTTAAAAAACATGACCAAGCATTAACATAAAAATTAGGCTTGAGTTCAAAATATATTTATAATGTTTCAACCAATTTTCTCCTACCAAGTTTAAATTCAAACTTGAAGAAATGGTTTATGCCAAGGTTTTATAATATGAACCATCAGCAAGGGCTTCATGAAACCTATAACTTAAAGACATGAAGATCAATCATTAGAAATGCTAGGAAAGAATAAATCAAAACATAACTCAATAAGCCAATCTTATCAAAGTGGATGATCTTCAAATTCTAATAATATTTAAAACAAGACATGATTTTAGGGATAAGCTTAAAAATATCTCAAGGGTCCCAATTTTCAAAAATGGGGGTATGTTTACCTCAAAAAAAATATTGAAAATAATTCAAGGGGAGCCCTCTATTTTAATTGAAAATGCACACATTAGACTCTTGATACACAAACACCCAATATTGAACATGGATATCATTAGGTACCAACACAATGTCAATAACAAGTGTTTTTAAGAATTTGATGGAAATAATAAATCCAATTCTTCAATTTCTGGTTCATCTCAAGCAAACACTTTAGTGCCTATGACAACAAGCATTGTCATGCAATCCCCTAGCAAGCCTTGGTTAAAGGTTAGTTTTGTATGTAGTCATGCACATAAGACTAATTTATGTAATTATAGTTTAATTGCACATGGTATATTAATGTAAAATTTTTATTGAACTATTTTTAATCATGCACACATTGCATTTCATTATACAATCTAACTTACATTGGACATAGTTGCAATCAACTATAAGCATGCACACATGCAATTTTGACACTAAAATTACAACTATTGTTCTAATTACTTGATGTAACTATGACTTTTCATGAACTTTGAGGATGATATGACCTCTTCCCAAGACTATATATAAATGTAATCCTCATTCCAAAGGGTTCATAATTTTTATCAATACATGAAGAGATCATTTTGATTGCCATGAAACTATGTGCATGTACTTTCCTTTCATCTCTATGTAATTAAGTTTTGTGTTTCTATGGTTATTTAAACATAGTAATTTGAAGTGTGAAAAATCTATTGATAATTATTTTTGTTATCATTAATATATGCTTATTGTATATGTTCAAAGCTATTTAATAGTTAACAAGTATTATTGATTTTAAACAATTAGTTGATTGTCTTAATATTATGAATTATGTAGGAGTGTTTCCACATGCTATAGTATTTTAGGTGTGATCCATAGTTACCATAGATGCCTTTTTTTCTAAGCTATAATCTCATAACTAAGGGTGTGAAATAGATACTCTAATAGTAGAAACCTTTATTTGAGACCTTTAAGTTTCCAATACTATTTTTCATCCCAAATTGCCTAACTGTGTTTTTTTTGTAAGTCTGCAATAGCTAAAAATAACAAGAATTTGTTATGAAAACATTTGTCCACAAAGGAACCATCCTATGAACTGATATCTTGAGACCTTTTGTTTTTTACCTTTCCCTCTTTTTTAATTTTATTTGATAGCGAAGGATATTGAATGATGTTTTAGTTCAAGTAATGGTGATTGGAAATATATTTGATTAAGACCTACCCACTCTATAATAGATTCCATCCATCTAGGAAACTCACTTAGGTTTTTATTTATTTACTAGGATTCATTTCACTACAAACACACCCAATTAACAACATGCATGCTCAACCTACTATTCAACTGCTAGGTTGCTTAACCCATACCTATAAATCATGCCCTAAAGTGGATTTTACCCCCATTGAGATCCTAAATGTTAGAGTATACCTCATAAAATATGGGGATGTGTACAAGACCAACATCAATAATTACAATGTTATATTCTCATCTCTTATTATTAAAAAATGAACTAAAATCATATCAATATATAGGAGAGTGGGTTGGTTAGTATAATTAATAAATAGTAGTAACAACCTTATGTTAAAAAGTCCCTCACATGTACAAACACCTAGGAAGCAGTGATCATGTGATTAGAAAATAATCACATGTGCACACCATTAGGAACCTAAGCATAACTTAACCTAAATTAGTGATCACTCCAACACCCTCCCTTAACCTATGGTACCCATGTAAAAATAATAATATTAAGTAAATATTCCATGTGGAATCCCCTAACATGGATCATAAATTAATATAATGAGGAGCTTCCAATGGCTTAATGAATATGTCAACAACTTGCTTAGTTGTAGGCATGAACTCTAAGGAAAATAGCCCATCCTAAATAATATTTCATATAAATTACATATGTATTTAAATACATTTAGTTCATTGATTCTTAATAGGATTGTGTGAAATAGTAATCATACTTTGGTTATCATAACAACAAATAGTATGGATCCTTTGTGTGATGCCAAATTCTCCTAGCAATTTTTGAAGCCAAAGTACTTCCTAAATAGATTTAAAAACACCTCTATATTCATCCTTGATGGAGAAAAAATTAATATCTATATAATTTTTTCAATCCCATACAACTAGACCAAAACCAAAGCTTTAGACAAATCTATAAGTGCACTTGTGATCAATATATCCCAGAAGTTATAAATAATTTTATGGTGTGTATTGTATCCCAAAGTGGCATGTGCCCTAAATGTAGTAAAAATGTTTTTTTATACCTTCCAATGACTCTCATGAGGTTCATGTGAAAATCAAGAGACAAGGTGCATAGTGAAAGTGATATTGAGATGAGTGTGTGTTAGATATAGAAGACTAGCCATAAGATGTTAATACAAATTTGAATCAATGATATGAGTCATACAAGTAGTAGACAAAACAACACCTAACTGATATGGAATGGGTAAAATCTTACAATCATCCATTCCAAACTAATTAATAATATTTGTATCATACTTAAGATACCCAATATGGATACCCTCATTATATTGATGAAATTGTAGCCAAATAAAATAATTCAAAACTCCCAGATCTATCATATCAAACCTATTTTACAAATTGTCTTTGATTTTTTGAATCAAGGAGTCAGAACTAAAAATGAAGATGAGATCATCAACATATAAAAATAATATCAAAGTATTATCACTATGCTTCGAGATGTAAACATTATGATCTAACTCACAATGATAGAAACTAGAACTTGGTTGAAAGTGGTCCATCTTATCACATGAATCTCTAGGAGCTTGTTTCAGGCAATAAAGAGAATGGTGAAAACTCCAAACTAATGATGAGTCTTACACAAACCCATAAAATTATTCTAGAATAATTTTAGGGGTTTGTGTAAGACTCATCATTAGTTTGGAGTCATCACCATTCTCTTTATTGCCTCAAACAAGCTCCTAGAGATTCATACAATAAGATGGACCACTTTCAACCAAGTTCTAGTTTCTATCATTGTGAATCAGATCATAATTTTTACATCTTGAAGCGCACGTGCACATGCACGCACACACACACACACACACACACACACACACACACACACACACACACACACACACACACACACACACACTCTTGGAGATCACCATTCAACAATGCACCCTTCACATCCATTTGATGAATATATCTACACACACACACACACACACACACACACACACACACACACACACACACACACACACACACACACACACACACACACACACACACACACACACACACACACATTCTTGGAGATCACCATTCAAAAATGTACCCTTCACATCCATCTAATGAACCAACCAACATTATGAATTAGCAAGTCATAGTACAAGCCTAATTGAATCTATCTTAGATACAGGGGAAAATATTTTATATTAATTAACCCATTAAATTTTTTAAAATACCTTAGATATAATTTGATCTTTTTACTTATCAAATAGTCCATATGCAACATATTTGTTCATATATAACCATTTACATTATATAAGTTTTCTTTCCTTAGGAAGAGGAACTAGCTCCCATGTGTTATTCTTCATCAATGAATAATATTCAAATGCATAGTAGCATCACATAAATGGTGAATTTTTGCCTTAAAAAATAATGTTGGATCATATAAAATGTTATGACCCAGAATAGAAACAACATAGGTCTATGAGTCAGTGTGGCAAGAATTAGATGGATCACTAATAACAAAACCTACTACTTATAGAGTGTTATGTGACCACTTAGGCATAAACTATTAAGGAGGTGATTATGGCGACTAAATAGGAGAAATAACATCATCATCATCATCATCATCATCAATAATAATAAGAAGTATGTCTTCACAGTTAATTGTAGGAGAATATAATGAATATCTAGATGTAAACTATTATGGAGTGGGTTACTCATCAACTTGTACATCCCATCATAAAAAACATCTTTTATGATAGGATCAAGAAGCCAATAATATTTTACATCTTCAAAATATCCAAAAAAATGAGTGATTGGATCTGTTTAACCTTAAAATATATATTAAGGGAATGTAGGGTTAAATGTGATAGAGATAACGTAGGGCACAAGGATGGTAGACTATTTTTAGAGTAATCCAATTACTTGTAAATATTATAAACATATACTAAATTTATTATACTAATATGATAAACATGGAATGTATAGATATGCTAGATATGATAATAAAAATTAAAACAAGATACTTAGTTGGTTCTAATGCTAATACATATATGGATCTAGAACAAACACCAATTGGATGGGATATATATTATGGATTAGTCATTTGATTCTATAAATTATGCCTCTATATACATAAACACTTATATCAACTTGGGATAGTTATGTTGATGCTATTATATAACTTGGATGAATCTGTTTAGTATGGAATACCTAATGAAATTTAGATTTGACCACCTGGATGCTTCTAGGTTTTGTATCACCTTTACTTTGGTGTATTCAAATTTGGGTCATGAACTATTCTCATTATCAAATATTAAAAACCCTAGTTATTAATATTCAAATTGGTTGTGAGAAAAATGGGTTAATGTGCATATAGTGTTGAGCTAGCCTAAAACCCCCTTTTTTCAATGAGTGTTGCCTATATAGCCAATACTATGAAGAGAACCTCAGATGTATGTAGTTCTCCCCTATATGGTGTCTTGTGTATTAATCATGTAATTTGTGATAATAAAGTATAATAATAGCCTATCTTATAACTTATAAAATATATCTCTTGGGATGCTCCTTTAATAATTTATACTTGTAGATGTATTGTCCCTATGATTGATATAAAAATAGGATAAAATAGGGAATATTTTCTCGCTTGAGTTCTTGAGAGAATATTTTTGGTAAGTTACCTTGGTCTCTCTATGTATTTTCTATGTGAGAAATGAATTAGGATTGATCTTCTATTTATACCAATCCCCTTGGATAAAATCTCATATTAAATCACTTAGGCTAACCTTTTAGATATGTTTTATTTGTAAATTGGATGACTTTAGGGCACTGGATACTTGTGTTAATATAGGACACTTGTCTCAAAGAATGTATTTGAATAGGATGCATGTGTCTAACTAGTTGGAAAATAGGTTTAGGTATAAAACTTTTACAGATGGAAGATAAATAGGTTTATAACATTCTTGGCACGGTAAAAGGTTTGAGTCATCATAATAACATTGGTTAGACTAAGAGATAAGCAATTAGGCATATAAAGATAGTGTATGTGAACCTTTTGACAGAGGAAATGGTCTATAAATTGAAGGTACATCCATGATATGTATTTAAAAAGTGTATAATACTTAATTTTGTATTCCCTTAGCTTATAGTGCATCTAGGAATATGTGTGGCCAACTTGTGCCTTACACACCTTCATATTATCTTGTTGTATTTCTCTATCTTCTTAGTATGTTTGGCTTATGGAATAACATTAGCTAAGTAGAGTATATATAGGAGTTAGTGGTTAGTATTTTATCATCATATTATGAATTATGTTCTTATTATATTATATTCAAAGTTACCTCCTTAAAGAGCCTCAGTCATAATATTCAGGTATTTTGCTCTTTTAGCAATTCTTTTTATGGATCTATTTATTTTACTCTTAATTCTATGATATATAATTCTATTATTGTGAATCATCTAAGTAATTTCATTATAAGTGGTATCATAGCTTCAATTTGGGAAGTTTATATGATGTATTTTTTATAGGATATGTCATCCTAACCACTATAAGTCCAAAAAACATAATTTGTGATCTAGGAGGAATTGAATTTTTTCATCACCATAATTTTATTCATGAGGTTTTTTTATAAAAGAAAAAAAAATAACAAGTATAGAATTTTTTTTTACCTTGTGCAAATTAGTAGTCATTATATTCATCTATGTTAAGTGATCATAATGGTATATTCTACCATTACACTTTTTTAGGATTATTTTTTTCACCCTTGTGTACATTAATAGTCGTTAGATTCATCTTGGTGAGGTGATTGTAAGAGTATCATCTATTGATATAATTTTTCTATGTCACAACCCTCCTAGGGTTTATGCATGGTAGGGCCTAACACTTATGGTCATGGGAAATTAAAATAAATTCTTAAAACTCCTTACAAAGATGACATGGAATCAAAAACCTTTGATTCAAGTATTTTAGAGGAAGTTTAGCAACTTAAGTCACAGTTGCATGGAATGGTGCAAAAATATGATCTTGATATTGTTAAAGGGTACCAAAATTTTAGGTCATAATTTTAGATGGTGGTATAGTCAACTATTCTTGAAAATTCCATAGCATCAAACTTTCTATGAGAGACTACTTGCTAGATTCCCTTATGTTTTATATTCTCATGGGAGGATATGACATTGTTTTAGTAGTGTCTTGGATCACCACTTTGGGAATTATTATAATTAATTTATATGAATTATTCGTGAAGTTCCATTGAGAAGGCAATACCTTTGACATGCATGGATTATGAGATAAATATCCACAACTAGTTATTTCCCATCAAATGATAAATATTCTTATAAAATATGCATAGGATTTGTGGAAAACTTATTTTCCATAGATGTTAAACCAATTGAGGAGTATACATATCTTGATTTATAAAGGGTTTTATATGACCATTCTATTATTTTTGGTGAAATGCCAAAAGGACTTCCTTATAGTCATGAACATGATTATGCCATTAAGATCACTGTAGGAAGTACACCACTCAACATCAAACCCTATAGGTATCCCTATACCTAGAAGATTGAAATTGAAAATATGTTACAGGAGATATTAGAGGTAGGAATCATCTAACATAGTCAAAAAATTTATTATATCGAGTGGTCATGGTGTGGAATAAGGATGACAATTGGAGGATGTGCCTAGACTATAAAGAAATCAACAACTACACCATCAAAGAGAAGTTTCATATTCTAGTAATTGATGATTTTCTATATGAATTGCATGGTGTTATTTATTTTACCAAGTTAGATCTTTGATCTAGGTATCGTCAAATTTTCATCTATGATGAGGACATACCTAAAATAGCTTTCAAAATTCATGAAGACCATTATGAATTTATAGTTATGCCTTTTGGCCTCAAAAATGTGCCATATACATTTCAGAGTTTGATGAATACTATTTTTAGGCCATTTTTTATAAATATTATATTATTGTTTTTGATGATATCCTCATCTACAATAAAAATTGGGAAGACCATTTGAAGCATGTAAAATAAGTACTTTCAGTTCTAGAACAACATCATCTTTATGCCAAACATTCCAAATGTGATTTTGGTGTCCAATAAGTGGAGTACTTGGGTCATACTATTTCATATGAAGGAATAAAATTTGTTCCTAAAAAAATCCAAGTGATGATGGAGTGGCAAGTTCTTAAGACCCTAAAAACCTTTGAAGATTTCTAAGGATAACTAGTTATTGTCTTAGGTTTATAAAAAAGTATGGTATCATTATAGCCCCACTCACCTCTTTGTCTAATAAATAATTTTTTGAGTAAACTAATTCAGCTACCAAGGCATTTTAATATTTTAAAATGGCTATGTACACAACTCTAGCTTTGGCTACTCTTGATTTTTTTTTAATTTTATTGTGGATTATGACACACTGAGATATGGCATGGGGGATGTGCTCATGCAAGAAGGTATGCCACTAGAATTTGAAAGTCTCCAATTGAATGGGAATATTAGGTTCAAACCAATCTATGAGAAATAGATGATGTATATTCTACATGTATTGAAACAATGGATACCTTAACTAATGGGTCATCACTTTCAAGTAAAGGCTGAACATGATATCCTCAATTTTTTATAGAGCAATGATTATCATTTGAAGAATTAAAAAAATGGGTGACCAAATTTTAGGATATGATTTTTAAATAGTGTATAAGAAAGGAAAATATAATGTGGTAGTAGATTCCCTCTCATAACAAGATGAATCAGTTGAAGCATTATTATGCACCATGACTATGTGTCAACAAGATTAGATAAAGGAAGTGATATATGAATGGGATAATGATAGTTCTACCAAATATGTTATTCAAAATCTCTATATGGGTTCTGACGAATCTAAAAATATTATATGAAAGGGGAATATATTACTATATAAAGATAGATTATACCTCTATAATCATTCTCTCCTCAAACATAAAATTCTTCAATAAACATGCCTTTCCATTTGGAGGTCATTCCAGATTTTTGAAAACATGTTATAAAATAAAGAAGGATTTATTTTGGGAAAGACTCAAGGTGGATTTCCATAAATTTGTGGCTTAATGCATGGTATGTCAACAAAATAAAGGTGAAACCATTAAAACCCCATGTCTTTTTTAACTTTTATCCATCCTTATCCAACAATGGGAGGATGTTTCCATGGATTTCATTATGAGGTTACCACATTCTAAGAGTAAAAATGTTATCATGGTACTTATGGTTCGAATCACCAATTATGTTCATTTTTTTTCCTTATCATATCCATTTATTTCCAGTATAATAGCTTCTACTTTTCTCAATATAGTTTAAAAATTACATGGTACTCCAAAGATCATTGTAAGTGACCAAGATCTCATTTTTACTAGTAATTTTTGGTCTAAATTATTTGTATGTTTAGGTACCCCATTCATAGTTCATTTTATCAACCTTAATCTAATGGACAAACCAAGGGAGTCAAAAAATGTCTAAAATGGTATCTTCATTTTTTTTTACAAACAAGACAAATGGTTTCATTGGTTTCCACTTGATAAATGGTGGTATAACACTTATTTTCATACTTCTTCCAAGATGTCTCCCTTTGTGTCATTATATGGGTATCACCCCCCATCCATCACTTCATCTTTGATAGTGAATCCTAAGGTTTGAGATGTTGAGTAACACTTTCACCATTAATTGGTGGTGGTAGTCATATTATGAGAGAATTTAGCAATGACAAAACATAAAATGAATAAACAAGCATATCAACACTATAGTGAGTGGAATTTTGTCATAGGTGATTGGGTATTTGTGTATTTTCATCCATATAATCATATTTATCTAAAGAAACATAAAAATTATAACAATATATCACCTAAATATTATGTCCCTTATTAGACCTTACATAAAATTACTAATGTGGCTTACAAGCTGGGATTACTTCCATCCACTTGCCTACATCTAGTATTCCATATATCTTACCTCAAGAATGTGATTGGACATAGAGTTTCCAATTAGAACGATTTACCTAAATTTAATGAATAAGTCCAATTAATTAAAAATCCTAAAGATATCCTTCACACATGTACTAATTAATTGTGAACCAAAGCCATTAAGGAGTATTTGATCAAATAGAAGAACCTGTATTCTGAAGATGCAACATGGGAGGGTGAAGCATTCATGCAATAACATCATAGTTTGATTCAACATTGAGTACAATATTATTTTTAAGGGGAGTGGAATGTTTTGACCTTAAAATATATTACATATAGGGATATGTGTGGCCAACTTACAGCTTACACACTTTCATATTATCTTGTTGTATTTCTCTATGTTATTAGTATGGTCAGCCTATGGAATAACCTTGGCTAAGTAAAGTATATATAATAGGTATGGGTTAGTATTTTATCATCATATTGTGAATTGTATTATTATTTTATTATTTTGGAGTTTTCCCCTCGAAGTGGCTCAATCATAATATTCAAGTATTCTCTAATTTTGATAATTTTTGTTGTGGATCTATTTATTGTGCTCTTAATTATATCATATATAATTCTATTATTATGAATCATCTAAGTAATTTCATTATAGAGATGTTACATAATTTATAAATAATATATACATTTTTCCTCCCCTTTAATCTAGTAATGAAATTTATAATTTAAAGGAAAATTAATGTCCATCTATGCATGTATAACACACCTTATCTTTGCTTGAATCCAACTTCAGTGCTTTGCTAGTGACTGACCTACAATTAAGATCATGTTATAGTATATAATTATTTCATATAATTTTAAATTGAAATAATTGAAATGAATGATTTAAATTGAAAGAGAGCAAGGTTTAAGAGTACACATACATATCAATACAACTATTTTGCCTTTTGGAAATTTCATTTGAAAGATATATCATTATGAATCACTGAAACTAAGATTAGAATAAATATAAATATTTAAAGTTCATATATCTAGAGAGAGAGAGAGAGAAGATGTTATGTGCTCCTAACCTTGAATAAAATATGAGTTGTCACCTAGTAGTTGAGATTAACTCAACTATATAGCCCAATCATAATTATAACCTAGTGAGTGTGAGTGAAGCAAGTCAACTCACGATATAAAACTAGTGAGGTTCTATGATATAATCAATTCAAACCTATAAAATTATCAATATTGAGTTATTTAATCACCTCAACTGTATCAAAAATTGAACCAATTATTGTCGAATATTGGCTTGATAAAGTCTATAAAATTCTAATATGGTGCATGGTGATAGTCCCTAAAAGTGTTTGGAATATAAAAATAATTTTATTTTAAAATATTAGTTACACATTTAATATAATATGAACCTTATATATGTATCATGCTGAAATTGTGTATAACAATGGTATCAATGTATAAAATTCTATCAAAAATATGTATCTTAATCATATAACTATACAACATAGGCAATTCAATAGTGTGTTAGCATGGAGAACATGATTCCAAAGCATGCCCCCACTATATATGGATAAATATTAAAATTGAGATGAGTGACAATGTGGAGGACATTTTTCCACAACATGACCCCACTATAATTTGGGTATGTTAAATATTGAATAAGTGTGGAAAATATATATCCAAAACATGGCCCCAATAAATCTAAATTTGATAATTAGTGTAAGTTCCAATATGTAGAACATGTTTCCAAAACATTCCCCCACTATAGTTTAAATATGTGAATCAATGTATAAGTCATGCCTCTATAGCATGCCCCCACTAATATGCCCCCCAATTTGAGGTGAGGGAATTAGAAACTAGTAGTTACGTTAACTTAAAAAAATAAGATAACACTATAAATTGTGGAAGTATTATGTATAATATAGAGGTAACATGTCCAAGTAGATATATTATTGAAGTATGAATAATGTGATCACACCAAGTCCTAATATACATGATGTAGATCATGGCAATGTCTAGATAGTAATAGTACAAGCTCAAAAATAAATCAAGCACACACACAAGAGCACTTAAAATTAAATCAAAATATAATGGTCCAAGGATACCTCAAACAAGGGGAATGTTTAAATTATGCACAATAAAAGTGGCATGACTTATTCAAATTTCCATAAAATAAGAAATGACATATTCAAATGTCAAAAAATGTAAACAAAGGCATAAATCCTATAAAAATGGAGCACATTCAAATTATAAATCAAGAATGATAATAAAAAGGATAAACACTCAAGGAAGTACATAAATTAAAGTATAAACAACTAGAATAAACATATCATATTAGTCCCTAGATATATGTGTTAGCAAAAAATGTTAATTACATTATATTCAAGAACACTATAAATGATATAAACATGGATAAAAGCATGCGTAAGTACATATATGAGATAAAACATGATAATGTAAATTTATCATAGCATGGTATAACCTAGATGTATCATGATCATAGAGGTGGGTGCCCCGAACATCCTCGTAACATGAGTAGAGGGAAATCCCAAGATCTAAAATTGTATAGATCAACTATATGTGCATGCTTGAATCATACTCAAAATATGTATGAAACATATATGTATATATAAAATATCAATATGCCATCTACCAACATGGAACCAAAAACATATATGCCAAGGAGAGAATAGGATATGTAAATGCTAAAAATAATTTTGGATTTTTGAATATTTTTTATTTTTTTCTATTTTTGGACTATGTGACAAGAAAAAAATATCCTATGATTGCATCCAAATGATGGTCATAAATATATCCCCATTTTTAATCTATTTTAATAAACTAGTGATGTTTACAAATATCATGTATAAGTGAAATATATGTCACTGTAGTATATATGATGTTCTACGTATGTAAAATAAGACTTTATGGTCATGAAGCAAAAATGGTAGGAGTAAGGGTTTGTGAAACCAATCATTGAGTATTATATGGTTTCTTTGGAGTATCAGTAATAATAGCATGTGTAGGTGCTTTAGATATCTGAATATGGTGTGTCATATAAAACATATCAACTTAATGAAATTTTTAATTTAGTGGTAATTATGTAATAATCATATGTAATGAAACCTGATTGGAAATAAGAAAGCTCGACTATAATGATCAAGTGGTAATGAATGTCATTTTAGATGATGTATAACTTTTTATGGTAGATGAATATATATTTCATTCTTTGGAAAAAAATTTAATTTTACCTTGATGATCAAAGGATATTCAACTATTGTTTCTATCAACCATTGATCCTATTGAGTGTAACCATGATTTTCCAAACATGATATTATAAGCCCTTGGCTTATTAATAACCTAAAAAGTAATAGAACATTATTTTAGAGTAAATTAAACTCTTAATTGAAGTGATCCCATACTTGTTAGAATTGCATCAGTTTCATCCACATGTTGAATATTATTATCAATAGAGCTAATAAATGACATAGAACAAAAATTTGTATCTTGAAAATCCATAACCTTGATATATGTGAATTTATTTCCCTCAACTTGAGCATTAATATTAAAAGGGAATTAATATGAGGAAAATCTTTTAGTTTCCTCCTTTATATCCACATTTGGAACATTAGATTTTTCAAATGTCTCTTGATTTTTGATTTCTTTTGTTATAAATCCTAGTTTGAATATTTGATGTGTCAATTTCTCTTTTTATGACATCACCTTTTCTATATGTTTTGTATTCTTTAACTTGTTCACATTTTTAGGTTCTTGTTCTTTGACAAAATGTATATTTGAATGATTTACATTATTATTTTCATTATATCCCAAGCCTTGATGGTAATTATTATAATATATGTAAATAGGATGAGTAATACCTTGGGAATGTTTCACCTATCCTTGACCATTATAACCAATATTTTGTAAATATTTATTTCCAAAACCATACTATTTGGAAAACTGAGTATCAGAATTGAGAGGTAAATTTCTATCCCTTTCTTGATCTGATTTTTATTTTTTATCCTTTTCTTGTTATAAGATTGATATTTTCAATTGTTTTTTCTCTAAATTTTCTTTGGTACCCATATTTTTATTTTTTAACTTGTGTTTTTAGATAAGTACTCATAATATGAGTGGTTTTCTTAAGTAATGTATCAATTATAGGTTCATTGTTATCTTTGAGAATTTTTTTTTTTGGTAATGTAAAAAAATATTTTTTATGATGCACATGCATTATCTGATATGCACAATAGTATTTGGATCACCTTATAATATGTGGATCACTTTGTCTTGCATCATTTCTCTTATGATTTCACTTGGTCTCTTAGAAATTTTTGGTATAATATTTGGATCACTTATTTTACATGTGTTTTGTTGTAGCTTTGAATTTGGATAATAAAGTTTGTTTGGCACAAAATTGGTAGATGAAAATGTAAACACATGATTAACACTAGCATGTACTGGATTCTCTAACTATGTAATCTAATTGTGTAATTCTCTTATTAAATTTCTCATACTAGTGATTTGATATATTAGGGTCTCATAGGCATAGACCCTAGGTACCTCATTTTGAATGTGCATACATAAACCATCTACCTTACCCCTTGAAGGAGTGATAACTTAGAACTAGTTAAAAGGATGGTAACTATCACCATCCTCAATGTTAGGAGGAGTAAGAGGATCCTGTGTATCCATTTTAAATGTTATAAAAATTGATATGAGAATAGGATAAGAAAGAAATGAAAATGCTAGGGAGAAATAAATCATGACAATAACATTTAAAATTGAAAAATTATGGTAATATAAAATTAGAGAACAGAGAGAAAACCATAGACCTAGGTTAACTAGGGTTTTGAAACCAAAGGTCAGAGTTACCATAATGTACCAAATGATTATTAAAAAAAAAGTGATATATTGAGAAAAATTGGAATCTAAAATAGTTTTTTTAGGAAAAACAATAAATGACACAAACCCAAAAAAATAGGGAAACAAAAATATGTGAATGCCATATAAGTCTAAATATACTAAAAATATTAAATTCTAAAGTCACAAAAATAGTATTATATTTTTAAAAAAAAAAAAATTATTTATATATATCTATATAATTGTGAAAACCATATGAGGAATTTAAAATTTAATCTATTATGAATCAGAAATATGCCAAACAATGTGTAATACTTCCTAGGCAAAATACTAGAATATTCTCAATAAAGAATAAAATATTTTGATAAAATAGGAATTTAATTTATAGATATAATAGAGGTTTATGAATAAAATATTATTTTTTATGAAACTTATAAATCAATTACAAAATAAATACAACATTTACCTTTTAGTAAAAACCCTAGTTCTTCATCTTCATATTGGTTGTGGGAAAAATGGGTTAGTGGGCACATGGTGTCGAGCTACCCAAGGACCCATCTATCAATGAGTGTTGCCTATATATAAAATAATATTAATAAGTCCTCATGATTTTATATTTATCCATTATGTGTTATTTTGTGTGTGAATCATGTAATGTGTGATAATTAGTTATAATAGTGACCTAGATTGTAACTTGAAAAATATATCTACTGGGTGGTTCCTTGAATAATTCAAACATGTATATGTGTTGTCCCTATGATTGATATGGAAATATGAGATAATAGGGAAAATTTTATCTCTTAAATTCTTGATAGAATGCTTTTGGTAAGTTTCCTTGATATGTCTATGTAAATTCTAGATGAGGAATGAATGAGGGTTTATTATATATTTTTACTAATCCCCTTAGAGAATATATATCATTAAATAACTTAGGATAACAATTAAGATACATTTAATTTGTAAATTGGATGACTTTAGGGCACTGAAAACATGTGTTAGGGTGGTAAACTTGCATCAATTCAAGTGTCTAAATGGGATACAAGTGTTTGAGCAGTTGGAAAATAGGTGCAAGTCCAAAACATGAAGAGATGTAAGCTAAGTAGGTTTATAACATTATATTAAAGGTATAAGGTTTGAGTCATTAGAATAACATTGGTCAAACTAATAGATAAGTAATTAGTCATAAAGAGATGGTGTATGTGAGCCTTTTAGTAATGGAAATGGTCTAGAAGCTAAAGGTGCATCTATTATATGTATTTTCCAAGTGTACAAGATTGATTTTTTATATAATTCAAAAATAGTGTCTACAAGCTCTTCGTATCCAAATATTTGTTCAAGAAAAAATACCCATGCCATAATTTAAAAAACACTAAAATCATAAATATCAAGATATATTCCTAACTAAGATTCCTATAGTGTCATATTCTACATAGCCTTGTGTGGCAAGTGATTTTCTATGTAATTAACATAATTAACTACCTTAGCCCAATATTATGGTCCTAAAGTTTTATAATTAAGCATATAATTTGCCATCTCTTTTAGAGTCTTATTCTTATGCTCAATTATGCCATTTTTTTGGGGTGTCTATGGCAAAGTGTAATAGTGGAGGATGCCATGAGTAATAAAAAAAATCATAGAAAGCATTACTATCATATCCCCCTCCCTCATTATTAGTGTGTATCTTTTTAAGTGGAAGAGATGATTATTTTTCAATAAAGGCTTTGAAAGCCTTGAAGGTCTCAAAAACATCAATTTTCAACTTGAGAAAGTAAACCCAATTTCATCAAATGTAATCATAAATGAATGGGAATGCATACTTTTATCCTAAAAGCAATGAGTTGGGGATTTCATTAATTCACTATGTAAAAACTTTAAGGGTGTATCTATATCACATTAATATTTTCCAACTAGACATACATGGCATACTCCATCAACATTAGAGACCTTTGTAAGGCCATTTACAATATTTTGAGCACTCATTTGTTGTATGTATCTATAATTCAAGTACCCTAGACTGTTAGGCCATAATTTTCTCACTATTTCACCATGAATAACAAGAGATAAAATAGAATAATAATCAAACATATCAAAAGTATAGAGCCTTTTACTATGATTTCCTACCCATGTAGTTAGTATCTCTTTAGTATATTTACATTTTCTTATTATAGCATCAAGTGGAGTGAAATCCATAGTTTCTATAGTACTATAATTGCAAATTTTATACACAAAAATAATATTAGAATATTTTTCGGTAAAATCAAGATATTATTAATGCATCCATCCTACATATCAATTATGTTAGAACCCAAAACTTCAACTCGTGAGTAGTTTCCCAAAATAATCTATGAGGTATTGCAATTAGAAAGAGAAGAAATAACATCTTGAGAGTAAGTGATAGTATGTGAAGCACCTAAATCCAAAATATAATCATCATACAAGGTAGACATAGCCCTGGCATAAAGTGCTTTCCCCTTTCCTGAGGAATGTGTTATAAAAGACTATACAAAAATACAAATTTCATGTTGTTTTACTGTAGCTTCCAAATATTACTTAATTTTAAAACATATAGACTCAAAAAAAAAAATTCTAACATAAAAACCACAAGGATCATGTCTTATTTTTTCTAAATTATTCTTTAGACTTAGGAGACTTAGAATGTGTAGGAGAATGGGAAGTAGATTCTCAATGTTTATTGAAGGCATTGTATTTGGATTAGTCTTAGGTTGAGGTTTGACTTTAGATTAATTAGAAAATAGTGCATGACTAAGAATAGGTAAAGCATCTACAGACATTAATTTATCTTTTTGTCTATTAAGTCTTTCACAAAAAACCTCAAAGGAAGGCCATTTAAACTCATCACCTAAAGTATCCATCATGGTATAAAAATTAGAATAAAAGATACTATTTGGACTTTTTATTTTTGATAGAATCAAAAAATAGATGCTTTTTCACTCTTTTCTTTATCACCAGCCATTAATTCTAATCTTAGAAACTTGAATTTTTTTCATAAATTAATAAATAGAGGGAAATTTTGATGGTGAAAGAGCACTCAATTTTGAATCTAACTACAAAATTTTAAACTCATTTACCTTGATAAACAATTGTTTATTTTTATCCCTTATCTCTTTAGAAGTCTTAGCATCTAAAATATTGAACTAGAGGTTGTTTGAAATATTGAGGCAAATAAGACCACAAGCCTCATTCTATTTTCAATAATATCCATATTTTTCCTTGTCAAAGGTGAATGTTGGTACAGTTTCATCAAAATTTCTCCATAATCCTTTTGACATAGTGATCTACTACATTTTAGGGTTTCAATACATGGTATTTGTAGATGTTGAGGAGATCAAAGAGTCAGGTGCCCATTATTAAAGAAGAAGTAGAAGATACTTGACATTCGAATATAAATAACCCCCTATAATAAATAATTTATCCCTTTTACAATAAAATGAAAATTAATTTGAACCCACCTATATATAATTTTGACATATTTTGAAAAACAAAATACTTTATAATAGCCACATATTTCAACAAAAAAAAACCCCTTTTAACTAAAATTTTACACCATCCTTTAAAAAAATCTCCTTATAATAATAAATATGACCTCCCACTATGCATTTTCAAATTTTTTTAAAAAAAAACTTATTAGAAAATAAATATCCTCTTTGAAGTGGAAGGGGATCAAACCCCTAACCACTTCTATAAAATGTTTTTATAAACATTGTTATCCACAATGGATATGAACCTTTTCATAGACTAAAATACAAGAATATGTATTTGAAGGTTTTTACAAAAAATAAATAAATATTGATTTTAAGTTTATGGCTACCAGTTTTATGGGGTTTTAGCTTATACGAGTCAAATCCTTTCCATTTTGTTGAGTTACATAGAGATTTTAGTTTGTGGATGAAATCATCACTGTAAAAAGGTAGTCATGGAGAGGCCAAGATTAAGGAGCCAATCATTGAGAGGATGAGATCAAGGAGCTAGCCATAGTCAGGACAAGAACATGGAACCAACAAGTTTACTCTCTAAGGAGAGAACTAGAAATGGTGGTGGTTAAGTGGTGAAGATGAGTACCAATATGGAGTTTATGATGGATTGATCAATGATGTCAATGGTGGTAAGAAAATCATAGCTGATGTCAAATGTTTAGTTGGTTTTGGAATGAAAACCCTATAGAGTTTAATTTTTCCATATAAATAAAACCATCAGGTGGATAGTGGAAGGTAGATCTAAGATATTGGTAATAGGCTATGGAAGACTAACTATGAATATTTAATTCTAGATTGTCAATAAAAATTAGAGCATTATAGATTGATAGGGTAAAAAATCCAAATTCTAAATAAATCTAATTGTAGAGTTTAATGTTTTTAGTAGAATAAATCAAAGTGGAGTATCATATTTATAATTTCCAAAAGTTTTGATACATCCACTACCAATAAAATGTCCAAATTAGTGTAAAAATAAACATGGTAGGGTTGTCTCATTGAAAAAATATGAGATTCAACAAAAATAATTATATAGCCCATATGGCCTGCTCAAAGATATAACTAAAGATTTAATAACTAATAATATTACCAAAATAATGGATATGATTAAATATTAAAATAATATTAGATTAAAAATGTATGGCATTTACAAAAAACATAGATATAACAAAAGATAAAATTTGTTAAGGCTATAGATACTACAAATTTACACCATTATATTAGTATGAATATATGTGTCTTACCACTTCCCTATCCTTTTTTTATGTTAGTTAATTTAGTTTTACCAATTACTATATTACTTCACATAATTAGTAATATTAATTAATTTATACATAGGTAACTAATTTTAACTACTTCTCCCTCCTTTAATCTAGTTAAATCTCCCCAAATATATTAGAAGTTATTTTTAACCTATTAACAACCTCTCGTTAGCTAAACTTCATTCAAAACATCCTAGGACTAAGTTTAACCTCATGGATTATATTTATTTGAATGGACTTATAAAAATTAGACTAGATCGACACTGATCCTCATAATCATTGTCGATCATGTTGGGATCATCATCAATTTAAACACAAACCATCTTAAATTATAAGGATCCCAAAATTTGTACATTATATTGATATATAAATTATCTTGGAATACCTAAAAAAATAATGGCATACCTATCTTATTCCATCCCCACTCATTCAAATATTAAGAATATCTCCACCAATGTAATAATTCTCTGCAATATTGGAATCAATTCAAAGGTAAGTATATTATTCATTTGAATATATTTTGATTCCTATATTATTTGATTACATTCTATTTATTTTTTTCAGTCTCATCATATTATCTTTAACTATTCCTAAAGCCATTTCAAACCCCTTAAAGCCCACCTTTAGGCCCCATATTGAGATTTCTTTCCCCACTATTAGGATCGATGATGATTCCTTACATGAATCATCCCAGAATAGTATAATAGTTAGTGATTCTAAAATAATCAACATCAATCCCAATATTATTACTTTCTTTCTACAATCCAAAGCTAATTTAATAGTCCAAATTAATTTCAATTAACTATTTTTGGTCTTAAAATCATGAATCTCTATTTGTATATGACATTACAAGGAGTTATACTTGATGTGGTTTCTATTTATGATTTTCCCATTGTCCCTCACCCTCTCTTTGTAGATCAGAGTGATATTTCCTTTAATCTAAGAATTTATGCAATTGTGTTTTCCCCTACTCTATAATTAGTCACTGAATAATTAGAAGTAATATAGGCACAAGAAGATTCAGTTATAGCTTATTAGAATAAACACTGTATTAAAATCCATGAAATAGATTAATCCATTTGATTTCAATATCACATTTATATTATAATATGCTTTATTTTAATTTATATTATTACATTTATGTTTAATTGATTCAAAAAGTGGGCTAACATCCTCTTATATAATTTTACCACTTCTTTGAACTAGTCTAACATCATGCAGTCCATTTATATATCATATTAATCAATCTTTTTTGAGTTTTCTCTTGTGTGTAGGTAATCCTTCCTAGCCAAAAAGGAGTTCCCACTTCGTTAGATCAATGATGAACAACCTTCATCATAGGTATTCATTTAAAACCCTATATCATCATTTCCATTTTTAATAAGTTTATTTCTTAAGAAAAATGAACAAAAATATACTAAAACATTTTGGTACACCTAGTGGGACCCCTAGGTCTCATGATTATTTTTGTGTTACATTTTGAAAGAATTTATTGGTTGAATCTTCTTGATTTTGTGTTTGCATTAAAAAAAGATAAAATAAAAAAAATTGGTTTTCATTTTTAAAGTCTAAAAAAAGAATTGCATTCATCCCCTAATTGTTTAGATAATCCATATAGATTAATTTATTTGGATTAATATAACATGATAATCACACTATTTCACACATAACCAAACCATGGTAATCTTAAAAATAAGCATCAAAACATTTCCTACCTAGGTAGACCTACTTGGATTTCATCACTAAGGTGAAAACCAACTCAGTGTACTAGCTGAGTATAAAAATTATGGAAAATAAGTATAAAGGATAATCACCCAACACCCTTATCATTATGGTGTGTGAAGTGAGGGGGTGGGCCCCAATACCAATTCCATGTACTTATTTCCAACAAATAATCAAGCCTCAACATACCTTTGTGTATATAGAGGTTCCTAGCCTTAAACAAAACCTAAAACTAGCCTTACACTAACATTTATTAGTACCTTTGTTAGCCCATCCCTCCACCACATTCTAAATTTTATTTCTTAAAAAGTAAAAATATTTAAGTAAGTTTAATAGATTGTGTTTTTTTCATTAAAAATGAGATAATCAAAAAATAATTGTGTTTCTTTGCCTCTCATTCTTTGTTTCTTTTTTAGTGTTACATCATTATAATATGGAAATAGTCACTAAAATGAACCAAAACTCATACCTCATACTCATCCATTTAGAACACACCAAGTCCTCCTACCTCTCTTAAATCCATAAGGGATGACATTCCCAAATTTTATACATAGGGAGAGTCAAACTTCACAAATATATTGGATAGTAATCTAATTACCCTCAACTATTATATTAGTATTCAAACCATACAAATTCCTATTTCCCCTCGAACCCAATCTTCTTAATTTTTTATGTCATGCCATCAGAGGGACCTAAAGTGTTTGTTGTGGCCATGGTTTCCTCTTCAACGAATCCACATCTAACAAGTTATGAGAATAATGTAATGCAACCCCTATATACTCAACCACTGAGTATCTATTAACCCTTTAGTGACTATTACCCAAAAAAAAAAATTACTACAACCCAACTTATGCTTAATTCACTACCCAATAATTCACTCTATAGTTTAGTAGTCTCAATCCCTGTGACTCTCCTAACTATCCAAAAAATAATAATTTTTAATATTCGAACACAACCCTTACAACCTACACAACATGTTCCTCCAAGTTAGCCTCTTCATTAATATGTCCCCTTGACTACTTAATATATATCTCCTTCAGAATACCTTGTGACCACTCAACTTCACTCATCCTTGCAACAAAATATAGTCTTAAGGGGTATGCCTCAGTATAATACCTAGTATGACCTCATGCACATTCTTATGACTAAGATGTCAAATCTAGAGGCTTATACCTATGGGCATAAAAAATATACTCATGTAAAAACAAATTTAAAATGAACCTATCAATCTTATCATCCCAATTAAGCCATATTCCTCATAGTGGGAACTTCTTAAATTTATGAAATTTTAAAACAAGGAAGATCCCTAATAACACATTAGGGAATTTATACATGATTATTTCCTTATATCTCATGATAATGATCTCCTTTTAAGTATGTTTCCCATGTTATTAGCTGGAAAAAAATTATATTGGTACAAATCCATGCCTCGGTACTCCTTATTTTCTTTTGGGAAATTGACTCAAATCTTCTTAGAACACTTCTCCATTAATATCAAAACTAAAGTAACCATAACCAACCTATATACTATTAGACAATTTGATGATGATTCCATTACCAAATTTGTATTTATATGGAAAGGCCTTATAAATAAACTAACCTTCTCCATTCCTCATCTTTAATTAATCAAGTTATTTTCAATATTATGTGCCAAGCATATATCATCAACACTACAAGTATAATCATCTAAAATTTTTGATGAATACTTTACCATGGCTCATAAACTAAAAGTTTGAGCCTTAGAGGAATGAGAAGTTAAGTTACATAATAATAAATTTAAACCCAACCCCTCCAAAGGGACCAACAATTTTAAAACTAAAGACAAAATAAATGTTTTTGTCTTAAAATTGTCACCTCTACAAATAATGAACCAATCCAAACCTTATACCTCCCAAGCAAAAGCATAAGGACCCTTAAAAAAAGTTCTTCCCTAGAAATACACAACCTTAGGTGAATCATATGATTCTATTTTAGATAAAATCCTAAAAGCTTCCATATCGAGCTTCTTGCAGTCAGGCCCATTGATGATTATCACCCAAAACCTAGTTGGTTTAATAAAAGTGATTTCTATGTTAATAATTGTGTACTTGGTCATGGGATTAATAAGTGTTATTATTTCAAAGGTTTGGTTCAGATCATTATCAACTAAGTGGAATTATAATTAGATAATCCTAATGCTCTTCCCAATCAATCCATCAATATCTTTAGGAAACCATTCTTAAACCTTCCTTCTACATCTAATTTTTTATAAGAAAATACAAAAAACACCTTAGATCATGAAACCCACGTATTAAACACAATCCATGATCAACTTTTACCTAAATAACTTGGTAATGCTTTCGAATCATCTTTCAAAACAACAAGGATCATATATCTCCTTACGTGAGATATTTTTGAACCATCTAAAATTGTTAGATATATTCCTAATATCCTCTCAATTTTCACTCATCTCATTATTTGGGATATTCCTAAATAAATGCTACCTAATCCTATTCAAGGAAACCAATCAAAAATAAAGGATGAAAAACTATCAAGGGGGATACATGTTTGGATATCTCATAAAACACACACACTACTCCTTTAGTCACTACAAAACATTTATGTAGCATGATCACTCCCTCTAGTTCATTCCCTCATGAAATGTCTACTACATTACATCAACCAACACCAAAACTAGATTCCCTTACATCTTAGGCTAAGACAAGACCTATATATAAATGGTAAAAATAGGGGAAATGTTTTAGAAAGTGGATACAAATGCCTTGGGTAACCAAGAGGTAAATCTTTACAACATCCATAGATAATAATTGAGCTCTTTAAATATGATATCCCTACTACTTCCAACTGAACTCAAAAAGGGAAAATGGTTATGCCACTAGCTCAAACTAAAACATCCATATTTGGACCTTATCTTTTTATAAGGCCAAAATCCACAATTATGGAATACTCTTCTAAGAAACATACACCAATATAAAAGGATATTTCCATAATAATAATAATGCCAATACACAATCCATTAAATACTTATTACCCTAAGAATATTGGTATAAGGTCTTATCCGATACATAAATTACCCTCTATTAGAAACATTTGAATAATCAATGTAAAAAATCAACACATGAAAGTGAATGTAGCCCCCATGAAAATGCCTCAAAAGGTATATAAACCTAACAAAGATCCATTATGGAGGTATTATTCTAAGTTTCTTTATCAACTCCTTTAAACCTCCCTTATCACATGACCACCTATAAAGCCTATTAACCCCCATACTCAAAAGTTAGCATGGTATCAAGAAAATAAGAAACGTGTTTACCATCAAATATTGGGTCACAATATCAAAAGTTGTAATGTTCTCAAATCTATAATCTAAGATTTATTGGTAGAGGATTTATTTTTATAGGAATATTTTGGTCTTAATTATCATAATCAAACCACTAGAGTCATGACTACCCTAGGAACTAGTACATTAACAAAAGGATCAAAACAAAATTTAAAAAAGGAAGATAAAAACTATGATGCAACTTAATATCAACCCCTCTTAGACCTTATAAACTTAGATGACTCCAAAAACACAACAAACTAACCATTATTTCAAATAAATTTAATACATATAGCCACTTGATCCTAGACATAGGGTCATAAACCCCAAAATCCCAACAAAACTAAGGTATCTACTGCAAAATAACCTACTTATTCTATAGACAATCCTACATCACCTATCCCAAAACCCAAAGTTTCTATTCTAGGGAAAGCACAAAATAACAATCCCTTGGAGTTGATACAGATATTGGTTTGAAGACAACTCCACCAACTTCCTATCAAAATATCTTTATAAGAACTTATCTAAAATTTGCCACAACATTGTGAAGCTATGATAGAGGCCTTATAGGCCACCTAGTTATAATTAGATGAGACTTAGCCTCTATCATCCCTCATTATATCCTTAAAAATTTCATTGTCTATGACATTTCATGAGTTATAAATATCCCCATTACAAATTAAAGATTAGGTCACACCATTATTTATCATTACCCAAGTTAATCAAAAGTGTTATAGTTGACAATGGACCTAGTATAGATATTATCTCCTCATATGCTTTTAGGAAACTCCAATTACCAAAAACTATTATGGCTTAATCTTCAATCATCTTATGAGCCTTTAATGATACCATTACCCTCATATTAGATATAGTCATCCTCCCCATCCAAGTAGGTATACATACCCTCCCAGAGATATATTACATGATAAAGGGAGAATTTAAATATAACATCCTATTAGGATGTCCTTGGATATGTGTTATTCATTGTGTCCCCTCTATTTTACATTGATGCCTTAAATATTAACATGAAGGTAAGATAAATGTCATCCCAACAAACCCACTTCCAATTAAGACATATAACTTGAATTATAAGCATAATTATTCTTTGATCCCCTTAAATAAATTGATCCCATTATTTATAGGTGAAACATCAACTAGTTCTACAATACCCTCATCCCATAACCCTGATGAAAAATCTCTTGACTTAGCATTTCAATAGATCCCTTTAGGGAAATATCAACTATTAACTCTTAGCACCTTATCAACCCCTCAAGAATATTGATTCCATAACCAATAATGTAATTAAAAACCCAACCTAGGAGATATTATCCCATTTTCCCCCCTTTACCTCCAAACACACTTAATCTATGTGGTAATTTATCATTCCCCTTTATATGGGGAAATTCAAACACGTACCAAACCATTCTTGTCTATATATTCCTTTCACCACCAACCACACTTTGCATAAACCTATCTAAAATTATGTTCTTGGAAAGGATTTGGCATAGTATATTATGAAAAAGGATACCATGAATTTATTGTTGGTAATTTTTCCTATCAAAGCCAAACACCAACACATATAATTCAAAACTTTCCATGATCTTGTCAATAGCCTTTACAAGGTGGTCAAATAGGCATATTCTAGTTAAAAAGGGTTAGTTTTGGTCATTTAATGACTAATATGTATTTAAAAGGTCCAAAAATAATTAATAAGACATTTTAATACATTCATATTCATGAAATTATCATTTAGTAAAATTTTCATACTTTAAAAAGGTCTTTTAATGCAAATTTAAGCCCCAAAAAGGGCCCTTTTTGACTCCCACGTGCCAAATTTGGTCCTAAAAAGCATGGAAAATGGATATTTTATATTTTTTCGTGATAATTAATCTTTTTATTCTACTCATGCCCTTATATTGGTGGTTCATAAGCTAAAGATTTAAAAAAACATAAGAAAATATTTCATTCACATTTCAAAGAGTGGTACGAACTTGTATGAAATTTCATACATTTTAGGCCTAAAATAGGAGGATGAAGGAATGATAGGTACATAAAATTAATTTCATGGCATGAATATGCATTAAAATCTCAAAACTAGTCACCTCTAGTCAAGTGGCTTCTTCACACATAAAAATAGGCCTTCAAGTTTGTAATCGGTACAGTTTGGAGAAAGAAGATCTAGGTCCAAATTTTTGGTCAAAAAAATTAGACTTATAGGGATTAAATTTTTATTAATTGGTTATTAAATTTTTATATTCTCCCTCATGAATCATTCATTTGATGTTAGGACATACATCTACAATTTTACATCCATGAAGATAACCAGTTTTCTACAAATTCTCCTCATGAGGGCATCATTTCAAGAAAATTCAAGTTTTTAGAGATTATTTGAAACCTAATACACATTCCTTGGCATCCTTAAATCATTATCCACATATAATAATTTCAAAAAAATATCACAAAGACAAGGATTTTAATCTATAGTTTTACATGTTTCTAAAAGAGTTTGTACAATTCAAGAAAGAGAAGGATTATCGAGTTTTCTTGTTTTCTTGTTTGAAGGGGTCTCCACCATGTTCACATATTTAAAAATAAATTTTCTCAAGGTTTAATAATGTTTCATAATGAATAATACCATTCATATGCTCTCAAATCATCTTAAAAGGCATGTTTAGCAAACTTTAAGGAAAATTAGCATATTTTAAGGTTTTAACAAAAACCTATGTTTCATTTTCAGCCTATTATCCTTGTCCAAAGGCATCCAAATTAGTATGGTTGGAGTATGATATGTTCATTTTTTCATATAAATCTTTATGTTTGACTTAACATGATCCTTCATACTTCTTTCCACCTCCATTTTGTTCATCCCCATATCACTATCATAATAATGTCTTTTCACTATGTTTTGTGCTTCTTTCACCCTCCATTCATGTGTTTCCATCATCTTTTATTACCTCACCACTCTTTCACACATTTCCATTCCATGAAATAATTGTCATAAGAGTGAAATAAGATGTAAATAATTATGATCATAAACAAGAGGATATGTAAACACCAAACAAACATCATATACAATCAAGGAGATGAGACCTACAATAGTACAATAGTCAAGTGTTAGTCATGAAGGTACAATGAAGATAAATGTGAGGGAGACCTTATTGAAGGCCTATGTAGATAAATAAATCCATTATAATAAGTAATTATGGGATATAAATCATCATAGGTGTGAATAAGGATAATATACAAGGTGAAGAGACCTTGCCTATAGTCCAAAGAAGATAACATATAACTAATACACCTATAATCAATCCTTGTTTTAAGAGAAGGTTGTATTAAGAATACTAAATATAGGGTTTTAAAATAAATTATATTTAATTAATATTATTAATTTGAAGTTAAAGGATTACATGTTCACCATGATTGTTTTGTGACCTTCCCAAGGTCCAAAACCCCTACACAATTTGTATATATAATAGTCATTAAGCACAGGCTTCTTCAAGTTGGTGAAAAGGTTGAGAACAAATTAGTGTTCATGATGGAGTAATATTTATAAAATTAAGGTTTATTAAGGGAATTATGATGAAGGAGGTAAAAATACCAAGTGATATGGCACTTCAGACATTTACACCTATAATCAACTCAAGGTAGGCTCCAGCCAATAAAGAGGTCACAATGACAAATGGAGGTTTCTAAGGTTTGAGACTTTTAAGAGATATGGTTGAGTTTTAGAGATAATTGGATTTTTATGAGGTAATTTTTATAATAATATTACTTTTTTCTATCAAATTTCTCCAATCATCTCAAACTTTAAACCCTAATCATTATAAAACCCTACATGCATCTAAAGTATAGTCAAGCAAAGGGTTGTTGTAGTGTTTTGTTCACAAGTGATGATGACATAGTGGCCTAAATGTTTCAAGAAATAAATTATGATTAGGATCAACATGAATCATAGAGGATATTGATATTTATATCTTATTTAGGTGTTAAAGTCATACATCTTGAAAATGAGACCTACAACCAGCTTAGCAACACTATTGCAGTTATGATGACAAGCCATGCCCTTAAGGAGACCTAAAGGAAACACTTTAATAATATTTTTTGGGTTTATAAGGTGATAATAATATAATATATCAACTCATTGACACTTTTTGTTCTATTAAACTCTATAAATCATCCTCAAACCTTAAACATAGTATGTATAAGCCTTATCAAAAGTCAAAACATAGTCAAGTTTAGAGTAAGGGAAAATGAGGTTTTATGTATAAGAAGATGGTGATATAGAATTATGGAGTTAATTATATAATGTGATGATTAATATTTATTTCAAAAATATTAAAAACTTTAAGTAATCAAACTCATTTGTTATACATTTCCTAGTAACCACCTACAACCACATAAGGATAAAGGCCTATCTTCAAGCTAGTATGCAAGTTGATGGAATAATGAGTTTCATATTTAGAGAGATGTTTTGATAAGAAAAGTGATATGGAATTATTAAATTAAAATAATATTTTAATATCATTAAAGGACATGAAAATATATGACTTCAAGCACATAGATCATATAGTCAAAGTCAATTATCTCACCTATAGCTACCAAACACAGTCATGTTTCTAGGGTTAAAGAAAGATAAAGGCTATCAAATGGTTCATTTTGAGTCTCTTCATCATTAATGGTTAATTTATGTAACCAAGGATTAATTAATAATATAATACATCATTATGTTGATAATTAATACCTTAAAGTCAAGAATACAGTTAAAGTACACTTACAACAATACCAAACACAGTCATATATCTAAATTGGCAAGTAGTTTGCGAACATAGTGATTTAAGGTGGTTTAATGATTCAAAGGGATACTCAAGGGAGAAATAATGTCTTGGTACCATCATAAATAATCATAAAAAAATATTCAAAATCAATCTATAGGTAGGTTTGAACCTCAAGATAACAGTTTATAGCTATCTTAAGGCTAAAAGACTTTGAAGTTGATAGGAAAAGGATAAGGGCTAATGGTCTATGAAGTAGGTTTCATGTTCAAGATAATTGTATGAAGTAACCATATGGAATAATTATTTTTTAATATATTTAATATCATATAAATGATACTCAAGGACATGGTACATAGTCAATTTCACCCAAAGAAGACACCCACAACCACTTAAGAGAGCAAGCCTTCTTTCAAGATGGTAAGATAATTTGAAGACACAGTGGTCTTTAGAGAATATTGATGATAAAAATATGTTTAAATATTATCAATTATATGAATTAATAGACATCATTATAGACCTTTAAGGATTTCAACATGATGAAACCCTATAGGCCTATTGTACAAAAGGTGATTATGTAGAGTCATAAAACCTTGTATTGAGGAAAAAATGGCTAGAAGGAGATAGGTAAAAGATGTAAAATGGTATACATATTCATATAATCACCAATTAATATTTAAATTAACATAAATCACTTTTTTACCTCAGTCATACCACCTACAATACTATACCACACAATCATTTTGAGTGTCTTAAGAAAATAAGGTCTGAACGAGGTGGCATAGTGTTGTAAGCTAACTGATGGAGGATGAAAAAATGAAATTAGGAATATAATTATATAATAAAATGGTTTTAATCATTTTATATTACCATCCAAGGTATTGAAACATACAAACATAGTCATGATTAAAATCTACTTACACACAGTCAATGCCTAGAAAGCACTCTTAAGATAATTTTGAGGTTTTATGGAATCTATAGGTGGAATAAAGACTTTAAAATTGGTGAAAATCATCTTAATTAATTTATTAAAACTCCATATCATCCTCAATATCATTTCATATGTGGATAACCTCATTGTTTTTACATAGTCAACTGTTTGTTTATGAGTAGTCTCAAAGGCAAGAAAGAGCAAGGTTGAGTTTTTTGTCATTAAATATGAAAAAAACAAGTTTTAAATAGGTATTAATGGATTTTTTATTATTTTTTTCACCCCAAATCAGATTATTTTCCTTTCACCATCAAAACTTAGTTTTAGGCTAAAACTTAATTTTAGGCTTAGAAGACCTATAACACCAAAAGGCATCTTCAAGCCTTATCAATAATATGACACACTAAGATTTATATAATTAAATTTTATAGGTACCATGATTATGATTTAAATATTATAGAATAAATGGAGGAGTTATTTTTAGTCCAAGGAGGAAATTTGAATTTTGTAGTTCTAAACACCCATTCAAACCACCTGATCAAATGCTCATATCTTTCACCATGTGAAAAGTTTGGCCAAATTATCTTAATATTATTTTATAAACCATATTAAATTATAATTAATGAAAAATTTAGGTTTTTTGAGGTTATTTTATTTATAAACAATCAATAAGAGCGTAAGCATGTCCAAAATGCTTGTAAACCCTACAAGCAAATTTATTTATGTATGTATCTTTTCATACCTTTTGCATGGGACCAAATATTCATAGGGAATTTGAGGGGGTATTTATAATAGATATTAATTTAAATAATTTTGGGTTTGGAGGTCTGTGTTTTATGAACCATGGTTAATAAGGTTCACCTCTAAAACCCTCCCAAACCCTCATAGCAACCAGTTTTGAGAAAAGTCAAAGTTTTTGCCATCAAAACCTCATGGATCAAATTGAAACTTCTTAAAAAATCAATTAAAATCAGATAGGTTACAAAAATGATCATTTTTTTATGTAATTATATGGATTAGGGTAGAAAATAGGTTTTTGAGAGAAATTATCATAAAAAATGAGGTACAAGGTAGTTTACATGAAATCCAATCCATGTAGTTTAGATCTAGAGACTTTTTATTAGTAATAAAATCATCAGTTTTTCATAAATATTCCTATAATTTCCCTTTCCATCTCATCCAAAATAGCCACTCTGTAGGAAAATGAGGTAAAATTGACATAGTCGACTATGGTGACTAAGTTGCAAGAGTTTCTTCATCAAGAGCATCTATCTCATGGTGTGAGGAGTTGTTAAAGTTCTAATACTTATTTTATTTTCATTTTTGGGGGTTTTATTATATTTTATAATGTATTTCAAGTAAAAAATGTTAGCCTACTAGGCCTATTTGAACAATCAAGCAGGAGAAAATTAGCATTGAATGGCTATCAAAGAGTTCATATGGAGTTTCCATTCCATTTATATAATATTAAAATGTATTTTCCATTCACAACTCATTATAAAAGTGTAAATTCATGCAAATAATGGCTTATTAGAGTTATCTTATCTTAAGAACCAATCATCTCTGAGTTGACTAGTTGACTAGCATCATGTATATGCAAGGGAAGATTTTCACTCAACTTGAACTCACTTAAAGTGGATATATATATATATATATATATATATATATATATATATATATATATATATATATATATATATATATATATAATGAGGTCTTAAAATTCAAATGGGCCCACCATTCCTTTTCAATGCTAAGAAGAAGATCATGCAAGGACTTTCAACATGAAGACAAGTCTTGAAAGACTTTTGTTTGTAATTTAAAATAAATCATGACTTGGAGTTAAATTCTTCCTTTTCTCCTTCCATGCCAATTTCTTGTATTTATCATTTCTCTTTATATTTATTGAGTCTTTTAACACATTTTTCAAATCCCCTAGGCTGGTATAGAGAAACTATATAAAAATTGTAACTTCCACCAGAAATCAATAATGAGAGCTTGTTTTGAGATAAATTAATAGTTTTAGTGTGTACTTTTTATTGGTTATTTGCATATAAGTGTGATATATATCTCATTTTTTATGTCCTTTCCTCACCTAATGCTATGATTTCATCCTTTACAGGTCACTTGAAGAGATAATAATAGAAATTGTATTGAAGATTTTTAGTTTATAGTGTCTTTAGAGACCTTTCATTCACACACCTTCAATATGAAAAACTTATTTCAAACCTTCTTTTTAAACACTAATGTTTAATACTTATGTGAGAGATTTTTTTTGATAAATTATTCTATCTTGATCCATATGTATGCATAAGTTTCAAATTTTATTGAGGATCAATCACTCTTCAGGTGCATCACCATCATAGCATAGATTTATTTTTTAGTTTATTCCTTACTCTTTTCATCCCAACATAAAATAGGCTTATTAATTGATCTTAAATTCACATATTTTGAGGATATACCCTAACAACTAGAGGTATGATCTAGATACATGTATCCCATAGCCTTATATCATTTCAATGTTAGTCTAGATATGAGAAGTCTAATTTCAATTGGGTTTTATCTAGGTCATTAAAAATTTTAGCATGCCTAGTTGGACCACTTATTCATAAAAATTGAATCATATATCTATATATCTAAGTACAATAGTAAATTTAAGGGTTTCATTTTCTATATTTGCATATATTTCATGCCATCAAGAGTGGTTACAAGATCCTCTACAAAAGGGAAAGAGACAAATTTCATTGAGTTATCTTTATAATCAACAAATACAACCAATTCTCCACTTAGTATTATGTATCAAATGAAGAAGGATTATGTGTCAATTTCTATGTGGGATACATTGTCAATTTTAGGTCAAAAGGACCTTATACAAAAGGAGATTTCAAACTTCAATGTCTTAGATAAGTAACCTAAAAAAGAAAGGGTAAGTGTTTTTCTAATAAATTTATTGAGCCAAAAGCTCCAAAGGTGACTAAGCCTCCTTCATTTTATCTTTTTATTGTCATAAAATATTGTTTTGTTCACTATTGTAGGATTGACAATGGGAATAGTACCTCTAACATGTCGAAGTGAATAGCTGATAAACTAAGACTTTAGTATGAACCCCATGAAAAAGTTGTCTTCCAATTAGATGGGTCTCTTACAAAGACTATAAGTGTTATAAGAGATATTAAATTCATACTTGTTGCTTGTCCAAATTTTACCATTACACAAGATGTAGTTGTTGTTTATTTACCTCCTTATTGTGTACTATGCCTATCCAAAGATGTTACTACCAAGATAAGATATTATATTTACTCTAACTGGTCATACATGGTTTTTAGAACTAGGTATGGTACCAAAGTCACAATAATATTTGATATTATTTCTATATTTCACTTATAACCTTACATGCCAAATATGTCAAATGTGAATTATAGTATTTCAAAAGAAGATGAAAATATTAGTGATCAAGAACCTTCTAAGATACTTGAAGGCATACCATATCCACTCCTTGATGAGTGGGATACTAATAATCATGGATATTACCCCTAAAAAATTATTTAATAATAAATTTTTGGTGTCTATTGTATGCATTAATAAGGTGACTTATTGCCTAGCCTCACTAGCTCAATGCATGATCAAGGATTATGTAATTTATACTTTAATGGATCAAAATAAAAGAATGTAAGTGGGGCTGGTTTAATGTTGGTTTCACCTCAAAATCAAAGGTATTGATCTTATATTAAATTTTAGTTCATTTGTATATCAAATATTATAGAGTATGAATCTCTTATTCATGGCCTTCAGTGGGCTAGAAAGAGGGGTATTAAGCTTTTATAGGTAAAAAGTGATAGTGATTTGGTAGTACATCAAGTTAGAGGTCTGAGTTTAGAAAAGAATCCTCTTATAAATGCCTAAAAACACAAATTTTGTGACCTCATGGAAGATTTATAGCCATTTTTTATTTGTTTTATTCCTAGAGGAGCTAATCAGCATGCAAATAGACTTGCTACCATAGAAGCACAATATGACATTATGGATCAGCTCAAGGAAACTAAAAATTAGAACAAATCAAGTTTGTATGTAGGCCTTCAGCTAAAAATAATGATGTACACTAGAAATTTTTTGACAATGACAAATAGAGAGCTTGTTTCTTATAGAATGAGGTAGAATTTTACCCTAAAAATCATGATAAATTGCAGCACCAATATGAAGATCATATTGTGTAATTAACATCAAATGAGTTACCTAAAGGTTTGGTGACTTTAGAAATAATTTTTAATGAAGATTATAAGCTAATAAATGACAAGGTAAGCATCTCTTCCAAGAAAGAACATTATGAGGAAATTACCATAGCTGAAGATAAGAAACTCAAGTTGGGAAAAGTTAGCACTAATACTAAGAGAGGATATTTAATATCATTGTGTAAGGATTTCATGTATTTATTTTCTTGGGAGTATCATGATTTGAAAGGTTTTGATCCCAGGTTAACACATCATACTATTAAGCTTGAAGAGGATGCAAAACTAGTAATAAAGAAGCAAAGGCTAATTAACCCCAACGTTGAAATCCTCATGATAAAGGAACTTACAAATATGATTGAATCTAATATAGTATTTCCTATCAAAAATTAAACATGGGTTTCCAACCTTTTACCTATGATAAAAAAATGGAGAGATAAGGCTATATGTAAATTTTAGAGATCTAAATAGATTTTCATTAAAAGATCACTACCCTCTTCCCTCCAAGGATCAGACTTTTTAAAGAGTATCAAGATAATAGAGGTTCTCTCTATTGGATCGGTACTTAGGTTACAACTAGATATTAGTGAAGGATCAAGACTAATACAAAATATCCTTCACCACCAAATGGGGTACTTGTGCATATAAGAAGATGCCCTTTCAACTCTTTATTGTTGGAGCTACTTTCCAAATGGAAATAGATGTTGCTTTTCATGCTATTTTAAGTGAAATGGTTTAAATTTATCTTGATGACATTAATATATTTTCAAAAGATCCTAGTGATCATTTAACACACTTGAGATTAGTTTTTGATAGATGTAGATAATTTGGAATTTCCTTGAATCCAAAGAAGTGCATCTTTAAAGTGCATGAGGGAAGACTTCTTGGGCATGTTGTGTCCAAATCTGGACTTTCCATTGATCTAGAGATAATATAAGTAATCCTTGATTTATCATTTCCCAAACATAATAAAGGATTACAGAGCTTCTTGAGAAAGATCAATTTCATCATTAGGTTCATTCCTAGTTTTACAAAATTTGTAAGGCCACTCACTCAATTGATTTATAAGCATCAAGAATTCACTTAGAACAAAGAGAGTAAGCATCAAGCATCAAAAAATACATTATCCAAGCTCCTAATTTTCTCAATCTTGATTTTAATAAGGTTTTTTTTGTTTATGCTTTATCTACATGTAGCATAATTTTAGCCATCCTTATGCAACATAATAGTGAAGCTTTGGAGCAGCCCATTATTTTTTTAGTCAAGATTTGGAGGGATATTAAGAGAGGTATTATTTTTTTGAAAATAATCTACTTGTTTTTATAATATGTTTGAAAAAATTTAGGCATTTGGTCTCCAATAATAATATTTTTCTAATGGTAGATCATCCTAGTGTGAATGATTGTATCCTTAATAGAGACTTAGGTGAAAAGAGAGTTGGATGGGCCACTAAGTGCATGGAATATGAAATTTAATTTAAGGTAAAAAATATACTCAAAGGTAAAGGATTATGTGAGCATATTTTAGTGGATGTGAAATAATAAAGAGAGGTGATTTTGATTGCTCAGGACACCCAAGAGATAGTTGAAACTATCTCTACTTCTAGCTAGACATAGGACATTACTAGATTCCTCCAAATAAGAAAGTGTCCTATGGGCTTAAATGCATCAAAAAGGATAAAATTTAGGATGAAATAAATACCATACATTCCTATTGATGGATTTATTTTAAAAATTACATTGGATGTATGTTTTTAAGGTGTGTTGAAACTAGTTAAATTGACAAACTTTTAGAACAATTTCGTGATAGTCCTTCAAGAGGCCACTTTGTAGCCAATATTACAGCATCAAAAATCATTAGAGATATTTATTTTTGGCCTAATGTTTTCAAGTATGCAAATACATTGGTTATAAAATGTGCAAAGTGTGCAATGTTTACAAGAAAATAGAGACTATTTTTTATGCCATTGAGACATATTTAGGTTGTGCAGCCCTTCATGTAATGGGGTTTAGATTTCATTGACATGATTCATTCTCCATAAAATTCTGGTAATAAGTGGGTTTTGATAGCCATAAATTATTTTACTAGGTGGGTGGAGGTAGTTCCACTAAAGTAGGCAAATGAGAATTCAGTTCTTGAGTTCTATGACAGTCTAGTCACCCATTTTGGTTCCCTTCAACTATCATATCAGATAACGCTTTGGCATTAAAATTTTAAAAGGTATGAGAATTGGGTATTGAGAATTGTATTTATATAAAATATTCATCAAATTATTATCCATAGGGTAGTAGACTAGTAGAGTCCACAAAAAATAACCTGATTCAGATTATCAAAAGAACAATGAAAGATAATCAAAGATCATGGCATATAAAATTGAAGACTATCTTATGGGAATATAAAATCACTCCTAAGAATGCAATTTATAATTAACCTTATATTTTATTTATTTAAGAGAGGCAAGGTTAATTATTTAATTGAAACTTCTAGATTTGGAGCTTGCACATTAGCTAGAGCTTATGGAAAATGATGCGTTGGACATAAGGATGAATGAATTGAGAGAATTGGAGGAAACAAGAGATGATGTCATGCATACTATGTGGTCAAACCAAAAATAAGTCAATAAATAATTTGAAAAAAGAGCTTCATCAAATACATTTAAGCAAAGAGACATAGTACTCAAATGGGATGAAGAACGTGCTAAACTAGGTAAACACTCAAAATTTGATAGCCTTTAGAGTGGCCCTTATGTTATCACTAATTATAAGGAAATAAATACATTACAATTATCCAAATTGAGTGGATAGGATCTTTGTATTCCTATGCATGGGATGTTCTTCAAGTACTGATATTAGGAGAGTCACTTCTTTGTACATAGTGCACAAGTTGCACATGCTTTGTTAGTTGTTGTTCTGCTTTAGTATTCAGTTGATGTTTCTAGTTTATGTCTATTTGTTTGTTTATGTAAATTTTTTCAAGTTTTCATAGGTTTTGACTATACTCCAAGGTCTGATATAACATAGGTATTTTACATTTTCTTTACTGTTAGGTTGGTCAACCCTTGTGAGTCATAATAAATGTTATTAATTTGGCTTGTTAAGGCCAAATACCAACACATATAATTCAAAACTTTCTAGGATCCTGTCAATAACCTCTATAAGGTGGTAAAATAGGTGTATTTTGGTTAAAAAGGGTCAATTTTGGTCATTTAATTAATAATATGGATGTCAAAGGTCACAAAAATCATTTCTAAGACATTTCAATAAATTCATATTCATGACATTAGCCTTAAGTAAAAATTTCATACTTTAAAAAGGCCTTTTAATACAAATGTAAGCCCAAAAAGGGCCCTTTTTACTCCCACGTGCCAAATTTGGCCCTATAAATTGTGTAAAATGGTTATTTTATATTCTTTTCATGCTAATTAATAATTTTATTCTCTTCTCACACTTATATTTGTGGTTCATAAGCTAAATTTTCAATAAAAGGCAAAAAAATAGGTTATTTTCATTCATATTTCAAAGAGTAGTAAAGACTTGTATGGAATTCCATAATATGAGGCTTCAAATAGGATGAATAAGTCATGATATGTCTCATATAATAATTTTATGTCATGAATATTCAAGATAGTCTCAAAACCGGTCACCTCCAGTCAAGTGGCTTCTTTGCACATAGAGATAGGCCTTCAGGTTTGCAATTAGTATAGTTTGGAGAGAGAAGATCCAGGTTTATATTTTATTTGAAATAAATTAGACTCAAATGGATTATTTTGGATTATTTTTTTTCTAAAATTGGTCTATTTTCCTTTATTAATCATCCATTTGAGTTTAAGGCATACCCCTGTAGTTTTGCATCCATGAATACAACTAGTTTTTTGCAAATTCTCCTCATCAGAGCATCATTTCAATAAAATTCAAGTTTTTAGAGATTATTTTTAACCTAAAACACCTACCCATGGCCTAATTAATTATTTATCCACACATTTTAAGTTCAAAAAAATCTCACAAAGAGAATGAGTGTAATCTGCAGTTTTACATGCTTTTAAAAGAGTTTGTACAGTTCAAGAGAGAGAAGGATTATAATGTTTTCTTGTTTTCTTATTTAAAGGGGCCTCCACCATATTCACATGTTTAAAAATAAATTTTATCAAGTTTTAATATCCAAAAATAGCATTAATATGCTCTCAAATCATGTCAAAAGGCATGTTTAGCAAACTTTAAGGAAAATTAGAATATTTTAAGGTTTTTAAAGAAACCTATGTTTCATTTTCAGCCTATTCTCATTATCCAAAGACATCAAAATTAATATTTCTTGAGTATTATATGTTCATTTTTACATATAAATATTCATGTTGATCTTAAAATTCTACTTCATTCTCCTTTCTACCTTCATTTTGTTCATCCCCATATCACTGTCATAACACTATCTTTTCATTATGTTTTGTGCTTCTTTCACCCTCCATTCATGTGTTTCCATCATCTTTTATCACATCAATAAATTTTCACCAATTTAAATTTCATGAATTCACTATCATAATATGGAAATAGGATGGAAATAATAATGATCATGAAAAATAGGATATATACACCAACAAACATCATATACACTCAAAGAGATGAGACCTATAGTAGTACACCATAGTCAAGTGTTGGTCATGAAGGTACAATAAAGAGAGATGTGAGAGAGACCTTATTGAATGCCTATGTAGATAAATAAATCCATTTTAATAATTAATTAAGGGATATAAATCATCATAAGTATGAATAAGGAGAATGTATAAGGCCAAGAGACCTTACCTACAGTCCCAAGAAGGCAACATACAACAAATACACCTATAATCAAGCCTTGTTTCAAGAGAAGGTTGTATTAATAACAATAAAAATAGGTTTTTAAAATAAATAATATTTCAAAGTATAATTCAAAGGAGGATGGGTTCACCATGATTGTTTCTTGACCTTCCCAGTGTCTAAAACCCTTCCACAGTCCATACAAAGCACAGTCATTAAGAACAAGCTTCTTTGAGTTGGTAAAAAGTTTGAGAACAAATTAGTCTTAATGATGGGGTATTATTTCTCAAATTAAGGTTTATTAAAGGCATGATGATGAATTATTTCAAAATACCAAGTGAAATGTAACTTCAAAATTTTACACCTACAATCAACTCAAGGCAAGATACAGTCAATAAAGAGGTCATAATGTCAAATGGAAGTTTCCATGGTTTGAGACTTTCAGGAGAGATGTTTGAGTTTTTGAGATCATTGGATATGTATGAGGGAATTTTTTTCATCATGTTACTTGTTTTATATCAAAAATCTCCAAGCATCTCAGACCTTGAACCCTGATGCATACAAAATGCTACATGCATATAAAGTATAGTAAAAAAAAAAGGGTTGTTGGAGTGTTTTGTTCACAAGTGATGATGACATAATGGCCTAAATGTTTCAATAAGTAAATTATAATTAATATTATAATTAATCATAAATTATATTGATATTTGTATCTTATTGAGGTGTTACAATCATATATCTTGGAAATGAGACCTAAAACCAGCTCAGGGGAACTATTGCAGTCAAGATGATAAGTCATGCCCTTAAAGAGACCTAAAGGAAACCAATTAAATAATGTTTTTTGGATTTATAAATCTATTATAATACAAAATATCAACTCATTGACAATTTTTTTTGTAAAAATCCATAATGCATCCTCAGACCTTAAAATCAATTTGTATAATCCTTAGCGAAAGTCAAAACGCAGTCAAGTTTGGAGAAAGGGAAAAGGAGGTTTTGTTTCCAAGAATATGGTGATATATAATGAGGGAGTTAGTTATATAAGGTGATTATTAAGATAAATTTACCAAATATCAAACAATTTAATAAATCAAAATTAGTTGGCATACATTTTTTCATCACAACCCATATCCACATAAGGCTAAAGGCCCATCTTCAAGCTAGTATGCAAGTTGAGGGCACAATGAGTTTCAAATTTAGGGAGATGTTTTAAGATGAAAAGTGATATGTAATAATTAAATTAAAATAATATTTTAATATCATCAAATTACATGAAAATAGAAGACTCCCAATAGATAGAACATATAGCCAAAGTCAACTATCTCACCTATAGCCACCAAACACAGTCATGTTTCTAGGGTTGAATAAAGATAAAGGCTATAAAATGGTTTATTTTGAATATATTAATCATTAATTAGTCATTGAGGTGAAAAATAATTAATTAATAATTTAATACATCATGATGGCTCCAAGTACTACCTTATTATCAATAATATAGTCAAAGTACACCTATAGTTATACCAAACATAGTCATATATCCAAGTTGGAAAGTAGTATGTGAATGTAGTGATTTAATGTGGTTTAATGATTCAAAGGGAAACTATAGGTAGAAATAATGTATTGAGAACATCATCAATAATCATAAAAATATCTTTGAGATCACGTTATAGGTAGGTTTTAACCTTAAGATAATAACCTATTGCCATCTTAAGGCTAAAGGACCTTTAAGTTGACAAGAAAAGGATAAGGGCTAATGGTATATGAAGTAGGTTTCATGTTAAATATAATTTTATTAAGTAACCAAATATAAAATTTATTTTTTAATATCATCCATATGATATAAATGATACTCAAGGACATGGTACACAGTCAATCTCACCCTAAGAAGACACCTACAACTAATAAAAAAAGCAAGCCTTCTTTCAAGTTGGTAATATAATTTTAAGATAAATTGGTCCTTATATAATATTTATGTTAATAATATGTTTCAATATGATAAATTATATGGATTCATAGACATCATGATGTACCTTTAAGTATTTCAACACAATCAAACCCTATAGGCCTGTTCTACAGAATGTGACTACGTAAAGGCCTAAAACCTTTTATTGAGGAGACAAATGGATATAAAAAGATAGGTATAAGATATAAAATGGTATAAATATTAATATAAGAACAAATTAATTTTTAAATGACAATCAATAACTTCTTTAACTTAGATATACCACCTAGAGTACTATACCAAAAAAATCATTTTGAGTGTCTTGAGAAAATAAGGTCTAAAGGAGGTGGAATAGGGTTGAAAGCTAACTGATGGAGGATGAAACCAATGAAATGAGGAGTTTCATGATATAATAAAATAATTTTCACCATGTTTTACTACCATACAAGGTAGTCAAACATACAAATATAGTCATGCTTAAAGTCTGGCTGCACACAATTAATGTTTAGAAGGCATTCTTAAGAATTTTTTTGAGGTTTTGTGGCATCTATAGGTGTAATAAAGACTTGAAAAATGGTGAAAATAATAATCATGAATTTATGAAGCTTCCATATCATCCTCAATACCATTTAATAAGTGGAGAACCTCATTATTTTTACATAGTTAATTGCTTGTCTACATGGAATCTCAAAGGCAAAAAAGAGAAAGGTTAAATTTTTGGTCATTAAATATAACAAAAAAAGCTGGTAAGAGGTATTAATGGAGGTTTTATGATTTTTTTAAACCCCATATCATCCATAGTTTCCTTCCACCATCAAAACTTAGTTTTAGGCCTGGAAGGGCTCTAGAACCATAAGGCATTTTCAAACCCTATCAAGTAAGATGACACCTTGAGATTGATATAATTAAATGGTAAAATTCCCATGATTATTATTTAAATTATGGATAAGAAATGGATGAGTCATTTTTATTCTAAGGAGGAAATTCAAATTTTACAGTTTTAGACACCCATTCAAGACACATGATCAAATGCTTGTATCTTTCACCACATGAAGAGTTTAGAAAAAATAAATTATCATTATTTGAGGACCCATATTAAATAATAATTAATGAAAATTTTATTTTTGTTTAGGGGATGTTCTTTATAAACAATCACTAAGAGCATAATCATGTCCATGATGCTTACAAACCCTACAAGTAAATTTTTTATGTAGGTATATTTTCATACTTTTTGCATGGGAACAAAATATTCTCATGGAAATTTATTGGTTATATATACTATACATTCATGAAAATAATATTTAGTTTGTAGGTATGTGCTTTATGAACCATTGTTAAGAAGGTTCACCTCCAAAACCCTCATAGTGACTAGTTTTGAGAAAAGTCAATTTATTGACATCAACACCTCATGGATAGACATAAATTATATTATAAAATAAATTACACTTAGATAAGGTCCCGAAAATGATCATTTTTTGTATGGAATTATATGGATTAGGGTATAAAATAGGTTTTTGAGAGAAAAATTCATAAAAGATGAGGTATAATGTAGTTTACATGAAATAAAATCCATAGAGGTTGGAGCATAATACTTTTTATTCATCCTAAAATAATTATTTTTTCATAAATATACATTTAAATTCCCTTACCAACTGATCCAAAATAGCCAATCTATAGGAAAATGAGGTAGAATTAACCTAGTTAACCATGATGATGGAGTTACAAAAGTTTATTCATCAAGAGCACCTATCTCATGGTTTTAGAAGTTTTTACATGTATAATAATCATTTTATTTCATGTTTCATAGTTTTTTTTAAGGTTATAATGGAGTTCAAGTACAAAAAGTTATCCTGCTAGTCATATTTGGCCTAGTAGGCCTATTTAAACAATCAAGTAAGAGAAAATTTGCATTGAATGTATATCAAAGAGTTAATATGGAGTTTAAATTCCACTTATATTATATTAAAATGGATTTTACATGAAAAAATTATTATAAAAGTTTTAGTTCATTCAAATAAGTAATTAGTGGAGTTACCTTGTCTTAAGAACCAATCATCTCTGAGTTGACTAGTTGACTAGCATCATGCATCTTTCATCATTTTCATGCAAGGGAAGACTTTCACTCAACTTGAAATAACTTAAATTGGATAAATAAATAAATATATGGAATATATTTCATTCAAAATTAGGTTTGACAAGTCAAATGGGCCCACCATTCCTTTTTAATGCTAAGAAGAAGATCATGCAAGGACTTTCAACATGAAGACAAGTCTTGAAAGACTTTGTTTGTAATTGAAAATAAATTATGACTTAGAATTAATTATATTTGACTTCCTCTTCTCCTTTTATTCCAATATTTTTTATTTATCATTTCTCTGTTTCTATTTATTGAGTCTTTTAAGCCATTTTTCATATCCCTAAGGCTGGTATAGAGAGACTATATAGAAATTATAGCTTACACCAGAAATCAATAAATAGAGTTTGTTTGTAGATCAATTTATGATTGTAGTGTGTACATTTTCTTATTTATTTACACATAAGTGTGACATATATCTCCTTTTACAGGTCCTTTCCTCATCTAATAATGTAAATTCATCCTTTACAGGTCACTTGAAGAGTTAAGAATAGAAATTGTGTTGAAGATTGTTAGTTTTTAGTGTCCTTAGAGACCTTAATTCACACACCTTCAATTTTAAAACCTTATTTTGAAATACTGATTTTTAGGACTAATCTAAGAGATTTTTGTTGACTAATTATTCTATCTTGATCCATATGTGTGCCTAAGTTTCAAAGTTTATATAGGATAAATCACTATTTAGGTGCATCACCATCATAACATAGAATTAGTTTTTAGTTAATTCCTTAATATTTTCATCCAAACATCAAATAGGTTTAGTGATTGATCCTAAATTCACATATTCAAAGGAGTTAGCCTCACAACTAGAATTCTGATCTAGATATAGGTATCCCATAGCCTTAGATCATTCCAATGTTAGTCCATATATAAGTTATATCTAAGCATTTTGATTTAAACTTGGAACTATCTAGGTTGTTAATAGTTATGATAAATTACCTTTAAAAATCACATAAAAAACATGACCTTGATTTCAATAAAACTCCTAAAGCTAAAAATGATAGTGCTTTACCATCCAATATTTATGTAGATATGAATGACAAAGCACCATCATCCCCAATTGGTTCTCCTATAGTAATTTATGACACCATTTACATCCCACGTAAATTTTTTTAATTAGAACCATTTTCTTGGAACCACTAACTTATCAAAATAATTAAAAAACCCTATACCTTCCCCTAACTTTTCTTGACCTAATAGATGAAAATTCCTCCTAGTCTATGTAATGGAGTGTCTAGATTATGACTATATTTTAACATATTTAGGGGTAAGGTATTCATATATTAAGAATATCATACCATCTTATTCTCCTAGTCTTTTGAAAAAAGTTACAATTGATATTAACATTGGAACACTCAAGGTCCCATGAAACATCAAAGTTAGCCAATCCTTAGATTCTCAAGAACACTAAAATTTCATAACATTCTTTTCTAATCATAGCCAAGCTCTTACTTGGTACTATAGTGATATGCTAGGAATAGATCTAACTATAGTCATCCATAACATCATCACCATTCCTAAAGCTAAACTAATAAAATAAAAACTTCAATAAATGCATCCTCATGTAGTGCTTCTTTTCAAGGAATAATTATAATAGTTGTTATTTGTTAACTTTATCCAACCCATTGATTATTCTAAATGGGTATCTAACATAGTACCTATCATAAAATATAGAGGGGGACTATGCCTTTATAAAAAAATTAGTGATATTAACATTTCATGTCTAAAAGATGATTTTCCCCTTCCTAATATTGACAAGCTCATGGATCTCACTCCAAGACATGAAATGTTGTCACTCATGAATGGATTTTTTGGCTATACCTAGATCCTTATCACCCCAAGATATTAGTATAAAACTTATTTTTTTACTTCATGGTGTACTTTTTGTTATAGGGTCATGTCTTTTGGTTTAAAAAATGCATGAGTAACTAACTAGCATCCCATGACCTACATTTTATATGAGTTAATTCACAAAATCATTTAAGATTATGTGGATGATCTCCTTTGTAAATCCAGGTATCATAAATATCACCTATCTATCCTTTATCTAATCTTTGCCCATTTAGTCAAATATCAAGTTCATATTAACCCTAAAAATCATGTCTTTAAGGTTTTATTAGGAAAGATTTTGGGTTTTATCATTTACCTTCAGGGAATTGAGGTTGATCCTAATAAAATTAAAGACATTATTAATATTCTATCTCCCTCTAATCTCAAGAATCTTCATAGTTTACAATGGAAATTATAGTCTATTTTATTTCATAATTATCTAAATGATGTAAACCATTCCATCACCTTCTTAATAAAGACACTTGATTTCTATGGGATTCAAATTATCAAGTATCCTTTTATATGTTCAAGAAGTATCTCTTATCTCCCCTATCCTTATTCCACCAAGATATGATAAATATTTTTAATTATATATCTCAACTATATACCATGATTTAGGTGCCATGCTTACCCATTGAGATGAACAACATGGAGAGAAATTAGTTTATTATATAATTTCACACTTTGGTTGAGTATGAGATTCATTAAACACATATTTAAAAACTATTTTTGTCCTTAGTATTCATAGCTTCTAAACATTTCCACTATTTTCTTAATCACAAAACCTATGTGATTACCAATACTAGTCCCCTTAAGTTCATGCATTCAAAACCCTATCAAAATTAGTGAATGGTAAGATGGCTGATGTTTCTCATTGAGTTTGATCTAGAATTCCTTAACTAGAAGTTGATTAAGTGGTAGATAATTGTTGGTAAATTAACTAAGGAACCCCTTGATAATAATCTATCATCCAATTATGAATTTACAAATGAATCTATAGCGTCTATCTCCCAAGGAGATCTCAAATATCAGATGACATTATTCTTTGATGGATCTAAATGTGAATGTGGAGGGGAAGCAAGGATTATTATAATATCACCATAAGGTATTCCTATACCCCTATCTTTCAAAATTGATTTCAACTATACTAATAATATGACAGAATATGAATCCCTAATTATAGGTCTCTAAATAGCTTTGGCTCTAGGTGTTAATTCACTTTATATTTTTGGGGACTCTCATTTGGTAGTCAGTCAAATAAATAGCATATATTAGTGCAATAATAAAATCCTCCATAGGTATAAAACATTAGAAAAATAGTTATTAGACACCCTCAGCCACTATGTCATCTAGTCTACTACTCAGTCAACCAACAAGATTGTTGATACCATGGCTTCTTTAGTTTCCTTTATCTTATCTACCTCTCAAGAATATAAATTGTTTGTCCTTATCCATAAGGTCAGTCAACCTTATTATACCAAAAATTATCTTCCTTTGTATAAGAAAATCACTTAGATATGTGTTACACATAAATATTTGATTATTTATCTAAAGGTATCATTCTTTTGGATTTATCCAAAAATGTGAAGCATGCTTTTCAATAGTAGAATACATGGTATATAATACTAGGGGTGTGATTTATAAGCGAGGGTTTGATGGTATTTTCCTCTATTATCTCTAGATCTTTGAAGCAAATATCATAATCAAAGAAACACATGATGGACTATGTGGTGGACATTTAGTGGTTTAACTATCACCAAGAAGATTGTTTAAATAGGTTATTATTGGCTTATTTTGAATTAGGACTATTGTGAATATGTCAAGAAATACGTGAAGTATCAAAAACATGCTAACTTATCCCATGTCCCTAATCATGCATTATAGGTAGCAAAGGTATTTTAGCCATTTTACCAATGGGGATTAGACCTTATAAGGTAGATTAATCCTAAAAATTCCCAATGATATTTTAATCATTACTACTACCTAATATTTCACTAAATATGTGGAGGTTGTTCTTATTATTTTTACCAAGGTAGATAAGATCATTGATTTCATTAATCATCATATAATATGTCATTTTGGTGTCCCACACAAAATCATTACAGATAATGGGAAATATTTTTAAAATGAACAAGTCCAACAGTTGTGTGATTCTTTCAACATTAAGCTAAGTTTCTCATCACCTTATTATCCACAAGATAATGTAAAATCCAAGGCATCAAACAAAACCCTTGTCAAGATGTTAACCAAACTAATCAATGAGGCTGGAAAGAATTGTCATCTTCACATAAATTTTGCTTTATGGGATTATGAAACTAGTATTTTCACCCTTACAGGTACTACCATATTTTATTTCATCTATCATACTAAAGTGGTTCTCCCCCTAAAATTCCAAATTCCTTCTCTTCGGATCTCTTTTAAGGACATAATTTTTGAAGAGGATTATCATCAAGAATGATTATCACAGCTGGAAATTTTAGATGAGTATATATCCATATCTCTTGATCACCTTCATGTCTATTTAAAATGGATAAAAAATGCATATAATCAACATTTAAAAGAATGATGATTTAATATTGATGACCTTGTCCTTAAATAAAATCAACATGTCACAAATACATAAAGAAGTAAATAATGAAAGTTTGCACTAAATTGGCTTGGACCCTATATTATCACTCATAAATATGGATCTAGGGTATATTTCTTGGTCTCCCTTGATAGGAAACCATAATGTGAACCTATTAATGATTTACATCTACATCCTTTCTACTATTAATAATCTTATTTCAAACTACAATCAGCATAAGTTCTACTTAAATCTAGTTAAAAAACTAAAATATTATCCCTTATCTCTAAACATACCCAATAATGATAAATAATCATGTCAATTTCTAGAAGTGTACCCATTTTATCCTTAAATATGGATACCTCAACTCTATTCATATCATGTTCTCATTTATTACCTCTACTATAAATAGGGTGGAGTTACAAATCATTATTTGCTATAAGTCCTTCACCTTAAAATTTGTTCGAAAGGAATAAATTATTATCTTGTTCCATGGCTTGGTTTATGAAAATAACCAAGGTTTCCTTAATCTAATCCATGGACAAAGGTTAATTTGGGATAAAAAATAAATAAGAAGATCAAATTTGTATATTGATCCCTCGAAGGATAGATACTAAAATACATACATCTAAACATATAGACCATTCCATTAAAGGATGGATATATGCCTATTTTTATGAAAATTTCCCCATTGATTAGTTTCCTATTAAAATTAAACCCTTTAAAGATATGTAAAATCAAAATTATATCCCATGGAAGCTTCTTTCATTGATCAACTTTCAAAAATTTGTAGACTTCATGCATTAATCAGTCTACATATATACATGGATTGGCTTAAAGTTAATCTAAAAAGCTCAAAAACACAAAACAAGATGTGTATTCTTGGAGAAATGATTTTTTCCTCCATTCCCTACAAACATAAAAATTTAAAGCCAAAAAATTATGAATTCAATTGACATGAAATTATTAATGATTCTCATTAACATTGGATAAAGGGGTACATATGCAAAAGTGATAAGAGGCCTTGATTTGGTTAGGATCTAAGAATATTGCAATTCATACATTATTGATAATTAAATATAGAAACCATTTCATCATAAATTACCATTATTCAAAAACATTTAAATTCATAGAACTCGTAGCATAATCTAAATCCATAATCAACCATGACATAAAACCCAACACATGATGTCCCACATAATCCAATTTGTATAATCAACAAACCATGTAAGCACCATCCATGTAATATTAAATCCATATCCAAATTCATAATCTCATGAAATCATCACATGATTTAAAATCCATAATCTATTAAAACACATTAATATAAATCCATAATAAAGATTATAATTTAAATCTAGATCACATGATCTAAAAAATCATAAACAATGTGAAATACATCCATGTAATATCAAATCCATAGACAAATACATCATAAATTCATAAGATCATGAAATTATCACATGATTTAAAATCCATGATCCATCATAAATCCATTAAAACACATAAATATAAATCCATGATCAATATAACAATTTAAAGCTACATCACATGATCTAAAAACCATAATCCATGTAAACACCATATAAACAATATGAACCATGATGTATCACATAAATAAACTTAGATACCATTTAAACATAATCTAATTAAGCTAAATCCTTAATAAAATAATTCAATATCAAGTAAAAAATGTGATGCATAAACTATGCATACATGTGTGTGTGTGTGTGTGTGTGTGTGTGTGTGTGTGTGTGTGTGTGTGTGTGTGTGTGTGTGTGTGTGTGTGTGTGTGTGTGTGTGTGTGTGTGTGTGTGTGTGTGTGTGTGTGTGTGTGTGTGTGTGTGTGTGTAGAATCTCAAATAAAAATATTAAGAATGTTATGATATATGATATATATAAATTAAACCCATATAATAAGCCATAGATATGGCTACTCTATAAATTAGATATGGCTTAGGTAGATACTCACTCTGCCTCCTATACTAATTCCATCCTCACCTCCATCTCCTCCTCCATCCCTCCAATCTCTCCCTCATGATACACTCCCCATTCTAGTTTTAGCAATTTGTATCCATTATAGACTCCAACCCTATATGACTATATGGATGGCATATATAAAAACATATGGTAGTTTCTCTATAACAATTTTTTCATAGTATTAGATCTCTATCATGACATCCTAGTACCTATCCATACTAATAGTACTTGGTATCCCCATCTTCCTACCTTGTGTCCCTTTCCCTTATGTAGATCATAACGCAATTCCTCTTGCAACCCCTACTAGTACTTAGAATCTCTTACACTAGTCATGATATATATTCTAAGATCAACACACCTCATCATAACTCCCCTATAATGAATCAAAATTCCCCTATAACTTAGTCAAGTTGGCCTTTATGTGATCCCTTTCAAATTCAACTCTAGATAACCACACTTATAAACATGGCACTCTTCCTACAATCTATCCCTCTCTATTATCACTGGCTATATATTTGGTTCTCCCTCCCCATATCCTCCTCTCTCTTCCACATCCACCATCTATACATATCCTACCTCCCATTAATGTTGAACTACTCTCTCTTTTCCTCTTCCTAACTAGTCCATCTACCATAAAAATTATGTTGTTGTAGTCCCAACATCATCCAAATCCACCTCCTCTATCTTCTCTTCTATCAAAATATGAATACCTATCACCTACAACCCTAGTAATTCCCCTTAGATTTATCTCTCTTATATACTTGTGGTGCCTCAGGTATATTTTGGAGTATACCAAATATCATCATACATGCCTAAATTGAAACAACTCTACATTCTCTACATGATTCCCTCACATCTACCTCACCCACTACCTTGTCATCAACTCCCTATCCATCCCTATCCATGCCTTAAAGATAACATATGTACTTCACACCACCTCCTCCTCTAACTTCTCTAAAATATATTGATAATAATTTAAGTCTTATAATCTTCCATCTCCATGTGGATGAGCAAAATTATCTCTCCATCATAACAATCCCACACTAAATGCAAATCATTGTCATCCGATCTGTGATAGCCCTAGTGGCTAAACTAATCATATATGCTCATATGCCTAACACTGTAGTATGAAATTAACATCTAAACCAAAGTTTTGTTGTGTCCTCCATCCCCATAACTCTATGTATATTTATGTTAAAGTGTAGGAGCCCATGTAAACATTGTACAATACTCACACATATCTACTACAACCCATATAAAACTCCATGTAGATATCCTACCACCTAAATTAGATAATTCATAATAACAGATAGCTATCATCATCATAATAATCACTCATCTCCTAGCTTGGTCCTAGTCATATAGAATCTCAAAACTAAATCTTAGTATTGTAAAATCAATATCTACAACATCCTCTCCATACATCTATGTCAGCATTATTGTTCATCCTCTCTAATCCACTAAAATAATATATTCCCCTTATACTGATAGTCATAATATATGATATATATCCTCTAATGTCAAGTTCGTATCCACAAGAGATACCCAAAATATACCTATAGCTAGATCCCATTGCTCTAATAGTGTCACAAGTAGACTTTTATCTCTATTCATTTAGTGATAGTGGCATAGTCCACCTAATTATATAGACTCTAAATGCTCCCAATTTACATCTCCCATCACTCTCTAAGTTTCTTTAGTAATTGTGGAACTTGATCTTGTATGATAAGTAATATGTGTGCCTAAAATCCCATGAACCCCTCAGGTTTATTTAGTTTCCTACGCCACTAACTCCATATTCTAAGTTTTTTCTTATACCCCCATCAACCATGATTATTAAGAATAGGTACCAACCCTTATGTGATTGACATAGATTAACATCTAATCATCATTGATTGTCTAATCATCACCAATCTATAAATAATCTATATTAAATTAGATGAATTACTATCGATCCACTATAGATTGATATTATCTCCTGATAACTTACCCTACCTCTATGAAATGCAAAAATATCCAAAATACAAAAAACAACTTACAACAAACCAAAATTTCAAAACACAAAAAAAACTACCTCATCATGTGATCATCATCACCTTTGTTGACCACTCTTACTAGCCTCTTTTTTATATACTTTGTTAAAATGTGTAGATAGGCATCAAAAGTTTATATAATGCAAACACATTCTCTAATTCCAAATGAGCTTTCACCATGTCTAGATTACTATATATAGCCCTAATAAATCAATCATGATTATTTTATGATATTCATTGATTCTATGACAATCATCATCACTTTATAGTTAATTGACACCAATTAAGGAAATTAGAATTGATTCCATTCTCCTTAGAATTTTTTACTTTCTTTGAACCTACTATCTATTATGAATCAAGACCACATAAGTTCCCTTGCTATCACTATCCCCTTATTTTCCAAACTATACCCCTGGTTAGTGGATATAGACCCTTTTTTGGTCCCATGGCCTTTTCAAAAGGCCTACATTTCCTTTAAGGCATTTCCCCTATGAACCTAAGAATGTATTATATCCTATAAATAGCCATCTCTAGGTCACGCCCATAACCCATGCCCACCATATTCTTTGGTCGGCCCACCCTATATTTTATTATTATATCAATCACATTTGATTGTACATACTTTTTCATAGTTATATTAATCTATTAATTATTTACCTTGGGGCATTACTTCTTTATTATCATGTGTCTTGACAGTGCATACTTAGTTTTATTCTTTCTATTTGGTTTCCCATCCCATTTTTTACCCTATACCTATAATATCAATTACCATTTACTTAAAACCCATCACTATGTTATTCTATTACATTTTATCTTGGTTTGAGGGGGGATACCTCCTCACATAATCTTGGGGCATTAGACCCATCCTAGTTTTTGTCTCATAGTAGGTTATCACAAACTGCTCAATAAAAAGGGTAAAATGTAGACATTACAAATTTACACCATTATATTAGTATGAATATATGTGTCTTACCACTTTACCATACTTTTTAATGTTATTTAATTTAGTTTTACTAATTACTATCTTACTTCATGTAATTAGTCTTACATCTTACTTTTTACCTAGGTAACTAATTTTAACTAATTAACCCTCCTTAAATCTAGTCAAATATCCCCAAATATATTAGAATTAAGTTGTTCTTAACCTCTTAATAACCTCTCACTATCCAAACTTCATTTAAAATACCCTAGGAAGTTTAACTTAATGGATTGGTTTTATTTTAATAGACTTGACAAACTTAGACTGGATTGACAATGATCCCCATGATCATCATCAATATTGTTGGAATCATCATCAATTTAAACTTAGACAATCCTCAAGAAAAAGGATCCCCAAATTCATACACTAGAATGCTAGAGAAATTGTCTTGGAATACTTGCAAAAGAAAGACATACCTATATTAGTCTGTTCCCACTATTTCAAAGATTAATAATATCCCCACTATCATGATAATTCTCTACAATATTGTAAGCATTTCAAAGGTAATTATAGTGCTTATTTGAATATATTTTGGTTCCTATATTATTTGATAATGTTCTATTATTCCATTTAGTGTAGTCAGATTATAATTAACTATTCCTAAAGCCATTTCAAATCCTTTAAATCCCACCTTTAGGCCCCATCTTGAGATTTCTTTCCCCACTATCAGGATTGATGACAATTCCTCACATGAATCATCCCTAATTAATATAATCATTAGAGATTCTAAAATAATTGACATTGATCCCTACGTTCTTACTTTTTATTTGTAATCCAAAGCTAATTTAATAGTGAAAATTAAGTTCAATTAACTTTTTCTAGTCTTAAAATCATGAATCTCTATTTGTAGATGACATTACCAGGAGTTATAAGTGATGTAGTTTTCATCTATGATTTTCCCATAGTCCCTTACCCACTCTTCATAGATCAGAGTGATATTTCCCTTGAGATAGTACTTTATGTAATTATATTTTCCCCTACTCTAGAAGCAATCATTGAATAATTAGAAATAATACAGGCACAATTAAATTTAGCTATAGATAATTGTAATGAATACTTTTTTAACATCTATGTAATATATTAATCCATTTCATTTTAGTATCGCATCTATATTATCATATTATTTAACATGCTTTCTTGTAATTATTGATGTGGGTTTTATGCACATAAATCTCATAACAAGGTAGCCTCTAACATTTTAAGATCTTAATGGAGGTGAACTCCACTCTAAGGCATGAGTTGAAGATATGTGGTCTTAACAACTAGGTGATGGAATATTAGGTAGACTCTACAATTTGTTAACAAGGTTTGTGGATGGATGGGTGGTCTCTAAAATGGAAGTAAATATATATATGATTTGGTGGGTAAATGGTTACTAATCTAGAGTGGATAGGTCTCAAGATAAACTCACAAAAAAAGAGGGAAGGGTAAAGCAAAAATGAAAGGTTTTATGACTTTAGGAATCACTTCTCTAGTTGTTTTCTAAGTGGACAAGTGATTTTAAAACCTATGCCTATTTCTAGTAGCTATAACACACACACAATCAGACATGGTCAAGTAGTTTAAGATAATTTAGATATAGGAAACTCATAGGCCTCAATCAAAGGTTACTCCTTTTAGAGAAAATATTGCACACTCTTAATCAAGAGAGTATGTCTTGAGCTTAGTGAGGTATCTGAGATAGTTGTTACACATACACAAAAAACTATATCTAATGAAAACACATCTACACACTTAATAATATGAATCAATAAAATTAATTATCAATAATTAATGTAATTTACTAATCTTTCAATAGTTATTTCACATCTAAGATTATCATATTAATTACAATAAGAAATAACTCTGTATCTTTTACACACTAAGATTTATTGAATCATGCAACCAAAAGAGATAAGCCTAATTACACAAAGATTGGAAAGAAAATAAACAAACATGTGAGTTGATAATTTAAATTACTTCTACTCTTATATATTTAAAATATTCTAACCTTTTAAAATTATGGGTTACATGTGTTTAAACAAAATTTTGGGAAGGGGTCACCTCATCCTTGAAGTAAATGAAAAAATACATTACATGGCATAGTTAGAACTTAAGTTATAACTAAGGTCAAAAAAATGTATAAATTTATCTTATAGTTGTTAATAGTTCAAGTTGGCCCATATAAAATCATGTGACATGTGCATGTTTACAAAAGGAATAGGCAACATTTACAATATGTTCTAATTATAAGAAAATAATAAATATGAAATATACACCACTATAGAATGTACATGTAAAAAACTTGGCCCTTCAAGGTTGAGTCAACGTTTGCATGGATGTATTTTCTTTAGTTGGAGTTTTAACTATAGCTATCAACATAGAACTAGAAGTGGCATCTTATTTATATTTCTTCATAGCCTCTATCTCAATCCAACATTTATGGGATAAATCATGTTTCTATCTAATTGTATTCAAATTACAAAAACAGGGTCTATGTACCCTATCGACCTATCCTAGTAGCTTTACATGATCTATTTTCATCATTTGGAAGTTGATTTTGAAGATTTTAACTTTAGTCACCTTTTTCCTTGAAAATCTCAACTTGGCTTCAATGTCTTCTAATGATAGTCTTTATAAAAAAATTTTGAAATTATTTGAAGCCTCTTCAATAAGTTGATCAAAGTTCATCTTATTTATCAACTTTCATATAGCATCCTTCACTTTTGATAATTTCAAGTCATTCAAAATTATCAGGATGAGGGCCTCATGCTCATGTTATTTAGGGAGCAAATCCCCAATAGTTATTAACCACTCCTTGGCCTCTTTTATTATAATGAACACAATGTTGAGGGAATTGGATGCCTCTAATGGTGTCATTAGTTCTAGTGGCTATAGGTCTTATATTTGTGTAAATAATTAACAACATCAAATTATTCTCATCTGACTTCAAAGAATTAAACAATTGGTGAGTGTTGGAAATATATGGGTATAATTTAGCCCACATAAAATATAATGCCTCTAAATTTTTAGAATTTTGATGCTAAATCCTACACCTTAATTTCAATGTCTATTATAATATGCACTATCTTTTGTTGTTTTTTAATTTATTCCAATTTTTCCTCTAGTTCTTATCTTTCTATCTCTATGTCTCCATGCATTGCCACCATGGCACATATATGTGTTTCAACCAAAGACCTAAAATCTTCATTGTAGGGGGATTAGACTACCTATCTATTCTATCTCTTAGACAAGGAAAATACTTCTTGCCTTTCATCAAGAATTATTTACCTATTAGCTTCATCCTCTAACTTCCTTTTCCTTACCCTTTGAATTCTTCCAAATGGCTTATCAAACAAGGTTGTTATGGATGGGAGATTTTTTATCTTAAAGTTGGGCATTTGAAAAGTCTTATATTTTAATTATTATGGCCCATAGAGGAATTATCAACTACTTGGGTCTATCTCTTATGTGGTTCTAACAATATCCTCCTCTTCAAAATCCTTTGTTAGTTGTTGTTTTTTTATTGCCTTTAGGTTTGTGTCAAGAAGGGAAGGCCAAATGATATTAGACCAATCCAAACATCCATATTGGGGGATTGGATGGATTTTGATAATTCACATGTTTGACTTATTTCACTTGCCTAAGCTTGTGACAATGGTTTCCTAAGATGAAGTGGTGGATGGCATGGGTAAAGTGATCTAGGTGGATGAGACATGGAGTTGGGGAGTGGCCATGGGTATTTTAATCTTCTTGGATGCCCTTTTATTCGTTAAGGATTTGATTATGTTAGTACCAAAGGGAACAGTGGTAGTGGACATGATGGAAGTGATGGCACGAGGGTGGAATATGGATCTATAGTTGTAGAAGATGGAGTAAGAGTGGAGGAGTCCTTCTCAACTTTTGGAGTGAATAGAGGAACATGCAAAAGATAGGAGGTAGTTAATGAATCATCAAGGGTGGAAGTGACAACTTCCACCTTGGGGGTTTTCAACATTGATTAAATTGGTATACAACTAAAAATAGCAATAAAAGAAGAGAGTAGGGAAGTGGTCTCTAAAGGAAAATCCTTTTTACCTATGGTGGTCTCCATGGTTGGTTTTTTTCCTTTGCCAACCATGAGTCTCAAACACTTATCTCTCTCCAATTTTGCTTCTTCATCAAGTTCTTTTGCTTTTTCCTCTTCTACTTATTGAGGTATTATAGGTAGGCTTTATGATTTTTCAAGTGTCTGACTACTTATATGGGATTCCTAGGCTTCCTCTTGTATCAAATAGTGGTCTTAGATTGCAAGGAGGAACCTTGTTGTGCTAAAGTAGTAGCTTCATGTGTGGCTACCCTTGATATGTAGATTCTTATACTTGGGGGGTAATTATAAGCATTTATATTGCACTTGTAGTTAGGTGATCCTGTCCTCTTTATTCCTCATCAAAGGAATCTAGATTAATGGTATCTTCAAGATCACCCCTAGTATCAGGCTCACTCACCTATAGTTATTTCTTGATATCTCTCAACTCAAAAGGAAATTTCTATGAGAACTCTCCTTGTTATTTAGTATGTTATTGAGGTTAGCTATTCTAAGAATCTATGGATGTCCATCCTGAAAAGAGTGTTAATATACTATGTAATTAATTTATTGTAATTCAAATTTCTTGTTGAATTACCCTTAAAATATCCTCCTTCAAGCTAGAAACTTTTTCACTTTCTAAGATAAGGTCATCATTTTGTGCATTCATGAATAAAAAATCATAGTCATAATAGACATGTTGGTAGAGGATACCAAGGCCCTAAATGTGTCTTTTTATGGTTCCATGAGGATCTTGATACCTATGTGGCACTATGGGAAATTTACAAATCTTTCTTTTTCTTCCCACATCTCCAAAGTGTTTTCTCTATGTGTGGGACATCTAACCAATGACCATATGGTGCTTATAGAATGTGTTTTTCTTATTTTTAGTCAAGTCCTCTTCAATGCTCCACCAGATATGGAAAGCAATTTTTTCTCCACCAATATATAAGTTACATATTTTTGGAGGCATAAAGGATGGACCTTATGTCTAATAATCATGATTACTGTGTAGTGAGGATAAAAAATAGTCCCCCCTTTTAGATAGTGTCTTCACTATTCTTTCTCCAACTCTAGGCATCAAATACCCATGGATTGCTTACCATGCTTGAGGATAAACATCCTAAAAAATCCTAACCATGTTCTTTGTATATTCATAAATGTTTAAAAATTATAAATATTCATAAATATGATTCTTGAAACTGTCGATGATCGAACTCCAAAACTCACTAAGGATTTTATACACTATGCCCATGATAACATCCGAAAGATATGATATCATGTAGAAGTGGCCTACTAGTGTGGGCCAATTTCTCTATTGTATAACATTTTATCCAAAATGGAATCTTATAATTTCACCCAAGGCAAGTGTTTCATCATTGCTCATCATCATATGTAATAATGGTACCCAGTCTAAATTGAGGAAATGAATGTCATGCATACCATAGAGCCTATTAAGTAGCATCATCCAAATCCACATTCCCACATAAATTTTTTAATATGAGTGGGATTACTACCTTTATATGTCATGGTTTTTATAGGGAGTAGCCATGAACACATCTTATCCATTGAATTATCATGGTTCCACAAAACTAACCTTTGTTTGTCAAAATATGCATATAAAATTAGTAATGATAAATACCTCTAAACTTTATCTCCAAATTTTCATGCCATAACTATATAGTTATCCATTTTATGTATAAAATCATCCTTCATAATCTTCTTTATGAAGAATAAATATCATAGGAGGTTGATGCAGAGAGTCACTTTAGGCTTGGCCATAGCTAAATGTAGTGTTGTCTCTTGAGTGAGATAAAGTCTCTAATGAAATGGCATTTTGTAGTAGATAGATTTTCATTTAGTGAAAATAAATTAATAAAATTGAAAACATCCTATAATTTAGATTAGTTCCATATCTATTTTCAAAAATGGTGGGATCATAGACTGTGTCCATAAATTTTGTTGAGTCCTTGATAGAAAATGGTGATGGAAAAAGTTCTCCATTGAATGCTTTGGATGAAGATTCCATTGAAATTATGTGTAATAATTTTCAATATTCTTACATGCTCTATAATAAAATATCATCACTTTGTCACTTGTTTTATTTTAATAATCTCATAGGTATCTAGGGCTTCTTGTGCACAAGATAGTAGTCGAGTTAGAGTTTGGTTTTGTTTTCAAGCAATGAATATATCAATGGTTGCACATATTCTATATAGATTTTAGAATTCAATTCTATTTCATGTGTTATAAATTCACAATGTTCATATGTTTTGTATTTTTTACATAGTTCAAATCTCATTAGTTTAGTTGGTAGGTAGTATTGGTGAGTAGTGGAAAGTATTTTACTTTATTGGCTAAGTATAGCAATATTTCAATCTAGTCAAGAATCAGGAGTCAAGTTTTGTGTTGGGTCCAAGCCTATGAAATATTCCTAACACAAATTCCAAACAAAAATCACAAAGACCAAAATCCATTGGATAAAATTTACAAATAAAATGCTCAATACAAAAACCCCAAAGACCAAATTTTTTGATGATGATCACTTTGATACAAAAAAATCAAAGATAAAATCTATTGGATAAAATTTATAAACAAAAATTCCAAAGATAATTTTTTTATAAAAGATAATTCCTTCAAAATAATTGTTTAAAAAAAATATCTGATGAAAAAACTTTGAACAAAAAACCTAAAACAAAAAGTATGAATAAAAGTCCCAATGAATAAGTCCTAAAACAAAATTTTCAAAGAGAAAAGGTCCTAAACAAAAGTTATGAAGAGAAAAATTCCCAAAACAAAAGTTCCAAAGACAAATACCTCTGATAAGAAGGCCTAATAAAAAATTTTGTAAACCAAATCCTAAATATAATTCCTCTAAATAAAACTAAGTCCCAAAAAAACTTGCATAGTTCAAAAAAATCTTCATTAATAAGGTTAGTCCATAAAATGTATAATTCCATGCTTATTTTTATTAAGTTTAAAAATTAATGATCGATCCATTTAGGTATTGTATAAATATGTAAAATTAAGGATCAACAAATAAGGCCAAATATGAAAAAAGTGGGTCCCCATTTGTAAATGAAGAAAAGGAGGATGTTGGGTACAAAAAATGGTGACTTATAGAGGGAATACATATGAGTATTCAAAAACCTAAAACTTTGGTTAGTAATTTCAAATCAAATATGAATTGTGCCAAAAAAAATAATTAGAATAAAAAATATCAAAGATACTCCTAAGTAGATTCATACAACATACTTGCCTTCTTATTCATGGATCTATGTATGCTAAAAGTGAATTTATTTATGTATGCAATCATAAATGCATCATGTCCATAAATTAATCCTAGATCAAATGAGATAGAACACACCTAAACTTCCGAATCAAGAGAATACAATTGTTAAGTAGGAGCATGACCAATGTGAGGATCTAATAGACCTGATTAGGGGATCACTTGTCACAACATACCATGTGAGGTAGTGTTCCAAAACTTACAGTCTAACACAATCACATAACAACCCTAAAATATTCCTATGATTTAATATTTCACTAATTTAATAACAAGAAAATTATATATAAGCTAGTGCACACCAAAGCTTGTAGAAAAAAGTTAGGGGTTAGCAAAGAAAATTAATAAAAACATGTATAGGGAACTTCAAATAAAGTAAGTATGAGTAACACCCTAATACATAGAACATGAAGAGTAATATTATTCAAGCCAATACTTGTGCTACTTCTATCTACTAAAAGAGAGGAGAACAAAGTTTGAATATACTTACCTGAATGTGAACCCATTGAGAATTAATATCTCCCTTAGCCAAAGGGGCATCCTAAGAGGTTGTTGTGGTTCATAAGGATCAATTTATTATGCCAAAACATCCAAGACTTATCCACATGACTAGATTATCCAAAATAATAAACCTAAGCTAAGTCTCCTCGAGTAGAATGGTGGAAGAGCATATTGTGAAGAAGTGTGAGTGAATAATAACTCTTTATTGCATTTCTTAATAATAAATAAAATGACCTTGTATTTATAGGTATAACTTACCCTAAAATCATTCAGATATGTCATTTGTACTAGGTCCACCTAGTCAACTTAGTATGTTTTTAGGCTAACTCACTAGGTTTTTGCTAGGTCAGTTAGGAGGCTAACAAACCAAAAGAGAGAAAAGGGTCCCTAAACTATAATAGGTTAACCAAGTCAACCTAGGATGTTGAATATGTCAAAAGGGTTACAAGCAAGGAAATGAAGGATGAAAAGAGGGAAAATATTAGAAAACTATGTAAGGGAGGAGAAATAGCTTAGGGAAAAGTTTTGGGATCTGATTGAATTGGTAATAATGTGGAAATAAGGGATAAAAATCCTATGAAGCACCCAAATTATGCCCACCCCTTTCCTAGTGTACCCCTTAGGTCAAGCATTTAGAAATATTAAGTCTCAATGTGTTCCTACAAGATGTAAAGCATCATATTTAATAATAAATTAAAAACATTATGTGTATGCATATGTCCCACTCGGATCTCATCACGTGTCACTAAGGTGTAATAGGGGATGGTGCTTTGAGAAATAACATAAGGACACACACAACATTGATGCTAACAAAAATTGTAGTATTTTTAAAAGCATAAAATAACTAAAAGTAAATGACTAAAAGGGAAACTAATCTAAAAAGTAAATACAATGTATACCTTGACTTACCTTTTATCATGAGATGGTTTTCTACTGTATTTTTAGTTTTTATAGTGTAGGGTGAACATACTAATTTTGAAAAACATAATAATTTAAAACTAAATAGCAAAAATAAACAAATGCGAGAAAAGCTAAGATAGTTGGTGCTATGAGGATGAGATGTACTTGGGAAATTTGGCAAGCTAGTGTGATAGGTGTTATGTTAGACCAAATGACCAATTCAAATAACAAGAGTAAATTAGGTAACCAAAAATACAAAGCTACTAAAGATTGAAAAACTCAAATGAGCTATCCTTAAGTAAGAAATGGAAACTCACTAAATCAAACCAAGGATACTTGTCAAATAGGATGGTAAAATAAAAAAAATGGTAAAAAGACTAACTCCAAAGGTAAAATGGTAAAACAACATTGATGAGTGAGAAGTAACAATGAACATCTCAATCATTAATATAAAGAGGTGTATAAAAGGGAAAAAAATATTGATGAGTGAGCAATAATAATCCACATCTCACTCAACAATGGAAAAAGGGTACAAACTCAAGTGTCCATAATAGCAAGATAGTAAAATCATGATAAATGGGAAAAATAAAGTAAAATAAGTCTAGTAAATGTAAAATGATGTAAATAAAATGATCCAAAGTTACTAAAACCTATTTTTTCACTCTAAGGATAGATAAAATTGAAATAAAATAATGTTATCATGCTTTTAAGAGGTGAAGAAGAAGGAAGTAAAGAAGAGGGAAAATATATTTAGAATCATAATTTTTCTATCAAGGGGGTAAAATAAATGGGTGGAGGGGAGAATGTAGGAAAATCCAAGGTAGAGAGAACTCTTTATCAAAGTCAAGACACTCAAATTATGTTTTTCAAAACAAGAGGACTTTTGACCTTAAGGACTATGAATAACTTATCTTAGAAACACAAGTCTTGGTTAAACAAATAGAGTATATAGATCATCCCATGAAGGCTATATGTGTGAAAAGTAAGATATACCTACCTCTCCATGATGTGTTCCCTATTCTTTATGACCCCTTACAGATCCATGTGTATATTACAAATATTGGGTACTTGCATGAGAAAGTAGGTAGCACCATATAGTTTTGTTTTTAAATCCCCTATTCCAATCTACTAGCTTACCACACCCAAAGGATTTTAGCTCTATGTGAAGCTGAATTTAGAGTTTGACCTTCAATTAGAGATAGGATATGTGCTTGTAATCACATATTTTGGTGTGATTTTGGCTTTTAAGATTTATATGTTTCCTTTTAAATATAATTGCCTTTTATTTTTAAATGATTTGGCTTTTAACTTTCTTTTTAAGGATTTTTCTATTCCTCATCCATATGGATTTTGAAAACGAAACATGTTTCCTAAAGATGACTTTCATTTCAATACTTGGGACAAGGTTGCTAAGATAGATAAACTTCAAAGAGCATGGGGTCTAAGAGTCTTGTAAATCTAGGTGAAATAAAAGTTTTATCTTGACTTCGACCTTTTTTTATCCAATGAGGAGATGAAAGGAAGGTGAAATCAATAGAAATAACACATGAAATAATTTTAATTACTTCAAATTGCAAAAAATGTGACAAAGGGATAAAAGAAGTGATAAAATAATATTAAATCATGATTCCTTATCATAATATGAGGGAATTGGATAAAAATATGCTAACATAGATTGTTTGTAAATTCCATATAACAAAAGAAGAAAAATAAAAAGTCTAAGAACAAGAACCAAGAACATAAAAATAATGGTAATTTTATGAGGAGGTTCAAGTCCTATCTGTGGTCTTACAAATTAACTCATAAAAAGAGAAAACTCACGAGGGTGATGATAAGCAAGAGAAAATCAAGGTGAGGGAGACTTTTTATAGAGCAACTCACAAAGAAAAACCCAAAGGATCCTAAAACATAATTAACAAGTAGTAAAAGAAAAATAAATGATTAAAAGATGGTGATTTTGTGAAGGATGTTGGGTCTTATCCATAGTCTTAAAAATAAACTCATAAAATAAAAACCCAAGGGGTACAAAAAATAAGAGAAAACACAATAATACAAGATTGTGGTACAACAAGAAACCAAAAGACTAAAAGGGAGGACTAAAGGTTTGTGAAAAAGAGGGCACTACTGTAGAGGGAGAAACTCATGATTAAGCTACCTAAAAAAATATGTTATAAATATATATATAGAAAACATGACAAGAAGGAAATTTTTAGGCAAAGTACTTTTTAAGGAATTGAGCGTTAGTGGGTTCTTTGAAAACATGGCTTTCATTAGTTTGGAGATGGTAAGTGCTTGGACCAAGAATGTCTTTAACTAAATATGGGCCCCACCATTTTTGGGCATATTTTCCTTCTTTATCATGGGTGTAATATAATTTAAGGACAAGATCACCAACATTAAAATTGCATATTTTAACATGTTTGTTGTGTTATCTAGCGATGTGAGCCTTGTATTGGTAGTTATGTTGTAATATAGAAAGATGACATTCATCAAGAAGATCAAGGGCATGAAGGAAAGCTTCATGTAATTGTTCATTAGGAATAATGCCATGAAGAGATATACAAAGAGAGGGAAGCTCAAATTTTAAAGGTAGAATTGACTCAAAACTATAGACTAACAAAAATGGAGTTACTCCAATAGCAATATGAATTCTAGTTTGATAGGCCCAAAGTGCAGGGTAAAGATGAATATATCAATCCATGTGGGTTTTATGAATTATCTTTTGTAGAATTTTATTGATAATTTTATTGGTGGCCTCAACTTGACCATCACATTATGGATGATAAGGCATGGAAAACTTATGATCGATCTTGAATTTGGTATAAAGTTGTTTAACATGTTTATTTTTTAAATTACTACCATTGTCTAAAATGATGGTATGAAGAATGCCAAAGAGGAAAATAATTTGGTTAATAATGAACTTGGATATGGTAGAACTGGTAAAATTAATAAGGGGCATGGCTTCTACCCACTTGGTAAGTACTTGGTAGTGGTGATGATAAATAAATTCCCATCTTAGAAGCAAAGAAATTTACTAATGAGATCAAATCCCCATGTGGAAAATAGATAAGGAGATTCAATAGTTTGAATCTTGATAGAAGGTGAATGGATAAGGTCATTATGAAGCTGACAAGGATTACACTTCTTATCATATTAAATTTCATCCTTTTTGAGAGTAGGCCAAAAGTAACCCATATGTAGGAATTTGCATGCTGTAGCATGTTTGCTATAGTAACCACCACAAATGCCCCCATGTACATGCTTGAGTAGAGGATGAATCTCATATTACATAACATAATGGTTCAAGGTAACTTCAACATTATGATAGTAAAGGATGTTATGTAAAAATACATACTTGAAAGCTTGTTTACAAATGTGTGTCTTTTCACAATAATCTAGATCAAGAGAATAAGGTTGATGTTCTAGGAATTGAATGATATCTTGGTATCATGGGTTTTTCTAATGGTCATAGCCTTGATGTGATAGATAAGTGAATTAGGTGGTTAGGTAGATGATGGATTTTTTTATTTGTATAATAAAGGAAGGATAAGAAAGAACTTGATGAGGATGAAATAGAGAAGCTGAAGAGGCAAGAGAATTAGCAATGGAATTTTAGTCTTGAGGAATAGGCTTGATAGTGAAAGAGATAAAGTCCTTAGCAAGAGTGTATGAAATTTGATGATAGGTAATGAAATTCTAACTTTTACATTGATAATCACCATTAACTTGATGAAAAATGAGCTAAGAATCTCCTAAATCACGAAAATATTGGATGTCAAGATCAAGAGTAACTCTCATGACTAAGTCAAGAGCTTCATTTTTGGCCATATTATTGGTGACATCAAAGGTGAAGAAAAAATATAAAGGAATGTTCTTACCCAAGGACTAGTGAGAATACAACTTGCCTTAGCTCCTTGAAATCATTTAGCACCATAAAAGTGGAGGTTCCAAGTATCCTCATGTAAGGCAACATTAAATTTTAGGGAGCTCTTTGACAACTACCTTTAGTTTAGTAGTACCAGAGGGAGGGGAAGATTCATCAAGATTATTAGTTTCAAAATTAACACTAAAGCTATGAAAATAGCCTTTAAATGATATAGCTTGATTAAGACCTTTAACTAAAGAATATTGTCATCAAGAAGATCATCTTGAAGAGAAGTGGCCGAAATGGGAGTTGTTGCAAGTTGGTTAGCTATGACTTTCCTTTTAATATATTTTTGTGTGATGATGTAGAGATTGACTTCCATGAGTAATACCATCCATTTACCAATTCTATCTCCTAGAATAAGGGCTTTGGAGAATAAATAATGAAGTGGGTTAGAATAAATGATGACATAAGTAGTTTTGTATAACATATAATGATGAATCTTTTTATTTGTAAATAGATAATGAGGAAATCACTCTCAACTTTGGTATAAAATATCTCATAATAAATAGACATCAACTAATATAGTAAATAGCATACTCTCTTCTTGTATCATCTTGTTGGGCAAGCATTGTCCCAGCTGAAATAAGTGTGGGAAAAAGTATCAAGAAGTAATGGTTTATCATTAAAAGGTGGATGAAGTGTAGCTAGATGAAGTAATGACTCATTCATATTATCAAAGGATTTTTGACATGGATTAATCCACTCTAAATTTGTAGCTTTCTTGAGAAGGTAATTGATGAAGTGAATATGATAAGCCATTTTATGGATAAGTCATCTAATTGCCCCAAGTTTTCCTAAATAAGTATGAATGTTGGTAATAGATCAAGGAATGTTCATATTGATGATAGAACTTATTTTGGCTATATCAACATTGATTCTATGGAGAGAGATTAAAAATCCTTAAAAAATTTGGATGTGACTCAAAAAACACATTTGATAGGATTAATTCAAAAAATTTATATAATTAGATGGTCAAAGAGGCTAACAATATTGAAAATATTGTTCTTACAATGTTTGGATTTAGAAATTAGATCATCTACATAAGTTTCAATAATTTTTATGGATGAGATCATCAAATATGTGAGTCATAACACATTGGTAGGTATCTCTTGCATTTTAAAGGTTGAAGGTAATTTTGATGTAACAATAGGTGCCCCATTATATGGTGAAATTATTCTTATGTTGGTCCTTGAGAGTGATGTGAAACTGATTGTATCCCTAGAAGCTATCCACCAGGGATAACATTTCATAACCAGCTATGAAATCAATGATGGAATATATGGAAGGTAAGGGGGAGTTGTCCATAGAAAAATTAAGAGTAAAGTTGAATAAATCAATACAAATATAGATGACCATAGTGACCTTCCTCCAAATGAGAACAATGTTAGAAACCCATTCATAATAATCCACTAGTTTAATGAATTTAGCATCTAGTAGTTTAATGATTTCCTTATGACATATATTAGTGACTTCAGGTATGAATTTTTGTTTCTTTTGACATGCTAGCTTGGTATCAAGATAATTGATGATGTTATGAACCACAATACTAGGGTTGATGACAGGCATCTTTTGGTAGGACCAAATGAATGTCTTTTATTATTTATCAAATAATAAGCTAAATTTATCATGATTAGATGGTGAGAGTTATCAAAAAACCATTATTGGTTGAGGAGAATATGGGGTAACATATTTGATACGAGTTATTTATTTGATAATCATGGCATTGTCATCTTGAAAATGGTACGGTGCATTAGGCAAGGCTGAAATTGGATTTGTTTTAGGATCAATCCTAGTGACAAAGTTGTTAAAGCAAGGAGTTTTATTATTAAAATTTCCAAGTTTATGATGTTTTTGAGGAAGTTGAAGTTCCTAAGCATGAATTAACTCAAGACTAGATTTGTCACTAAGCAAGGTAGGAAGAGGACCATAATATTCAACATCTACTTCAAGTTTTAGAATTTGATTGCCACCGCTACCATACTCAAAATGAATATGATAGACATTAGTTGCCTTGGCATCTAGTGTAATTTATGAAGTAGATGAAGAGGATAAATCGAAAGAGACAAGAGTGGTGATAGATTTAATGATGGGAGAAGAATCTAAATAAATAATAGGATCTAAATGAGATAGATAATATGTAGGAGCATCTATAGGGTTATAAGGTGTAATTTTTTCTACCACCCAAGGACTATCAATAAGTGGAGAATTGGTGGGAGGTACATGAACCTCAGGATCTAAGTCATGATATGTATATATGGTATGTACATCCTAGTTGAAGGCATGAATTTGGGATAAAATATTTTGGTAATGATAGACATCTAAGTCTCTAGAGTGAGCTTAGGCAATGATATAGCTATCATCATATGTTGAAGAAATTGTACATGCTTGAGAATCAGGGGGAGATTCGGAAGGTGAAATCCCAATATTTTTAAATGTATGAGGGGACATAGTGAGAAGATATTGGAATAATTTAGCCACTCTAAAATATTTTCAAGTGAAGGCATCTTCAAGTAAAGATGGATCTTGAGCATTTCATGGAGGGGAAATCAATAATCTCATCTATGATAGGAATAGTATGATCTTAAAGTAAGAGATAAGGAGGAAGCCAATCCAAAATATATGGAGGTAGATTTTTAGTATTTTAAGTGTGTTGCAACTCATTGGTCTCATCATCATCAAAATTCATGAGTAACTTGAAGATCAGGATTTGTGTTGATGAACTCAAGTAAAGGAACACTATTAGTTTTAGAAATTGTAGGAATTTGATATTGAGGATTAGGATTGGGAAGCTAGATGATCCATGGGTTTGGATCAACTTAATGTTTGTAATGTTTTATATAATGTAATAATTTAATGCACTGACTACTAGAAGAGGTAATGGACCTCATCTGATGAGTTCATGGATGACCAAGAAGAATGTTATAAGATAAAGGAAGATCAAGGACCATAAGCTTGGTTCTAACAGTCTTAGGTCCAATGGTCAATAGAAGCCAAATTCAATCAAGTGGATTTTGATTAGTTTTTTAAAATCCATGACAAGTAAGATGGGTTTGTTTAAGATGATCTATTTAATAACCAAGTTGTTAAATGAGCCATAAGGATTTGACATTAATACCATAACCTTCATCAACTAGAACTTTTTGGATAAGGGTGGTATTAATGGTTACTTTTATAAAGAGAAGTGGATCATTGGTATGAAAATTAATTTCATCATTGATCATGTCCTCTTCAATAAATTTAATGGAAGGTTTGGAATAAGGACACATAGTCACAATGGTATTGACATTAGTTGGTTGAGAATTGATAAAAGGTAGTTCTTCATCTATGGAAGATCGATCTTCAATTTCTTGAAGCTGTTGCATAATAAATTTATGATGATAGGGTAAAGTGTGAACCAACTTCATAAGAGGAATCTTATAAGGCATAGAGTTGAGTTATTCAAGAAAATTCCAATATGATTTAGAAGAACTAGCATGAGGTTTAGAAGGCAAATTATATTTAGGAGGTATAGATGTGGTGGGAGGATTGAAAGGAGGAAGTTGTTCCTTAGGTGCTTATGAGTCATCATGAGTGGTAGTGTTATCTTTAATAAATTGTTTTTATAAAGATGTTTTCTTAATCTTGGTAACAAGATCTTTGTGAGCCAATTTATGATGATAATTAATATTAGTAGTGTTGAAATATTGAGATTTGTTATAATATAGGTCATAATCAACATCGATGGCACAAACATCCTTGACATTTGATTTATTATTACTTGAAGAAGGTTTTTGATTATTATAAGTAGAATATTTAAAGTTTTGTCATTTTTGAGATGTAGTAGCATACTCTTGATGATGAATTTTGATCATAGCCTCATGATTGAATGAGTCACCAAACATATAATAAATGGCATACTTAGTGATCCCTATATAATATTCATGGGAATTCTCAATGTTGACATGGAACCAACAAAATAGATTGGGATCGTACCACTTAGTAGGAGCATTGGGATAAATGAAAAGTTTTGAGGGTAGTAAAAATTGGGATAAAGTTTGGTTTGGGTAGTTTTAATAGTGATAGGATTAGATTTTATAAAATATACTTTAAAAATTTTATGATTGGTTTGAATTGATTCATAAAAATGTCTTGACGCTTGGCTTGGTCAAAAGATTCATTAAGATTTTGAGGAGTAAAGGTTTGAACCTTGTATTGAAGAGTGGGAGTTAAAGCGGTAATAAAGGGATTGAATAAATGATCATTATTCATATTATGATTGGATTTATGAGATAAATATTTCCATATTTTAATAAAGTCATGATCTAATTCATTAGGAAATTGTTTAGAATTTATGAAGTGACTAAGATAATTTTCAAGAAGATCATTTTGTTGGAACTCTTTAACCAAAGGATTAACCAAATCTTTAAGTTGTCAAATAGAATGTTGAGGAATTTGATTATACCTTTATAATACATCACCAATGAAAGTTTTAACTAAGAGTTTAGTTGTGGTAAATTTATTATTTTGGATCAACTCTTTGTAAAGGTTACCAAAGGCTTTGAAGAATGAAGTAGGGTCTTTAGTCCCATCATATTTAATAGTTGGAGTTATGTTGCCAATATCAATGGATATAATGAAGGGAGTTAATGCTCATTTTTAATGGTTTGAATCATCTTGTTATTCATTATGGGTTGATGAATAACATTACCTGAGGCAGCCCTAAGAGGTGGAGGAATATAATTAGGATTAGCTTAAGGATGAATAGTTGGAGGTTGATTAGTCACACTGATTAAATGTTGTTGAAGTTGCATGATTTTGTTAGTATTAAAGTTTTTTATGGTGTTAATTTGTTGAATGAATTAATCTAAGAATTGGGTTATATCAGGAGGTGAGTTGGTGCTAGTTGGAACACTCCCTAAATTAGTGTTAGGGGGAGGATTATTAGAAGAAGGGTTACTAATAGGATTATTAAATATATTTGTGTCAATCACTCCCACATTAGTTTGGAGAGTTTGAGAATTATCTTTATAAGTATGGAAAGGATTGGATCCATCAACTTCATTTTGAGGTGTTATTTTCACCATGTTATAGTTCATAGATGAAGGAGGAGAAGAAGTTCCCCAAGAGTGATGGTTCTCTTAGGAGGAAAAGAGAGTAAAGAATGGACATCCCATATAATATCTAAATGGATTTAGGTTATCCAAACATATTTTGATAAGAGACCTCATTCTAACTAAAGAGAGATGAATTAGATGAAAAATTGGAGAAATGAGAAATTAGATTGAAAAAATAGGAAAATCAAGAAATAGTACTAGGTCAACTAGATCAACTTAGTGTAAGAAATAGAGCTTACAAACTCTACTAGGTCAACTAGGTCAATCCAATATAGTGTATTGAAGCCATAAAAAGTACAATGTTGCTAGGTCAACATAGTATAGTAAATAGGGAAGATGAAAAGATTGATATTAAGCTTGGAAATGAAACCAAAAAATTTGTAGCTAATCTAAGAAAGTAAGTGGAGAAAAGAAACACATAATCAACTGAATCGATGTTGGCCAATCCAATTGATGCACACAAATAAAAATCTTTCACTAATGTTAGCCAATACACATTTTTGCACACATAATTGATCAAATATAAATAAAATAACTTTAAAGTGAAGATAGCTACTTGATCAACCTATAATGTTGATTATATTATTAAGAATGATTTTAAATTTAAAGGGAGATTATCTATAAGCAAGGTACTAGATAGCAATCTAAGGATAGTTTTAGGTAAGATTAGGATGAAAGGGATTGTAGTGGTAATTATAAAAGCTTATTATTTGGGCCTACCCCATCACTTCACACACCACAGTGATAAGGGTAATGGGTGCTTAGTTAAGATATGCCATTAACCATACTTTATACTTGACTAGAACATCAAGTTGTCTTCCCACTTGGTGATGAAATACAAGTAGGTTGGATTGGGTAGTCAAATGTTTAATTTTTTTTTTATGTTTATGTCATTTAGAAATGTTTTCAAAAGAATATAAATAGTGAAAATAAGTGATTAATTGAAAATCCCCTAATTAGACTATGTGAACTATTCTAAGCATGAAAATAACTTAAAAGAAAGATGTGATTAACATATATAGTTAATTTCAATTTTAAAATAAGGTATATTTGAGAAAATATATGTAAATCATATATAATAGGGTTGACAAGGTCAAACCTCTACTACATAACTAAAGTTTGAAAGTAAACTAGGTTGGTTAGGTTGACCTAGTTATTTTAGAAAACATAAAACATAGAACTAGGTCTAGAGGGTTGACCTAGTTGACTATTCAAATACAATTTTAAAGACTAAAAAATTGAAAGGAAAGTATAAATAAAAATTGACTTGAATGGTTTAAATATGAAAAGGAGAAGATTTTTCATTTGAGACCTTAGAGAAAATAGGCAAAAACTTGTAAATTGGGTTAAGCTGGTCGATCAAGCTATACAAGAACATGCTAAAAAAGTACTAAAAATGCACTAGGTTGATGTTTAACTTATTAGGCTAAACTAGAATTTTGGAAAAATAAAAACTTATACTAGGTCGATCTGGTTGATCTAGTTATCTGAATAGAATTATGAAAGTTTTGGAAACCTATATTGGGTTGAGCTAGTTAATCTAGTTGCCTATTCCTATAAACATATGCATAAAGATAAATAACTGGGTTGATAAGGTCAATCCATCATATTAAACATATGATAAAAATAATTATGAATAAAAATGAAATAAGTAAAAGAAATCTTGTAAGGGTTTGATTCATGTTGGGTTCACCAAAATGTATGTAATAAAAAATGCATCATGTCCATAAATTAATCCTAGATCAGATGGGATGAGCAAACCTAAATATATGATTAGGGAGCATATAATTTTTAAGTAGGAGAATGACCAATGTGAGGATACTATAGACCTAATTAAGGGATCACTTGTCACAACACACCATGTAAGGTAGGGTTCCAAATCCTACAATCTTACACAATCACATAACAACCCTAAAAGAGTCTTATGATTTAATACTTCACTAATCTAATAACAATAAAAGTAAATATAATCTAGTGCATACCAAAGTTGTGGCACAAAGTGAGGGGTTAGCAAAGCAAATCAATCAAAACATGTATAGGGAACATCAAATAAAGTAAGTATTCATAACACCCTAATACATATAATATGAAGAGTAAGAATATTCGAGCCAACACTTATGCTACTTCTATCTACTAAAATAGAGGAGAACAAAGTTATAATATACTTACCTAAATTTGAAACCATCAAGATTCAATCTTTCCCTTATCTAAATGGTATTTTTAATAGGTTATTGTGGTTTGTAAGGATTAATTTGTTAGGCCACAACATTCAAGACCTATACATAAGATTAGATTCTCCAAAATAAGAAACCTAAGCTAAGCCTCCTCAAGTAGAATGGTGGAAGAGAAAATTGTTAAGAAGCATGAGTTAATAATAAATCTTGATTTCATATCTTAATAATGATAAAAATGACCTTATATTTATAGGTGGAACTTACCCTAGTATCATTTAGATATATTGGCTATACTAGGTTAACCTATCCAACTTAGCACATTTTTAGGATAACTCACTAAGTTTGTGTTAGGTCAGATGGGTGGATAACAAACAAAAAGAGAGGAAAGTGTCCCTAAACTATACTAGGTTGACTAGGTTGACCTAGTATGTTGAACAAGTCAAAAGGATGCCAAGTAAGGAAATGAAGGATGAAAAGAGGAAAAATATTAGAAGACTATGTAAGGGAGGAGAAACAACTTAGGGAAAGGTTTTGGGATCTAATGGGATTGGTAATAATGTGGTAATAAGGTACAAAAATCTTACCAAGCACCAAAGTTCTACCCACCCCTTTCTTAGTTCACCCCTTAAGGCATACACTCAGAGAGATTGAGTCTCAACGGGTTGCTACAAGATGTAAATCATCATTATTTAATAAAAGTTAAAAATATTATGTGTATACACCTTAAACCCTTATTTTAATGATATTTTCAAAGGTTTTATGAATCTATAGGTTTCATTCTAGTTTTTATTGAATCTCATTAAATCAAGAGAAGCTCAGGCAATACTCTATTACCATCTAGGTGTCTATAGTCTTAATAGAGATACCTTGGGTTCCTTCTTCCCTCTTCTTTTTTTTCATAATCATGATGCATGGTACATTGACCTTTTTTCATCATGTGAACCTTTTGATTTTCTTTAGATATTTTATTTCTCTTTTGAACTCATTGGTTCCTTTTTTTAATGGAAAAAAGATAGTTGAAACCCCCATGATCTGGTATGGTTATAAAATAAATTATCTACCAGAATGTCCCTTTCAGCTACATTTACACCAATAATTTATCATATCAGGCAAGTATTAATATAATAAGTGTTCTTGATATAGTGGAATAAGAAAACTTTACAAATTCATATGAAGTTATTGAGAGTAATATCTACATACTTGGTATAAATATTCAATTGTGACACAATCTAGAATAATTTGTGATTACATACCTAGATCTTGAAAACTCTAAACATAGAATTATACCCAATTTGTAGATATGTCCCAAGTTTTGAATATCTTTTTAATTTTACCTTTAAATTTACAAGTCTTACCTAAGCATAGAATAGGGGCCTTAGCTAGTTGTATATTATCTTGGTGATGTCATAATGAAACAATTCAGATTGCCATAAGAAATAACAAAACAACTAATCTATAAAGTAGGAAATCTAATCTAGAAATAAATAAATGTCTAAACTAGAAATAAAGAAACCTAATAATAGAAAAGAAATAAACTAACCTAATCCTTCCTATACCATGTTATTTCATCAATTAGGGGTACCTTTAGATGGTACAACCATGAAGTAATGCTTCAAAAACTATCTATTGACTGGATATATGAGTTCATTACCCTATAGGTCCTTTAGATGAAATGCATTATTTCTCAAGATATATGAAATATGATATGGTCCAATCCATAGTGGGGAAATTTTTTCATTTTGTCCTTTATTTTCATGGGCCTTATCCCAAAGTGGCACTAGATCTGTGATCCTAAAAGATTTGATCTTTTCTCTTTTGTCAAACCACCTCTTGACTATGCTTTGGTCTTTGTTGAATGTCTGTAGGGATTCAATCCTTGAATCTTCCATTTATGTTATGTCTAGTAGTCAATATTTTACTTTATCATTTGGTTCCATGTATTCCTACATGAATTGAGAAGTTAGTAATTTTAGCATGATTGGGAACACTAGCCTACATCCATATACCAATATATAAGGTGAAACTTTAAGGTCATACCTATATCTTGTTCAGTCTACCCAAAGGTCATTTTTAAATAGATTATGTCAATCCATAGGCTTATCCATAATTAATTTATTAATTACTTCTATCAAGTTCTTATTCATTGATTTAGCTAATCCATTTCCCTAGGGGTAATGGTTAGAAGATGACCTAATAGTGATTTGGTTATCATGAACCCATTCAGTAAACTCAACTAATATGAATGCTATCCTATTGTTACAAAATAAAGAAATGGGGGTGAAAAATATAGTTTTTAGATTAAGGTAAAAGTAGGTTTTGAAGGGGCCCCGAAACCCTTTAACAAAATCATGAAAGATAAATCATTAACATCCACTAGGAAAGGAATTCCTAAAACATACTGAAGAACAGTATCTAAACCAAGTTTTACAGGGACCTGAAACCATCAAAATAACCAATAAAATCACCCAAGTTTTACTAGGACCTAAAACCTATACAAAACCAGGGTTTACTACCTGATATCTAGGTTTTACAAGGATCAAAAACCTCAAACCCTAGAACCAGCGTCACCAGCACCCTATCCATCCACCCGATCATTTTCCCATTCTTCCCCTCTGCTAAGCTCAGAGGATATGCCACCATGGCAATCAAAATATCATCAAAGAAAGCACATCAACATGAGCCACAATCCCAGTCGATAGAAGGCAATGGCTAAAAACCAAATTTGGTCTCTAAAGGCCAAGCAGGCTTTATAAAACATGGTTCTGAAGCGAACGACCTTCCACACAAGGTGCACCAGCACAGAGGAAATAGAGTTTCCCCCATCCGTTCACTATTACCATCATAGACCAGATCGGAATGGCATTCCAACTCAAGCCAAAAAACCAACCCGAGTTCCATCCACAATACAGAAATACAAGGTAAAAATAGAGATCCACACTAATAATAGATATACCATTACAATGCCACACAAAAATGAGCCTCCTCTTTAGTGAGCACTCCTCCTATCCATAAAATAAACAAAATCCCTCCACTGCCATGCAGATGATTTTCTCCTTCAGTGCCGCTGTTCAGTCCCCAATCTTCACTCTATGCTTCAGCGGCAATGAGGCTAGGGTTTGTTCGTTAAGTGCTACAACTAAGCCTCGCTACCCATAAAGGTAACAAAACGGCCAGATCCTGACCCTTCACCCCATGATGACCATCAAAAAACACTTTTTGGCCCCTTGCAGGATTCAGAAGACCTTCTCCCCGTGACGGCCTCCATGAGACCCTGTGCGGCTCCCCCGTGGGTTCATGAAGGTTCAACCTCAGAATGGGTGAAAAATATAGTTATGATATGTTTCTCCAAGAATAAAATCACATCTTGTGCTTTAAAATTCTTTATGGCCACTTCCTCTATCCATTTAGTACAATAGTCTATGGCAGTGAGTAAAAACTCATGACCTACTAAGTAATTTGGGTTAATGACACTAATGAAGTTTTAACCCCATTAGGAAAATGGCCTTCCTTCAACAATACATTTTAAGGTAATTTTTTCATGTACATCCCTCTTAGCTAAATCTTGGAAACCATGGCATGTTATAACATGATAATGAGCATCCTTGAAAATTATTAGCCAGTGATAGCCCATTCTTAAGATCTTATGGGCTATGGTATTCCCAGATGGATGACCATTACCTATATTTTGATGTAGGTTTTCTAGAATATCTTTAGCTTATTCTATAGATACAAAACTAAGATAGATACATTCATGGTTTCTTCTATAGATAACTCCTTTCTTGATCATGTAATGATTATCTTTCAGCCTCAAAGCTCTCCTCCATTCTATGTTTAGTTTTGGGAAACAAGTACCTATAAGTAGATATTATATTATATCAGTATACCATTATCCTTTAGATACTTGGTCTTCACATACCTCTTCCATAGTGATACATGGATTAGGTTTAATCATGAGTTGAATAATGCTTTCACTTTGGATGATCTTATCAAACTTGATTTCTATGTCAAATTCCTATAGCTTTGCCATCCACTTTCCTCTACATTCTCCTAGTTTATTCTATGATAAGGTGAGCTTTACAAAAGGATCAATCATGATGGTAATAGTCTTATTCATCAAGATGTAGTGTAAAATTTTATTCACTATTTTGACAAGAGAAAAAATATGTTTGTCAATCATGGAGTACTTAAGTTATGCATCCTATAGATTCATTCTCATAAATACAATTAGATGCTCAATATCATATTTATTTTATGTTATGATAGTATCAATTGTATGTTCTAAAACAAATAAGTAAAAATAAAAATTATTTATAAAATATGGACTAATTAATACTAGGGCTTGAGATATAACATTTTTAATACCTTAAAAAGACTTTCAAACCTTAGTTGTCCATTCTAGTTTAGCGTCCTACTTGAGCATTACATTCAGAGGACTCACAATTTTTATCAAATCTTGAGATAAAATCCTTATGAAATTAATCTTCCCAAATAATGACTTGAGATCCTTATTTCTATTTAGGGGTGAAATATTTGAAATTACTTGAATTCTATCTAGATCAATGATGATTACTTCTTTGGTAATGATGTGTCATAAGAGCTTGCCTTCGGATACTCCAAATATACTCTTCTTTGGGTTCAGTGAGATGCCAAAAATTATGCATCTCTCAAATATTGACTATAGATGGCCTACATGGTCATTCCTATTCTTAGAGAACATAGTAAGATCATCCATATAGATGATTATGCACTTACCTATTAATCCTTTGAATGTATGATCTATAGCTTACTAAAAGGTGGCTCTAGAATTTATTAGGCCAAAATGCATCCTTTTGTATACATATGTACCCCACTTTATATTAAATGTAGTCTTCATTCTATCCTCTAATTGTACTAGTACTTGATTATAGCTTGAAATTCCATGCAAGAAGGACATCATTTTAGAGCCACTTACTAGATATATTACTTCATCCAAGGAAGGTAGGGATAGTTGTCTTTTTTAGAATATTTGTTAAAAATTTTGAAATCAACACATAACCTAATATTTCCATTTTTATTTTTGAGTGGGACCAAATTGGCCACCCAATAGAATGTCTGATTAGGAAGACTATCCTTGCACTTAGCAGCTTTTCCACTTCTCTTTGAATGAGAAGCTCCCATATAGGATTCACTAGTATCTATCTCTATTTGAATGGCTTGTGGTCTAGTGTCAGATAAATTATATGAGTGATGACCTTAGGGTCATAAACCTTCAATTATTTATATGTCTAAACAATCACATCTCTATATTTAGTAATCAATTCCTTCACCCATTATCTTTCTTTTGAGATGTATTTGAGGTCAATGTTAACATAACATGGGTTATGTTCATCTCCTAAATTATCCCTCTTAAATTCAAAATTGTTCAGTTTGGGTTGCCTTAGATACTAAGCTTGAGGATCTATATCAAATGGTCTTTATAAGGAGACCAAACCAATTGAGAGATGATTCTCTTTGAGCTAGAGAATAACCTCCTTGTTTGACTTCTCTTGATAGATATGATTGACTTCCTTATCATCAATGATTTGGGACTAAAATTTCCCTTAATTAGTTGTAAACTAAATGATTTTTTATCATCATCAAATACTTGTAAATTTTCTACATTATTAGGAATAGAGGGACAAGGTACTAGATCAATCGATAATATTTTTACCTTAGATTGTTAGAGAGAATCCAACTTAGTAATAGCAATATCTAGTGAGTCTATGGATTGGTTTTGATCTATAAGAACTGATACTATGTTTAAATCTTCAAAGCTCTCAATCAAATCCCATGTTTTATATTTATACCTTTTTAAATAATATAGCTCACACTCATATTTATTTTTGACTTAATTGATTACCATCTCTGAGTCACCAAATACCAATAGCTATTTGACATTATTATTGAGTACAAATTACAATCCTAGAATTAAATATTCATAGTCAACCCTATTATTAGTGCAAGGGAACTATAACTTGTAAGCTACCAAGAAATTTTTCCCCTATGTATCAATTAGTTTGATTCCTATTCCTAATGCTTGTTTAGATCTGACACCATGAAAGTGTAAATTCCATAGCTAATTACAGAGTTTGGATTCTCTCTTTAGTATTTGATTTTGTGTAGTAAAAGTTTAAATATGAAGGATAGGATATTCATTATTTACCTCTTCATTCTTGACATTATACTCTATGATAAGATATTTCATCCTTAGTTTCCTATCAATCTAGATTTGATTTGTAATGCCTCTACATGGTATCCAAATGTGATAAAAGTCTATAGACAGATATACATTGAGTGTTTTAGATCAATCCCCACTTTGGAACAATCCATATCATTTAGGTATGTCTATTACAAGGATGTCAATAGTCATCTAGACTTATGGTTCAAATGCTACTTGAATATACACATTAGTCAATTTTCCAACCACTGGGACCACCATTTTATCTAACTATGAAACTATTCTCTTTGAAGGGTTTGGAGTTAGACCAATATTTTGACATATGGAAGTAGGCATAATAGTTGTTGAGGATACATAATCCACTAAATAATTATGAATATTCTTACCAAATTCCTTGATAGTTATCAAAAAGGGTGTAACTTCTAGATTATTTTTATAGATAAAATTCGTGTTAACAACCTTCACTTTATTTATAGATGCTTTTGTCCTTTCCACAAGGGTTTTCTCTATGATAGATTTATATAGAACCTCTTTTTGTTCATATATTTGATCTAATTAATGAAGAGTGATATTTTCTTTGATTTTATTCATGTCTTCACTGATATTATATCCCACCTTGCTCTGTTCCTCCTTGTTCTAAGGCTAATCATTCCCTTTTGGAGGATGTGGATTTTTTTTATATTTTAGATTGGGTGAAATGGTTGTGATATTTGGAGGAATAGAAGTTGTGAAGGGATGCCTATTCCTTATATTGTAACCACCTTTTTGGAATTGCTAGAAAGCATGAATCTTGTCTGTGTTATCCTCTGGTACATTATCATCTTCACTAGGAAATGGAAACTCATGAGTCTCAAAGAACATGGTAATGCTTGAAGGGTTAGGATCCTAGTAGGATTATAGTGGATTATGCATTCAATACTATCTTACTACTTCTCTTTGAAATATTTTAAATGTTGCACAAATATCAACATAATCAAGTTCACCATGTTGAGAAGTATTATGAATTATGTGCCAATTTGGTAGAGTTGTCTCTACCATGTTGATCTCTAGAAACTTGATAGGCTTCTCTATGTTTTGTGTAGGCCTATTTAATAATATATTTTACCTATATAATCTATAATTTTGGCTACCACTTAGGCCATTAGCATTGGCCATGTTTATTTTCATACGAAGGAAGTCATTAATTATATTTTGAACCATCTTTTGAATAACATCTAATTCTACCTTTGTAGATTCAGTGCCCTATGAAATATTAGCTAAAGATGTATCCAATTGTTGATTATATTGGTAATAATTTCCTTGTGTATGGTTCTTCAAGAAAATATAATTTGGTTTCATTATATATGTCAAAAGAGGCAACATGTATAACTAGTTTTGATTGAATGCAAGAACTTTCTACTTCATATCTGGGACTAGATTTAATGTTGGGAAGCCATTGTTGATGTTAGGTATGATAGGCACATAGGGATTGATATTAATAACAATATTTATGGATTATTATATGCCAATTTTAAGTTGGTGGCAATAGCCACCATTCTCAGAAATACCATAGTAATTGGATCTTGAGCATTCTTGTACATCTCCAATGCTAATGCTTCTTATGTTTTATACCTTGGGCTTAACCATGTATATGTGTTTTGAAATATTTCATTAAAATAATAGATTAGATTATTAGGCTCTCTCTTAATGTTGGTGAAGTGATGATATATCAAATCAGGGTTGGTGACTTGTCCAAATTATGCAAAAAATGTTGCTTGACATGCATTCCAAGAATTGATGGAGTTTTTTGTTAAATTCAAATACCAATCATAAGAAACATCCATTATCATAAAAGGAAAAATATTACATACAACATCCTCAATGATAAAATTCATTAATATTAAAGTATATTTAAAATATTTGATGTGTTCTTATATTGTTCTTGCTCCTAAAGGAGATAAAGATGGAAAATACTTTTCAATATTCCTCGATAGGTCATGCACATCCCTTGGGATAGCAATAGTAGATTTAACCAACCAAGGTGGTTGAGCCATGGGATTATTAATAGGGGAAGTGATACCTATCAAGGAAGGTGTCTTGGGTTTATTTATGGTAGTTGGTACAACTCTATGTCTCTTATGATTTGACAAGGGTGAGACTAGAAGACCACCCTAAGAACTAGATCTAGTCACTCTCCTGGGTGACTCCAGTATAACTCTATGTAGAAACTAACCTATTTTATTTGAGGTTGGGGCCCTATTCCTATCTCTATAAAAATAATGTTGTTGTGGGTTTTATGCACACCAATCTCATAACAAGGTTGACTCTATTTTTTATGATTTTAATGGAGGTAAACTCCACTCTAGTACATAAGTTATAAGTATATTGTCTTAACAACTAGGTGATGGAATAAAAGGTAGTCTTTATAGTTATTTAAAAAGGTATTTAGATAGAGGGGTGGTCTCTTAAAAGTAAGTAAAATTTATATGATTTGGTGGCTAGAGGGTTACTAATCTAAAGTGGGTAGGTCTCAAGATAAACTCATAAAAAAGGAGGGAAGGGTAGAGTAGAAAATAAACGTTATGTGACTTCAAGAATTACTTATCTAGTTGGTTTCTAAGTGGACAAGTTATTTAAAAACTTATGTCTATTGATAAAAGTTAATACACACACATAGTTAGACATGGTCAAGCAGTCTAGGATAATATTGATATAAGAAACCTATAGGCCTTAGTCAAAGGTTGCTCATTTTAGAGTAGTTGTTGCACACTCTTAATCAAGATATTATGGCTTAGTCTTAGTGAGTTATCTAAGACAATTATTTTATATATATATAAAACTATATTGAATGAAAACACCTCTACACACTGAACAATATGAATCAATCAACATAATTTTTAAAAATCAATGTAGTTTACCAATCTTTCAATAACTATTTCACATCTAAGATTAGCATATTAATTATAACAAGAAATAAATCCTTCAAAAAAAATCACACTAAGATTTATTGAGTCATACAACGAAAATAAATAATCCTAATTACAAAAATATTTGAAAGAAAATACACAAACACATGAGTTGAAAACCAAAATTGCTTCTGCTCATGTATATTGAAAATATTTTGACCTTTTAGAAATATGGGTTACATGTGTTTAAATATAATTTTGAAAAGGAGTCACTTGATCCTCAAAGTCAATGAAAAAATACATTACATGGAATAGTTATAACTTAAGTTCTAACTATGGTAAAAAAAACCATATAAATTTATCTTACAATTATTAATAGTTCAAGTTGGCCTTTACAAATTCCTGCAATGTGTGAATATTTACAAAATAAATAGGAAACCTTTACAATATGTTTGAATTATAATAAAACTATAAATATGAAATATACACCACTATAGAATGTACATGAAAAAAACTTGGCCCTTTAGGGCTGTGTCAACATTTGCATGGATGTATTGACTTTAGTTAGAGTTATAACTATAACTATCGACATAGAACTAGAAGTGGCAACTTGAGTGTACATTGAATAGCCTCTATCTCAAGCCAAAATTTATGTGAAACATAATACTAATATCTAATTATATCCAAATTCAAAAGAGAGGGTTTATGTACCTTGCCAACCTATCTTAGTAACTTTGCATGATCTGATTTTGTCATCTAGAAGTGCTTTTTGAATATTTCAACTTCAGTCACCTTTTTCCTTGCAAATCTCAACTCATCTTGAATGTATTCTAATATTAGTATTTTTAAACTTTTCTTAAAATCATTTGAAGCCTCTTGAATAAGTTGATCAAAGTTCATCTTATTTATCAACTTTCTTATGGCATCCTTCACTTTTGATAATTTCAAGTCATTCAAAATTTGTAGGATGAGGGCCTCATGCTCCTAGTATTTGGGGACCAAAGCCCCAACAAAAATTAACCACTCCCTAGCCTCTTATATTATAATAACCACCATTTCAAGGGAATTGGATGCCTCTAATGGTGTTATTAGGTCTAGGTGTCTATAAAACTTATTAGTTGTGTAAATAATTAACAACTTCAATTTATTCTTGTCTGACTTTAAATAATTAAATAATTGGCGAGTTTTAGAAATATGGGGAGATAATTCAGCCCACATAAACTCTAAAAACTCTAAATAATTGTAGCATTTTTATGTTAGCTCCTGTACTTTAGCTTTAATACCTAATGGAATATGCACTATATTTTTTTATTCTTTTATTTGTTCTAATTCTACCTCTAGTTCTTATCTTGCTAGCTCTATGCCTTCATGCATTACCACCATGGAATATTTATGTGCTTCAAATAGATACCTAAAATAATCATTATAGGGGGAGTGGATTGCTTATCTATCCTATCTCTTAGACAAGGAAAGGACTTCTTGCCTCTCCTTGATAATTATTTCCCTACCACCTTCATCCTCAAAATTCCTTTTCCTTACCCTTTGAATGCTTCTAGATGGATTACCAAACAAAGTTATGATGGATGGGAGATATGTTATCTTGAATTTGTGAATTTGAGAAGTCTTAGATTTCAAATCAATGGATTATGGATAAATTATCAATTAGTTGGGATCTATCTCTTATGTGGTTTTAACCACATACTCCTCTTCAAAATCATCTATTGGTTATTGCTTATTTATTGCCTTCATGATTGTGTCAATTAGGGAAGGCCAAATGATCTTGGACCAATCCAAACCTCTATATTTGGGGAGTGGATGGACTATGATAACTTGCATCTTTACCTTTTTTACCTTGCTTGAGCTTGTGAAAATGGTTTCCTAGGATGAATTATTGGATGGCATGGGTAAAGTGATTTGGGTAGATGAGACATGGAGTTGTTGATTGGCCATGGATATTTAAATCTTCTTAGATTCCCTTTTTCTCTTCAAGGATTTGACTATGGTAGTATATGAGGGAATACTGGTAGTGGCCATAATGGAAGTGGATGACATGGGGGTGGAATATGAATCAATAGTGGTAGAAGATGGAGTAATAGTGGAGGATTCCTCAACTTTTGGAGTGAGTAAAGGAATATGTAAGAGAGAGGAGGAGGTTAATGGATCATCAAGGGTGGAAGTGATAACATCCACCTTGGGAGTTATTAACGCAGATGAAATTGGTATAGAACCAAAAATAAGAATAGAAGAAGAGAGTATGAAGTGGTATCTAAAGTCAAAACTTTTTCCTATGGTGCTCTCTGTGGTTGGTTTTTTCCATTAATTGGTCATAAGGCTCAAAGCCTTATCTCTCTATAATTGATCTTCTTCATCAAGTTCTTCTACTTCCTCCTCTTCTAATTGTTGAGGTGTTATAGGCAAGATTTGTGATTATTCAATTATTAAACTACCTATGAGGGGAGTCCCAATCTTCCTCTTATATCAAATAGTGGTCTTGGACTATAACGAAGAAACTTGTTGTGATAAATTAGTAGCTTCATATGTGGATACCCCTAATGATATAGATTCTTGTACTTGGGGGGTAGTTATAGGTGTTTGTATTGCACTCACAACTAGGTGCTCTTATCCTCATTCTTTCTCATCAAAGGACTCTAGATTAATGGGATCTATTGAATATCCCCTAAGATTAGGCTCATTCATCCCTATTTCCTTCTTGATATCTCTAAATTTGAAAGGAATTTCTTGTGATATCTCTCCTTATTCTTTAGTATGTTGTTGAGGCTGGCTATTCCAAAAAATTTAGGATACCCATCCTAAAAAGATTGGTAATCTACTATGTAATTTCTTCAATGTAATTGAATTTTCTTGTTTAGTCACCCTTAAATGATCTTCCTTTAATAGATAAAATTTTTCCCTTTCCAAGATAAGGTCATCATTCTATGCATTCATGAATAAAAAGTCATAGTTATAATTGACATGTTGATAAGGGATACCAAGGCCTTGAATGTGTCTTTGTATGGTGACATGAGGATCCTAGTTTCTATATGGTGCTATGGGCAAGTAATAACTCTTTGTTTTATTTCCCACATCTCTAAAGTGATTTCTCTATGTGTAGCACATTAAGCCAATGACCATATGGTGCCCATACAATGTACTTTTCTTATTTTTAGTCAAGTCCTCATCAATGCTCCACCAGATCTAGAAAATAATTTATTTCCCTACCAATTTATTAGGTACATATTTTTGGAGGTGTAGAGGATTGACCTTATGTCCAATAATCATGATTACCATGTATTCAAGATTAAAAAAATAGTTCCCCTTCCAAACAATGTCTTCATTATGATTTCTCTAACTCTAGGCATCAGAGACCCATGGATTGTTTTTCATACTTGAGGACAAACATCCTTATCAATACTAACCATATTTTTGGTATATTCATAAATGTGTAAAAATTTCAAATAAATTCAAATGTGATTTTTGACACAGTCAGTGGCTGGGATCCAAATCTCACCAAGGAATTTATACAATGCACCCATGACAATATCCAAAAGAAAGGACATCATATAGAAGTGGCCCAAAATAATGGGAAATTTAATATTTTTTATAACCTTCTCTCTTAAATTTAAGCTTATAATTTCACCCAATGCAAATTTTACATCAGTGGTCATCATCATATGTAACAATGGTACTTATTCCAAATTGAGGAAATGGATGCTAAGCATATCATAGATTTTATTAAGCAATGCCATCCCAATCCACACTCCCATTCTAAATGTTTTAATAGTTTTTGTATTATTACCTTTATATGTCAAGTTTTTCTGAAGGAGAATCCATGAACATAACAACTTATCCATTGAATTATCCTAGTTCCATGAAACTAGCCTATCTTTGTCAAAATACGTATTTAGAAATAGTAATGATAAATACCTATGAAATTAAGCTTTAGAGATGCATTACATAACTATCTAATTATCCATGTGATATATAAAATCATCCAATATAATATTCCCTATGAATAATAAATCTCATAGGAGGTCAATGCATGGCATCACCTCGATTTTGGCTACTGCTAAATATAGTGCTTATCTCTTGAGTTAGAGCAAGTCTCTAATGAACTAGTGTTTCATAGAGATAGATTTCCATCTAGTGACAATATATCAATATAATTTATAACAACCCATAATTTAGAGTAGTTCCCATACCTATTTTCAAAAATGTTGGCATCATAGACTATGTCCATAAATTCTATTGAGTCCTTGATAGAAAATGAAAATGGTGGAAGTTTTACCCTAAATATTTTGGATGAAGATGACATTGCAATTATGTGTAGTAATTTTTATTATTCTTAAATACTCTATAATAAAATTCTATCTATTTATCACTTATCTACTTACAATAATATCACAGGTAGCTAGGGCTTCTCATGTGCATAATAATAGTCAATTTAGAGTTTGAATTTGTTTGTAAGAAATGAATACATCAATGGATACACATTTTATATATAAATTTTATCATTTGATTTAAATTCATATTTTATAAATGCCAAACATTTATATGTTTTTTTTTATTTTCTACATAGGTCAAATCTTGTTAGTTTAGTTGGAGGGTAGCAGTGGTGAGTAGTGGGAAGTATTTTGCTTTATTGGCTAAGTATAATGGGCTTTAGGTCTAGTCAAGAATTAGGAGTTGGGTTTTGTGTTATGTCTAAGCCTAAAAAATATATTAACAAATATTACAAACACAAAACCCAAATAAAAAACTTGAAGACCAAAATCCATCGAATAAAATGTTTGAACAAAATGCTCAATACAATAACCTTAAAGAGCAAAATCTATAATGATGATTACTTCGATACGAAAACCCCAAAGATTAAATATATCAAAAAAATTCTAAAAAAAAGGCTTGAAAACTAAATTTATGATAAAATATAAGTCATTTAGAATAATTGTTTGGACAAAATTTCAGATGCAAAAACTTTGAACAAAAAACCTAAAACAAAAACTATGAATGAAATTACTAATAAATAAGTCTCGAAACAAAAGTTCTAAAGAGAAAAAACCCCAAACAAAAGTTCTAAAGATCAAAAGTCCCAAAAAAAAATTTCAAAGACCAAGAACTCCAAGAAAAAGGTCTGAGAAAATGTTCAAAAACCAAATCTTGAATACAATTCCTTTGAATAAAACCAAGCCCCAGAAAAACCTAAATAGTTCAAACAAATTTGCATTAATAAGGTTAGTCCATAAAAATGTATAATATCATGCTTTGTTTTTTTAAGTGTAAAAATTAAGGATAAATCCATTTAGGGATTTCATAAATATGTAGAAGAAAGTCTCAACAAACAAGGCCAAAATATAAATAAAGAGGGTCCCAATTTCTAAATGAAGAAAAGGGGGTGTTGGGTACAACAGTAATTTTTATTATTCCATTTTCCACTTGATTACTTCATATAGTGGGCTTAAATTTATCTTAAGTGTACCACTTCTTGGAATTGATCTAGCATTAGGTAGTCCACTTATATATCATATTAATCAATCTATTTTGAGTTATCACTTGTGTGTAGGTAATCCTTCATAACCAAAAAGGAGTTCCCACTTCGCTAGATCAATAGTGTGCAACCTTCATCATAGGTAATTATTTAAAACCTTGTATCATAATTTCCATTGTTATTAATTTTATTTATTAATAAAAATGAATAAATGTATACTAAAATAGAGTCCATACAAATAAATCAATAAGCAATTTCAAATAAAGTGTGGCCATGAAGGAGTTATGAGTAAAAAGTAAATATAGATCCTTAGGATCTAGCTAGAACACCAAAACCAATAAGAAATGCCAATAAATGAGAACACTCTATATATTAATCTTAAGATTATTTTAATTTAATATTATCTCCCCTTCTTATTACATAATACACTAAAAGAGTGTCAATATATAGGATAATGAGTTACTTAGGATAACCCATTAATAGTAATAACAAACTTATGGGAAAAAGTCCCTCCCATGTGTAAACACCTAAGAAGGAATAATCATGTGATTAGAAACTAATCACATCTACACATCATTAGGAACCTAAAAAAAACTTAACCTAAACTAGTGATCACTCCAACAATTCATTTATTTCCTTTCTCACATTGGTTCATGTTTAATGCATTATTTAGTTACATATTCTAGGTTCATAGACATGTTTATTTCATTTCAAATTACTTAAGAGTAGTTTCCAAAAAAAATTCTATTAGTTTTTACTTTCACAACACACCCTAATTCCTATGAAATCATAATACATCTCTTTTTTTATCTCACTTGGAGTTTTTTCTGGTTGGTCTCACCTCTCTCTAGTCTCCATTATGGTACATCTTAGATTACATGTAGAATCAGTTCCCAAAGACCTTACCATTACAAATACCAAGTATTTGATATAAAGATTCAAATAGAATACTTAGTTAAAAAATGGATTCTTGATGCCCTTATTTTCCATTGGAAATATTTCTCATATCCCCAGTTACATATATTGTAGCATCCTTTTGAACTTGTGAATGTTTAGTTCTAATCAGGATTTCAAAGCTCAATTAGGTCTAAGATGATGAAATTTTTAGTTCATAACATATTTTAGACTTTATATTATCATTATATATTATTTAAACATATTTATTTATTTTAGGCATAATTAGAGTAAAATATTTAATTTTTTCTTCACCTTCATTTTAATTTACATTGCAGTGTTAATCAGGTTAACATGCATGGTTGTGTCATCAAGTTTTCATGTGGGAGAATTCAAAGGTAGTCAAGGTTTAAAACATGGCCAAGTATATAAATGGTCTTAAGTTCCATCCCTATTGTACTTAAGTATTTCCATCCACTTAATCTATCAAGTGTTAGTCCCCCTTTAACAAAATTTATGTCGAGTCCATAGGATTGACTACGTCTATGGGAGCTTGAGGCTTTCCATCTAATAAAAATGGTGGATAGGCCCTGAATAGGTCTACACCCCTTTTATAATTCAAACATTATTTAAATTAGGTCCATAGGTCCTATTTTAAATGGACCCCATTCAAATTCCATTCAATGTTGAGTGGGATTTAATCCCTAGTTAAAACATGAAGCTCATGTTTCTAAAATGCATAGTGTTAATTGGGGGTCCAAAACTTGATTAGGTATATAGACCCACACTAAGTATTTATTAGTTAAAATTATGGTTTCATCACTTTATTATCTCTTTATCTTGATCCAAATCACCTTTAAAATATAATCAAGCTTTTAAAGCTTTATTAGAACTAGAAATTTGAAAATATAAAAAGTGCATTCCCTCAAATGCTAAAATCCCAATTATGTTTATTGAGCTTGTTTTAGATAGAGGTTTGGTTCTTCTATTGTATCTTTCACCTTTTATATTTGTTTCATTTATTTTTAATAGCACTAAGATGTTGACACTATAACAAACATCACGGTGTAATAAATTTTAAGAAATTATGTAACGATTAAAACATGTTTATCATATCCCCAATCCCAACCCATAATTAGCTAGGTAAAATTTCAATTATATTAAACAAGGTCATTTGATATGACTAATTTTAATTAATTCTTAACTGATATCTTATTATATTATTAAATCATCATTGTTGTACAATCAATTTTGTATGTTGATCTTATTGTAACATCACAATAGGGATTTACTAGAATAATGTAAATTTTTTTTTTAGTTTATATTCCACACATTCTTTCATTAGATTACACCATTAAAATATAATTATTGATATAATCATACTAAGTATGTTAAACATAAATTAAACATTTAATATTTATTGATCACTAACATCACATGTAACAAAGCACAACTGCATAAGGAAAGTAATATCATAAAATCTAGCCATAACTAGTACAATAATACAGCCACTGCTATTAATGTACGTCAAGTACTAAATTACATTTCTAACTGGCATTATGTCTCAACATAAATAAAATAATAGATAAATGCTCCATGGATAATGAGTCACTCAAACTCCAGTATCTTTGATAATCTCAAGTGTAGTCTCCAATACATACTATAATGGGGAGAGAGAGTATCATTCAAGCACTTTTTCACACCAACCATGGACCATCAATCCCCTAAATATGGAATGGACCTCCCTTCACCAATTTGTAGATAGTGAAAATGTGGGAATATAGAGAGACATGCTAGTACTCGTGTGTTGTAACATTTCTAATACATGATGTGTATCACAAAAAAAATATGTTCTAACATGATATCGCACAAACATGTAAATCATACATATGAAATGATAATGTATATTGAAACATTAATTTGTCTAAAGTTTAAAAATAACTATTGATCTCTAGGATCAGTTAAATTCATAAACACCACTTGATCGGATTACTTTCATCTGACATTGGTGATGCTAAGTAAGCTAGTGAAGTCTACCTCACTACTTAGTTAGTACTAGCAATGTGATATTAATGTAACCAATAAATTAATACTAATTATTTCCTACTAGAAAATATAACTTAAGTAATTAAATTAATAATCATAATACGTACATTTAGTCTATCAAATGTATGAATGAATCTCTATTATATTATTCAACACATAAATAATAAGCATAACAGGTAATTTTAATTACCAATCAGGTGAAATATATAATTGGATTATATTTCTAAAATATTTGAGTAATTTCAAATATAACACCATATCAATATCATAGAATATTGTTCATATTACTCATTTACAAACATCAGTCATGAATAATTAAAAAATTAATTAACTCATAAATAAACACGTATTCTTTTATCTATGAAACTTAATATTCTTTTAATAGGTTATATTCATATAATTATAATTCCCTATCCTTTAATATTTTATTACTTAATTTACTAGCCACATTCTATAATTATAGGCATGCTTTCAATTGTATAAATATATTATATACACGTATATGATAACCTAAGTTCTCATATAGGTATATTCCATATAAGCATCGTGAATAATATATACCCCATAAAATATATGATTAAATACACAAATACTGTTCTAACCTACTAACAGTGTTCTTTTTAATTCTTTAGAGATTTAATATTTTAACCAACTAATAACTTTTAATGAATAAGGATTCAATAACCATCTAGGGTCTCAACATTTCCATAACCTTTATTTCACTTATTTTAACATAAGAGATATAATTTCAATTTAGGCTCAGATTCATTACTAAATCAATTACTTGATTTTTCCCCAATTTAAGTCCTTTGACTATGTATACTATAACTTGAGTTATTGAGAATAGAGAATAATAATTCAAACAACACTAAACTCTTCCCTCATTTAAAAAATGGAGGTTTAAACATTGTCATTATTTCTATTTGTATCTAAAGATCATACAATATTAGATATAAAATCAACAAGTCTTAACATAGTTGTGTATGTTTTATAATAAATATAAATTCTCACCAATTAACCAATCCACTTCGGCTTATTTAAATTCATAAGTTCATTATTTTAATAATTGAATACACTATATATTTATTTATACCCTATTTGAATGTCAACTAACACACAGTCCATATATCTATTCATACTCATAATATGCATAGTTTATTTGGTATATGTTTAAAGTGTTTTTTTTAGAAATAAAACTATAGTCATATATTCATAAACTCATGATTTTTTGTAGTTTATATATACATAATATGTATATATATCCTACTTGAATAAAAACACAAAGTCATATTTTATATGTATATACCTTATTCAAACAAATCATAATATTTAATTTGTTCTAATTTCAATCCATAATTTTGTGTATGAAAAAATACTTAGTATCTAAGGTATAATATATTTCAAATGATAAGACACAATCCACACACACACATATTTTTTGTGTCAAAATTAATTAAACACACACATAGTTGACATATGTATGTGTGTATTTGTTATTCAAAAATAACTTGAACACACACGGTCCACATAGGTATATGTATATATTCACCATTTCTAATTAAATAAAAACATACACCATCCCCATATGTATTTAATTTAACTAAACAATAGTCCTTACACACACACACACACACACCAAAATAATCGACACAATATAGAACTCCCTTTAACCCATCCAAAATCCTTTTGAATCTAATTTATTTATTTAAAATACTTATGACCTGTACGTTATCTTTATACATAATTGTAAATATATAGATATAGATATATAATTTTATACTCAATAGGTGATTCCCTCTCTCTCTCTACACACACACACACACACACACACACACACACACACACACACACACACACACACACACACACACACACACACACACACACACACATATATATATATATATTACATATGTGTAATATGTTCAAAATGAATATATATATATATATGTATGTATATATATATATATGTATATATATATGTATATATATATATACATATATATATACATATATATATATATATTCATTTTGAACATATTACACATATGTATATACATCTAAAGTTATAAAAACTTAGTCTATAGATGTTTATGGAAATATTCTCTGCCCAAGGTTTTATCTTGAGCTAGGGCATTATATTTTCAAGCAACTAAACTCAATTTACACTAATGTATTAACACCCAAATCAATCTATATTTTAGTCTTAGGATTTTATAAGTTATATGGCTTAGTTATGTGGATGGCTTAGCCATCCACATGGTTAACCCTATATCTTAATACTAAATTTAATACATTTTATAAATCCTAGGAATCCAAACCATACATATAATTCTTTAAGAAAATGAAACTAATTACTTCACCAACCTCTAAATCACTTCTAATCTTAAGTAAAATGAACCAGTATTCCTTATCCTCATTGATCTACACTTTCCTTCTCTTATTTGTCATCTTCCATTCTCCTCCATGACTCACCTCTTATCCTATTCTCCTCATCAAACTCTAACCATTCAAAGTTTGCATGCCTCTATTCACTTGTAGCTTGTAGTCGCATGCATAATCCCTATTATTCTTCAAACTTATTTAATCTCATAGTTAACTTCTATTAATCATACTATAAAAGCCCTAATTTTTTCCTTGAATCTTCCTTAATTCCTTAATTAATATTTGTATTTATTTTAAAATGTTGCATGATCAATACTATGTTACATGTCTGAGTATATCACTCCATAAGACCACTTTAAACATTAATAACAATGATAACTATTACTTATATTTCAAAGTAGCCTATGCATGTTAATAAGACTAGGATTAGATAATAGGATAGTCTTAGGTCATAGTGAAATATATGTAATAGTTTGTAAAGATAAACAATATCATGACTTTTAAATAATATTATGACTAACAATAATGTCGATGATATTCTTTTATCTAAAATGTAAATTAAACAATTAGTATATTAATCATAATAGTATTATACTAACATAATTGTCACAATATTACTATTTTATATAGACTATCTAAGTCTTTTATTATCTTAATAACTTAAGGATTATATTTATATTCTCTAATATCAATGATAACAAGCTAATGTTTTAAAACATTGTAAAGACATTTTTGTTAGTTTATATATAACAATAATTAGATATTATCCATATAATTTTATGTTCCTATAATCATAAAAAAACATGAGTACAGTAACATAATAGAGTCATACTACATCATTATGCACTAAGTCTACTTTAAATATACACAATGCAATCACACACATGATTTTTTCCATATATAAGTACTAAACTAAAACTAACACATAAAATCTAATATCTAAATTCAAATAAATTCAAAAACATACTTATTTTAATAATCCACATAATGGATATAACATATAAAACCTAATGTGATGTTTGCATGGGTTTTGGTAGATTCTATGTCATCCCTCAACATCTCCATCTAAATCACCCTCTTTGATGATGATTTTCCTTTGTCATGCTTTGAGGGATTCATTCTCCTGCATCCAACTCATGATAAGAAGGTAATTAGCCTAATACATCATGATATAAATAGGTCATAAAATAATGTTGTAATAACAAAATTAACATAATCATTATGTAATTAATTTATAATACAACCAACTCATAGCAATAAAACCATGAAATCAAAGTAGCATACAACTATCCCATAACAACATATGACTTATAGTTTAGTTAAAAAGTAACTAATCAATTTAAAAACCATAATAATCCACAAATAATTAGGTAAATTAGCTTAATGAGAAATTGGGATTTAACATCCTTCCCCCTAAGGTTGGTCATCATCCTAATGAAACTTATTCAAACAATAGTTCTGAATAGAAAACATTATTGAGCAAAAAAATAACATATTATGAAGCATCAAATCAAGCAAACAAATGTTTAAATAGCCTATAAAACTCATCATAGTCCTCCAAATTAACACTATCCTTAGAGTATTGGTCCCATAAGACCTTGCATTATGACATTTATCTATTACACAAATGAATTTTATGAGTGTCAACTACTCTGATTGGTTCTACCATGACCACCCCAGGATCTGAAACCTACAAAACATTCTAATCCAACACATGTGAAGGATCAGCTATATGCTTTTTTAGATAATATACATGGAAGATGTTATGTAATAAAGCCAGGGCTGGTAGAAATAGAAACCTATACACAATAGGATTGACCACTTCTAAGACCTTGAAGGGTCCCACATATCTCAATGAAAGTTTCACTAACTTCCTAAATTTAATTGAGCTCTTTTGTGGCTTAACCTACAAGAATAATTTATCACCTATAGAGAATTTCCTAACTATTCTCTTCCAATCAACATAGCTCTTATAGCTATCATTAACTTCAACCAATCTTTGCCTAGTTATTCTGAATTGATCTTCCATTTCTAAAATCATCTCATGTCCAAAGACTACCCTATCTTCCAACCTATCCCAACTAATTAGTGTCCTATACCATTTTCCATATAGTGATTCAAATGGTGCCATTTTTAAAGCATCTTGGTATTATTTATTATATACAAACTCAACTAGAAGATATTCTTCCCATTTGTATTCATGATTCATGTAATACATATGAATAATATCCTCTAATACTTGATTAACTCACTCAGTTTGATCATTAGTATGTGGGTGATATGCATTACTAAATTTTACTTATATACCCAAAGTTTAATTTAGAGTTAACCAAAACCTAAAATTCATTCTTAAATCATGAACTAAAATTATCTTCTATGGAAATCCATATAATCTATACTCTTTCTTTATGAATCTCTTAACAAGAGTAGGTGCATCATCAGTCAAATTGCCTTATATAAAATTTTATACCTTGGTTAGTTTATTAACTACAACTAAGATCATGTCATGCTTATTTTATGATAATGGTAATCCTTAGATAAAGTCCATACTGATCACCTAACATTTCCATTTTTATATGTCATGTGGAAATAATAATTGATCCAGATGCACATGTTTGGTTTTCATTCATTGACATTCTAGACAATGTGACACAAAGTTTGTTACATCTTTCTTAATTCCCTTCTATAAATAAAGTGGTTTAAGCTCCACCATCATGAGCTTGGTTACTCCTAGATGTCCTGAATATGGATCATTATGTATTTCCTTTAGCACTATACTCCTCAAATTTTATTGATATAGTACATACATCCTTCTATTATATTGTATAAGATCATCATTCTCTAAGTTATATCTTTTATATCTAGGATTTTGAGCATTTTAAAAGAAATATTTCCTAACTTGATCATATAATTCATCTCTTGGTGAGAATTCAATCACTCAATCCTTAAAATTACTCCCAATAGTATCCATAGTTATTATGTACCTTCTACAACTTAAGGCATTAACCACTCTATTTTCCTTATCTTTGATATAATTTATATCGAAGTCATTGTAAAAAAATATATCTAACCAATGTCTCTAACATGCATTAAAATTTGGTTGGTTAAATATGTATTTGAGTTCCAAGTTATCAGTCTTGAGATCAAATAGTTTTCCCAAAAAATAATGTCTCAAAACTTATAAATAATGAATAATTATTTAAATTTTAAGGTCATGAGGGGCATAATTCACCTCATAAGGCTTCATCTTCCTTGAATCATAAGCTACCACTACACTATCCTACATAAGGACTCCTCCTAGTCCATCCCCAGACACATATGTGATCACTAAAAATTGATCATTAGGATCAAGAACTCTTAACACAAGTGATGAAATAAGCCTTATTTTCAACTCCTAAAAATATACACACTTATATGACTAGATAAAATATTGATTCTTACATTGCAAAGAGGTAATCGGATTAGTTATCTTGGAAAATCTCAAAATGAAATTCTTATAATATCCTACTAATCCCATGAGAATCCTTACCTCATGGATATTCCTTGTTTCCATCAACTCCATAATGGATCTTATCTTATATGTATCAACTAAAATACTATCTACTAAGATAATATGTCCAAAATATTGCACTTTATTTTGGAAAAATGCACACTTGGACAATTTTTTCATACAACTTGTGATTTAGTATATGTTGAAAAATTTGTTCTAGATGTTAAAGATTTTATTATTCATCCTTATAATATATAATAATTTCATCTAAAAATACTAAAACAAAATGATCTAGATAATATCTAAACACACTATTCATGAGATTCATGAATCTTGTCGATGCATTTGTTAACCTAAATAGTAGCATTGTAAACTCATAGTGCCCATATAAATTTATAAATCCTATCTTAGGAATATCCTCACCTTTTATTCTTAACTAATAATATCCAACTCTAAGATAAATCTTAGAAAAGATCATTTTTTCTTGAATTTAATTGAAAAGATCATCTATTCGAGGTAGTGAATACCTATTTTTGATAGTCACTTTATTAAACATTTTATAATCAATGCAAATTCAAATAGTACCATCTTTCTTATTAATGAAGATAATTAGTACACCCCATTGTGACATACTTAGTCTAATCAACCCTTTGGATAACAATTCCTAGAGTTGAGCCTTTAATTCAACTAATTCAGTGGTTATCATTCTATCTGGTGCCTTAGACTGAGGTTCTAATCCTGATTTGATATCAATAGAGAAATAAAACTCCCATTTATCAGGTTATATTGGAAATTATTATGTAAATACATCATGAAAATTCCTAAATAAAATATAATCTTCAATTGATGGTTCCTTAGTTTCCTCCATTTAATTTATCTTGATGATAAATGCTTAACATCCTTTTTCTTGGGCCTTCCTAAGTTGTATTGCATAAATTTTCCTAAACCTGAACTCCATTTTCTCATCCTAAAATAGTGTTTAATTTCTAGAATCATCTAGACACTCAACCTTTTTTAGAAATCATTCAACCTTGGCCTTATGCTTCACAAGCCAACTGACTCCTAGGATCACATCATATGACCCTAGTGGTGATACATAAATATCCACTACTATTGTGAATTTAGACAATCTAATCTATGCTTCAACTAAACACTTATCAAATTTGAATTTATAATCATTCTCATATTGTATTGACCATGCATTTTCCATTACTCCATATTTTATAGACAATTTATTTAGAATTCTAGGAGCTATAAAACATTATATGTCCTTTATATTGATCAAAATAGAAATTGTATGTTCAAATAAAATACCTAATAGTTCTATGAGTGAAGCTTGTAATTCATCTTGTTGATTATAAATTTCCACATGAATAAATTTCTAAAAAATTATTTTCTAAGGAGAAGAACCTTTATTCCTCAAATTATCCTAGGTACACTCACATGAAAAATGGTCACCTTCACAAATGAAGCAACCTCCTAGTGGTTCCTTCTTATCAGAATATTGGTTTCCCTTGAAACTACCTTTGGAATCATTACCCAATTTATTACTACCTAAACTAATATTTAATATAGTATTATAACCCTTGAACTAACTCTTGGAGTCTCCACTCTTTTGCTTCTAGTTCTTTTTTTTTAAAGTTGGCTTAGAACTTCCATACTTTTTCTTAAATTTATCTCTAACCTGAGCAAGATATTTCAACTTTTACTCATGTTTGAATGCTTTCTCAAAGACTTGGTCCATGGTAGATGGTTCATAAACATCCACCTCTCCATCAATTTGGGGTTTTAATCCCATGATGAAATTCCTAATCCTAAATCTCTCATTTTCCTAATACTGAGGTGAATATTTCATAAGCGTAGTGAATTATTCCTAGTACTCATTCACCAACAAGTTTCCTTGTTTTAGATTTTAAAAATATTGTAGACACCGAAATCCTATCTACCCCTTGGTCCTTTCTCCCCCTCTTGGTCCCCTTCGCCCACTTAACCACTCCTAACCCATGTTTTATTAATTTGAAATAAATATCCTATTTTAAATTAATAAAACTCCTTTTCTCTCTCCCTTGCCACCTCACCACCCTTGGATACCCTTCTTGGATTCCCTTCATTCCCCACATGGCCAATTTTAATGCTTGGACTCCCATTCCAACTTCTCCTCTTTAACCTCTCATGTCCATTTAGCCACCTTCGACCGTTTCTTCCTCGGACTTGCTGACCCGGCAATTGGGAAAATGAATGAAAGGCTATTTTTAGCCTTTTTCCTGCCTTCCAGCCATTGACGTCGGTCAACTGTCGACTGACGTCAGTGATATTACTGGCATCGGCATCATTCATAATGGTTTTCTGCATCCATTATCCTTCCTTCGCCTCTCTCTCGCATTAGACTCTTGAACCTTTCAATCTATCAATCTTTCGCTCCTCTCTCTTCCACTGCTAACTCTTTGGCTATAGGGACACATCAAGCAACACTCTCAGGGACTTTGCATCAATTTTCTACATCAACAATAGGGACTCTGCCTTTGTCAACATCATAAGCAACCAGTCTGCAACACTCCTTCTACCAGTCACAGGTAGGTATTTTGTTTGTGCTTTCATTGTGTTTTCTAGTTATATGCTTCTAAGTTATGAACTAGATTCATCACTCCCTATCCCCAGACTAGACCAGACCCAAATCCTCATATCCCTATCTCCCTATTGGCCTCCTCTACCCTTCTATCCCTTCTTGACATTCTATCTAGAATTCAGACCCCTGCACAGACCAAGATCCCCAGACAATTTAACCAAAACCAGAATCTCAGACCCAGACCCCTAGACCATTCAACCAAGACCAAAACTCTGTCTCAGACCCATCCACAGACCAAAGCTCATCCAGACCTCATCCACAGACTACTACCCCGACTGATGTCAGTCACTTCCTCCACCGACATTGGCAGACTAACCAATGTCGGCAGACTTGACAACCGACACCGGTAGGACCACCGATGCCAGTGACTATGACTTGGCCGACAGCAACATTTAGGTAAGTATTTGCTTCCACTTTTCACTCTGTCTTTATCATTTTTAGTCTTTTATCTTTCTGTCCTTTATCAGACAATCTTTTTATTAATTAGTGGGTTGACATTCCTCAAGCTTTTGCTTCTGGGATCAAGCTTTTGCTTGGCAACCCACCATATCCTCATCTAATGCCTTTTCATGTTTTAGTCTCTTTCCTTTTCAGGTGTCATCCTCCACAACCAAAGAGGAGTTCTCACTTCGTCTGGATTACGGTGCACATGACTACATCCAGGTATATCAAGCCTTGACCATTTCTTTAAGTTTCTCATTTTCTCTCTTTGAATGTGAAAAGCAAATCTAGCGTAGAAACAAATATATAATATTTTACTCAAAATATAAATATTGAAACCATTGTGATCTAAATAGTGTCAAAACTACTCGCAAGTATTGGTGGTTAATTTAAGATTCATTTCCAACTTCTTGTTGGCCCACCATGTATCTACTTCTCTAGCCAACTGATATGCTCCCCAAATGGATTTGGTGACCTCATATTAGTTTTGAATCTCAAAATACTTATCCATTTTATTCAACCATGCTTTAGATCCATCTCCCATAATGATTCCATAAAACTTAGGTAGATTCATATTTTACATATCCCTAGCCAATTTCATGGATACACGTGCTCTCATGTCTTGAGTCACTTCCTCATGTCTCTAATATTAAGGGATTTATTGCTTATTAGGATGTTTTTTAGGCTCATTTTGATGGGATTACTTCTCACATTCATGAATTTCCTATTCTAGGACTACAATTATGTTCCTAGTCTCATTCATGGTTGCAAGAATTTGATCTAACTCTGTTGCTTATTGAATGAAAAATTGGTTAGGATTAAATAGAGAGTTATTGTCATTTAAATTTTAAGGAAAATCTATATATGTTCTTATGTTCACCATTATTCTTTATAATAATATAATAATACAAAAACATTAGTAGACTCATTAAGTCCTATAGTTTGAGCCACAACTCTTATACCATAATGTAACATATCCATAGAGATTTACTAGAATAATGTAATAATTTTTTTTATAAATTTATATTTCACTTATTCTTTCATTATATTACACCATGATAATATAATTAGTGATCTAAGAGTAATAACTATGTTGAAAATAAAATAAACATGTAACATTTAATAGTTATTGATCACAAACATCACATGTAACAAAACATAACAACATAAAGAAAGTAATTACATAAAATATAGCCATTTATGGTACAATAATATAGCCACTATTGTCAATGTACATTAAGTAATCAATTAAATTTTTAATATGAATTATGTCTCAACATAAATACAATAATAGATATAATGCTCTATGGAGCATGAGTCACTCAAACTCTAGTATCTCTGATAATCTCAGGTATAGTCTCTAATAAGTACTATAGTGGGGAGGAAGAGCATCATCTAATCACTTTTCCACACCAACCACGGATCATCAATCCCTCATAAAATCTCAAAAATAGAGAATTGACCTCCCTTCATGAATGGGTAGATAGTGATGGTATGAGAATCTAGAGAGACATTCCAGTACCTATGTATTGTAATATTTTTAATACATGATGTGTATCACAAAGAAAATAGGTTCCAACATTATATCACACAAACATGTAAATCATACATATGAAATGACAATGTCTATCTAAACATTACTTTGGCCAAAGTTTTTAAATAGCTATTGATCTCTAAGATCAATTAAACTCATACACACCACTTGATCACATTACCTTCATATGGCATTGGTGATGCTAAATAAGCTAGTGAATTTCATCTCACTGCTTAGTACCAGAAATGTGAGATTTGGTTAAAATTAATGTAACCAATAGATTCATATTAATTATTTCCTACCAAAAAGTATAACTTAAGCTCATTATATATATAATAAAAATACATGCATTTAGTCTATCAAATGTATGAATGAATCTCTATTATATTATTCAACACATAAATAATAAGCATAACAAGTAAGTTTAATCACAAATTGGGTAAAACATATTTTTGGATTGCATTTATAAAATATTTGAGTAAATTGAATTGTATTACCACAATAATATCATAGTATATTTTTCATATTACTCATTTACAAATAGCAGTCATAAATAATTAAAATGTTACTTAAATCATAAATAAACATTTATTATTTCATTTATGAAACTTAATATTCTTTAATAATTTGTATTCATATAATTATAATTTTCTATCCTTCAATATTTTATTACTTAATTTACTAGCCACATTCTATAATTATAGGCATGCTTCCTATTGTATAAATATATATTGTACATGTATATGATAACCTAAGTTATCTTATAGGTATATTTCATATATTTATGCATTGTTAATTATATATACCCCATAAAATATATGATTAAATACACAAATATTTTTTTGACCTGCTAATAGTGTTTTTAATTATTCTTTAGAGATTTAGGATTTTAATCAACTAATAACTTTTCATGAATAAGTATTTGATAACCATATAGGGTCTCAGCATTTTCATAACTTTTATTTCATTTATTTTAACATAAGAGATATAATTTCAATTTAGGCTCAGATTCATTACTAAATCAATCACTTGACATTTCCCCAATTTAAGTCATTTGATTATGTATACTACATTTTGAGTTATTGATAATAGAGAATAATAATTCAAACAACTTTAAACTTTTCCTTAATTTAAAAAATGGAGGTTTAAAATCTTTTAGTGTTTCTATTAGTATCAAAATATCATACAATATTAGATATAAAATCAACAAGTCTTAACATCATTGTGTATTATTTCTAATAAACTTAAATGCTCACAAATTATCTGATCCACTTTGGCTCATTTGAATTCATAAGTTCATAGTTTTAGAAATCAAATACTATATATATATATATATATATATATATATATATATATATATATATATATATATATATATATGTATGTATGTATGTATGTATATTGTTTGAATGTCAACCAACACACAGTCCATATATCTCTATTCATACTCACAGTTTATACAAATATGCACAGTTTGTTTGGTATATGTTCAAAGTGTTTTTAAAAAATGAAACTAAATTAATATATTCATAGACTCATGACTTCATATAGTTGATACATACAAAATATGTATATATATCATGTTTAAATAAAAACATAAATTCATATTTTATATGTATATACCCTGTTCAAACACAGTCATAATATTTAACTCATTAGAATTTAAATCCATAGTTTTATGTATGTAAGAATACTCAGTCCCTATGGTATACTAAATTTAAAATGATAAGAAATATTCCACACACACACACACACACACACACACACACACACACACACACATTCATTGTGTCAAAAAGACATAAACACACACATAGTCAACATGTGTGTGTGTGTGTGTGTGTGTGTGTGTGTGTGTGTGTCAAAATGGCATAAACACACACATAGTCAACATGTGTGTGTGTGTGTGTGTGTGTGTGTGTGTGTGTGTGTGTGTGTGTGTGTGTGTGTGTGTGTGTGTGTGTGTGTGTGTGTGTGTGTGTGTGTGTGTGTGTGTGTGTGTGTGTGTGTTTGTGTGTGTGTGTGTGTTTTCACTATTCAAAAATAACTTAAACACACATATCCCACATAGGTATATTATGTTCTCCATTTCCAATTCACTCAAAACACACATTATCCCCATATGTATTCAATCTAACTAAATGAAAGTCCTTATATATATAAAAAAAAATCAATAGAATATAAAATTCCCTTTAACCCATCCAAAGTCTTTTTGACTCATATTTATTTATTTAAAATAATCATGACCTATATTTTATCTTTATATAATTGTATATATATATATATATTTATAATTATATACTCAATAGGTGATTCCCTCTATATGAGTATATAAATATATAAATTATATTTATTTTGAGCATAGTACACATATTTATATACATCTTGAGTTCCAAAAAGTTAGTCTATATATGTATATGTCAATATTTTCTACCCAATGTAATATCTTTAGCTATGGCATTGTATTGTCAAGCAACTAAACTCAATTTACCCTAATGACTTAACACCCAAATCAATCTAGTTTGCATTTTTAGGATTTTAAAATTTATATGGCTTAGTTAGGTGGATCATTGAGTCATATATAGGGATAATCATGTATCTTAATACTAAATTCAATAAATTTTCTAAATCCTAGGAATCTAAATCATACACAAGCTTATTTAAGAAAATGAAAATAATTACTTCACCAAACTTTAAATTGCTTCTAATCTAAAATAGAATGAACTAGTATTCCTTATCCTCCTTGATCTATACTTTCCTTCTCTTATTCATCAACTTCCATTCTCCACCATGACTCACCTCTTATCCTATTCTCCTCATCAAACTCTTACCATTAAAAATTTACATGCCTTTGTTCATTCCAAGCTCACATTCCATGCATAATCCTTATTATTCTTCAAAATAAACTAATCTCATAGTTAACTCCTATTAACCATACCATAAATTCCCTAATTTCTACCTCGAATCTTCCTTAATTCCATAATTAATATTTTCATTTATTTTAAAACCCTACACGATCAATACTACATTATATGCTTGAGTATATCACTCTACAAGCCCACTTTAAACATTATTAACAATGATAACTATTAATTTGATTTCAAGATAGCCTATGCATGTTAATAAGACTAGGCTTATATAATAGGATAGTCTTAGGTTACAGTAAAATCTTTGTAATAGTTTGTAGAGATGAACAATATCATGACTTTTAAATAATATTATGACTAAAAATAAATTAAATGATATTAGTTTATCCAAAATTTAAATTGGACAATTAGTATATTAATCATAATAGTATTATAGTAACATAATTGTCACATTAGTACTATTTTATATAGACTATCTATGTCTTTCATTATCTTAATAACTTAAGGCTTATATTGATATTCCTGAATATCAATGACAACAAGACAATGTTTTAAAACATTACAAAGATGTTTTTGTTAGTCTATATATAATAATAATTAGATATTATCAATATAATTTTACATTCCTATCATCATAAAAAAAACATGAGTATGGAAAAATAATATAGTCATACTATAACATTATGCACTAAGTCTACGTAAAGTATACATAATGAAATTACACACATGATTTATTCCATAATAAGTATTAAACTAAACTAACATGATTTATTCCATATATAAGTACTAAACTAAACTAACACTCATTAACACACAAAATCTAATATCTAAAACTGTATTAATCATAATAATCCACACAATGTATATAACATATAAAATTTAATATGGTGTGTGCATGGGTTTTAGAAGTTCCTCTATCATCCCTCAACATCTCCATCTACATCACCCTCTCTGATTATGCTCTCCATCTATCATGCTCTGAGGGATGAACTCTCATACATCCAACTCATGACAAAAAGGTAGTTAGCCCGATACATCATGATATATATATGTCAAAAAATAATGTTGTAATAATAAATTTAACATAATAATTATGTAAAGAATTCACAATAAAACCAACTCACAAAAATGAAATCATGAAATCAAATTTACATACAACTATCCCATTATAGCATATGACTTATAGTTTAGTTATAAAATAACTAATCAATTTAACAACCATAATAATCCATGGATAATTAGGTAAATTCACTTAGTGAGAAGTTAGGATGTAACACTTATTTCATTAAGAAACTTATGGGTAATGATTTGATAAACTACATTGATTTAATACATCTTACATAACATGTAAGAATCATGGTTAAACTCTTTAAGTGTTAAAAATGTATATTACTTCATGACCATTAAAGCCTTGGGCTAGGACTTGGTTTCAAATTAAAAAAATTTGTTATTGTATATTATTAATAAGCTTGATTGAGTCATGAAATTATTTATGCTTCCAAACCATGGTTAAATTCAACAAGATCATCATTGGGTAGTTGACCATCCTTGGCAATTGGGATGTGTGTTTAAGTAGTGCAAGGTATAATATTGTGGTTTCATTATTTTTATTAAAACAAACCTGTTTGAATAAACTAACATGATCACTGACATGATTAAATATTTTGGCTATGTTTCAACTTAGTGAATGATTATGATCTAAATAAGGTCACCACTATAGTCATTTTGTTCCCACTTATGTTTGTGGTTGACACATTTTGATTTTTGAGTTCACCATGTTGTTTTTTAAGATGTTTAAGGCCGTCATAGGCACTAATCAAATTATGTCTTTTAGATTCCTTATTATTCAATTTTAGATTTTATCCTTATTGATAAAAATCAATACATGGATTATATTACTTTTAGATTAATTTTATTAGCATTTGAAAGATTGTGTAATACCTTTTCTATATGATGAAAATACTTACATTGGGTTTATCTTCATGTGTTTGACTTCATTATGTGACTTGGTTTTATCATTACTAAGTTGTATGTTGGACTTTAGCTTAAATAATTAAAATCAAATTAGAATTTAACTTTTTCATGACCATGTTTAATGCTATGGGCTCAAATCATGATAGTCTTGAAGGTCTTTTGAACATTGATTATGGTAATAATTAAATAATTATTTGTCTCCCACACATGCATGGCTAACTTTGGGTGAACCCTAAATCATTACATGAGTTTCCATAAGGAATTTGAATTCATTTGATGCATTCATTGGTACTCAATGACTTATCTTGGACTATTATTTTAAATGCAAGTGTTTTTGGTAGTTCTATTGGGATGAATTAGTAAATTAATAGCATTTTAGTTAGAATTTTATTGTGGAAATAAATGAACACCTTTTGAGAGGTACTTTCACTACCTAATTAGAACCTTATGAATTGAATGTATTGCTTTGGTTATAATAATATGACATGTCATGAAAATCTAGTCTTGGCAATCTCTTTTGTAGCTAAGAATGCTTGGAAATTAAAGCCAAGGAAAAGGAATTATGCGATCCTCATTCTACATGTAGGTTATATTTCCTTCTTGTTAAATAATCCTACATTTTTAATTAATCGACTTTTTCTATTATAAAATAGGGTTTTAGTAACACTATTGACTCATTTATATATACATTTGAGTGGAGTAAAAGTAAAATACTAGTTTATAAAGTATGATTTATATCTTTCACCATGATCATAAATTTTAGAGTTTACTTCAATTTATATGAAACTTGTATGTTTTCATGAGTCATTTTAGTATGTTGAATGTTGGGTATACATGCATAAGTTAAAATCATAAGGTTGTTTTTAATGATTAACTCCAATGTTGTTGAGTGTTTTTTTTTTCTTTTTTTTTTGAGGCATTATTTCTATTTTTCACTTAAATAATGATATTCAAGGATGGATGCATGATTCCTATTTTAAGTATACATTCTAGTTTTTGTATTGGTTTGGTTGTTCTTAAAGGATTGTTGATCCTTAAAATGGTTGTATCTTCTCTATTAAAATTAATATGATTGTAGTAGTAACCAATTATCATTATATTATTATTATTTTAGTTAGAATTCTCTTGGTATGATTGTATCTCTTCATTTAAGGAATATGTTAACATTATGTTCATTTTGGTCTCTTTAAAAGTAATGTTATGCAATCATGGTGATCTAAATTGGTAAATTTTTATTTGTTGAATTATGGTTTTCATGGCATTAGTATAAGGTTATATCCAATATGTTTTTTAATCTAAAGATAACTTGGTAAATTGGTTTTATAAAATTAGGTAATTGGCTATTTGTGAAAGTGGTCATAGTTTTCCATTTGGAACTCCTTGTAATTACTTATTTCTATTGATTCAGAATGTTGAATAAAAATAAGATATTGGGTTGTGTTGAAACCTATTTTATATGATTATTGTTTATTAAACTTTTTATGTTTTTAATTTAATGTTTTATATTTTTTATAATGAAGGAAGATAGCATTTCCATCTTAGCACTAACTTTTCCTATTGAAACATTTAGGCAGTTGCTCTATGGATCATGGAAGTTGAGTTGTCATTGATCTAAACCATCATATTTCCTTTCTATCTCTTGTCCTGATTTTGAATTATATGGCTCTTATGGATAATTTAGAAACTCAAATTATTGAGTAAAACTTTTCTATAAACTCTTGAATCAGTGATGATTGGCATTAACTTAATTGCATAATTGTCCTTCACTATTTGAGTGGTTGTTGAGGTTGTTTGGTGTAAAGGATATGATGTCTAATTTACTATCAATAAATCTTTTAGAGATTTATTGTAACCATTGATATTCTAAGAATATATTATGAACATATGCTTATTTTAAGCCTTGTAAGATTCCATTATATATGTGCATATTTATTTGGAGGTTGTACCTATAAAGGTTGTTTGTATCTTACTTGATTACTAGTTTTTATCATATGATGGAAACATTTTAAGAGAAAAAGGTCTAATTTAATATTTGAAGTTTTTATCTTTTTAAATATTAATAAATAAAATGAAGTTACATTGTGGTTAAAATATGAATGGTTCTTGAATTGGCCTTAATTGAGAATCCCTAACATTTGGTTATTTATTTGTTAAGATTAGTATGGTTTATTAAATATAGTTGTATCTTGGTTAATTTAAATCTATAATGTCCTTAGATGGTATACAATGCAATCATCCAATCTAGTATGATATGGCCTATGTGAATAAGAATAGGTAAATCTAGAATCTAGTCTAACTTGAATAATAGTTTTTGTATATGATTTAGTGAGTAACTATCTTTCCTTGATAAAATAGTTATTATTATTACCCCTTGGAAGTCACCATTTATCATAATATGTTGATATTTGTTATAAAGTGGATATTAAATTTGATAGATTTACTTGGTTTGAAATCTTGTATGATTGTACTTTTATATTCCACCTATTAGTGACTTAGGTAGTAAATTTTAAATTGGTTGTGTATATCAGGTGCATGTTTTAGCTTGGGGGTTATTATCAAAGTAACTTTAGAGAAAACCTAATGTAAATTATAATTAGAATCATATAAGTTGGGTAGGTTTAAGAGTGTGGTGTTTGATTATTTGTTAATTATTTCAATAATCTAACATTGATTATAAATGGTTTTGAGTTTTCATTCCTAACTAAACTAATTTGAAGTGAATATTAGGTCAATATATTATCCCTTTAAGTATTTAAGAATAATATTATGTTATACTTCAACTATTTATCAATTCCATTGAATTTTCTTTTGGTATGAATCCTAATTATTCTTAACGAGCTCAAATAATTATTGTTTAAGAAAATAGGGTTATAATTGTGTAGAATCAAATGTTTTCTGAGTTAAGAGGTAGAATATAGAACTTATATTATCATGTTGAATATTGAGGTATATCCCATATCACGAACATGGTTAACAAGTTTATAACTAGGAAATTATACCTTGTACAACTAAAGATCACTATTTTATTATTTAGTATATGCTCATGAGTGAAGTTGAACTCAAGTTGGTTATTGTGTGACCCCAGTATAATAATTCATAATGTATATATAGATTACTATATGGAAATTAATGTTAATTATTACTTATTAATATTCTTTCTCTTTTCTAACTACACTTAATTTTGGGTTAATTATTGAGGTAAAACTCATAGGGAAAATCTTGAGGTTAATGAAGTGTTAACAAAATTTGGTATTATGCTTAGAAAGAGTATATTAGATTAAAATACATTTTATCCATTGAATTACTAAATATGACATGTTTTTTTCATTATGTCCTTAAACATTATTAGAATATCCTTAGCTTTGTCAACTAATCTCGAACAGAAGGATGTGTCATTATTTGGTGGACCTTGAGGAAGTTATACTTTATTATTATTAAACTAATCTTATATTTAGGTCAAGATGTATTGGTAAGGATCTTACATTTTTTTCATTTTGGTAGTTGATTCTTAATTTTGAATCCACTTGCATCTTATTCAAAGGTAGAAGTTAAGGTGGGTAAACTCCTAGAACCTTACTTTGTTCATGGTGTTTAGATTCTAATGACTTGTGGAATGTCATTTGCATCCTCATGAAATTTATTTAGATATATGAATATTATTCTCATTGTGACTCCATCTTGTAAATACACTTGAATTTTGAATGGTGTTGTAACCAAGGAGGTAAATCCTTATACCTTTAAAAAAAATTGGGTCAGTTTTTAGAATGTTACATTGGTATCAAAACCTAGGTTATAACCCTAGATATCTCTAAGAAAATAAAATTGTGTTTTCTTATTTAGTAAACTAAATTAATAATGATTCCCTTGAGATAAACCAAATTTTTATCTTGTTAAAGGACTTTAGTCTCTCTCAAGTTGAATAGGGCAACACACTATTATGAGACTCTAAAATGATGAAAACTAACAAGTTTTCATTTGGAATGGAAACATGTTTGAGAGATATTTAATTCAATCCTTGGTTGAGTTCACCTTTCTAAAAGCTACATTACATCAAAAATAAGCATCACTAGTCAATCATTGGCTTGTATGGGAAGCCAATAGGTGCAAACTGATAAAATCCTTGTTGAAAATAAAGGAAGAATGTTTGATATCCATTGATGACTTGTATGGGTGAGTCATCAATGATTCTTAAGTTATGATATCCATGGGAGTTCTAAGGTTGTGAATTTAACCTAGAAGGAAAAGTGGGATGAATAATGCTAACTTACTTGGGTAGGTCAAAGAAAGTTGTGGGATCATTATTTGGGAATAAAATAATAAGCTTTTAATCCATAAGGTTTTTCAAACAAGAATTTAAGGGTTGTCTTTTATATTTTGATCATTTCGATAAAAAAATAATAAAGGACTAATTTTTACTTAATAATAGTTATAATTATGTTACTACTGCTTGTTATTGCTTATCTATCATATTTTGCCAAAAACCTCTAATTAGATCATGATGTTGCTATAATAACATTAAGGCTTCTCTGGTATTATGGTTGTGTTATGATTACATCAACCTATAAGAAATAAATATGGTGTAGTTTATGCCATGTATTTTTCTAGAATATGGTTTTCATGGATGTCATTTCTCAACTCAACCTAGTTAAAATCATTGTTGTAGTTATTGACAAATTCTTCATTTAGAGATTGAAAAGTTTACTAAATGCAGCTTGGTATGGTATGTTGTTTATTGTGAGTTGAATATTTTTAAATGATTTTTTATTTGTATTTTGAAAGAAGATAAATTACACTAATAATTGAGTTGGTATAACACTCTTATGATAGATGGTATTATGATGAGTGTAATATTTTTTTAAGGATAAGATGCTCATTATTGGGAAGGGTTGTTTCCAAAGCTAACTTACCCATAATTGGTGTAAAGGTAATCTATTATGAAATAATAATTATTTATTATGTATATGTGCTTACATATGTTTGTTTATATGTCACTTAGGTTTACTAATTTTATCCATGATGAAATCAAGAGATGTGATTATATGAGTGCTTATAAAGCACTATTTGGTCCTATGTGTTGGATGTTTATGCAAAATGAGGAGAGTTGTACTTGTTGAAACATAGGTATGTATTTTTTGATAAGTGTAAAAATATTATAAATTAGGTAATATGTTATTATACCTAAAATTATTATTCTATAATTAATATTTTTATTTCTCTTAAAGCATGTTATGAATGTTGTGTTAACAAAATTATGCTCAGAAGGAACAACATGAATCTTTGATTAGGATATACAAATCCTAGGCACCCTCTTCAATACTGATAAAATTTGGGTAAACATGATTAAATTATGAATAAAATATGGTGGGATAGGTTTCCATAGATGATCATGAGATCACAAGGTAATGGAGAGCATGTTGAAAACCTTGAGGTTGCATGTGATTGCCTAGAATGGTCTCTCTAATGCTTAGTGTGGCTAGAGTAAGATGTTATACTAACCAATGAATGGTATTTTTTATAATAAATTAATCATAACATCATGTCTTGATATAATTCCAACATTTTGTGATTAATTTTATTAACTTTATACATAAGGTATAACAAAAATTATGGAAAAGACCACATCAAATCTAGAATTTATGCTGAAAAATAAGTTGTTTTATGTTATTTCAACTAATTCCATAAAAAATAAAAGTTTATATGATGACATATATGTGAAATAAAAGGAAATGAAAAAATATAAATATTTTATTTCTAAACATTTGGACCCATTTTCAATGGTTCAATTGATAAATAATGAATGTCTCTTGTTGTATAAGCTAGTATTGGTGCTTAAAATAGGCATGACTAGGATAAATAAGAAGTTAGTTGCCTAAATTTGTCTCCTTAGACACTATTACAACACATTTTAAGGAATGAAGTTTTTCATCTCCCCAATCTCAACCCATAATTATATGGGTAAGAATTAGATTAGTTTGAACAAGTCATTTGATATGAATGCTTTTAAAGATTTATTAACTAAGTTCTTATTAGACTATGTAGCTATCTTTGACTTGTTGTCAATTATGCACACTAATATCATTTCATTAATTTAATTATGGATAATGATTTGATAAACTACATTACTTTAATACATCTTACATAACCTATAAGTAGTATTGTTACACTCTTTAAGTCTTAGCAACCTACATTATCTCATGAAAATTAAAGTCTTAGAATAGGACTTGGTTTCAAATTAAAAAGGTTTGTTACTGTATATTATTAAAAATATTGATTAACCCATGAAATTATTTCTTCTTCCAAAACATGCTGAAATTAAACAAATTCATCATTAGGTAATTGACCATGCTTGGAAATTAAGATGTGTGGTTAAGTAGTGCAAGGTGTAACATTGTGATTTCTTTATTTTTATTAAAACAAACTTGTTTGAATAAACTAACATGATCACTGGAATGATTTAATATGTTGGCTATGTTTCAACTTATTGAATGACTATGATCTAAAGAAGGTCACCATTGTAGTCATTTTTTTCCCACTTATATTCATGGTTGAGACATTATGATTTGTAAATTCACCATGTTGTTGTTTTTTATATTTAATATTATGGAACTAATCTAATTATGCCTTTAAACTTCCTTATTTTTCAATGTTGGATATTATCCTTATTGATAAAAATCAATACATGGATTGCATTACTTTTAGACTATTGTTATTGGCATTTACAATATTATTTAATATTTTTTTTGTATGATGAATGGTATTTCATTGGGTTTATATTTATATGTTTGACATCATTATGGGACTGGTTTGTATCATTACCATGTTGTCTATTTTAATTTGGCTTAAATAATTAAAATTCAATTATACTTTAACTTTGTCATGATCATGTTAAATCCTATGGGATCAAGTCATGATAATCTTTAAAGTATTTTGGATGTTGATTTTGGTAATAATTAAATAGTTATTTGTCTCCCAAACATGCATGGTGACTTTAGGATAATGTTATAGCATTGGACAAGATTCCAAAATGCATTCAAATGCATTGGATGTATTCCTTGGCACTTAGTTAATTTTATTGGAATTTTATGTGAAATACAAGGGTTTGTGGCAATTTTTTTGGGGTGAATTAGTAAATTAATAGTAGTAATTATATTATGGAAATGAATGAGATCCTTGTTGAGAGGTGATTTCATTACCTGATTGGAACCCTATGTCTTGAATTGATTTTCTAGGTTATAATAATATGCCATGGCATGAAATTTTTGTCTTGAAAAGTTATTTTATAGATGATAATGTGTGGAAAGGAAAGCAAGGGAAAACAAAATAGTGGAGCCTCATTCTACACGCAAGTTATATTTCCTTCTTATTAAATAATATTTAATTTGAAATAAATTGACATAATGGAAAGTTTATTGCGGCTCTATTTGAGGGTATATGCCCAAATATGCATACTTGGGTATGTATATAAGAACCTATATCATGACATAATAGAATGAGTTTTTGAGAGGCCTTTCATACTATTTATACTAGACTTATATTCTCCTTATCATAATTAATACTTGAATGGTTATAGTGTCTTTGTGATTTGTGGTATTGGTCAATAAAAACCAAACCCTAGTTTCTAGGGCAAGCCCATTGATGTTCTTGATACATATAATGGCATAGAATTTATATTTGTTACTAATGGAGATAAGGGGTAACTGATGTAGTATTACATTACTCATTTTTGGTTAAAGTACTAGTTTGATTAAATACTTATAGTATAAATTAATAGTTGTATGAACTATTCTAAATAGCCTGAGTAACTGTAATGGAATTAAATTTGCATGGTTGTTATGATGCTTGTCAGATATATATTTTCTTGGCTTGTATTATTTTTTTTGTGGTTATTCTAGCATGTGAACATAACCCTATAACTGTATAAGTTATTGGTAAGTTATTGATTGATACTTTGATGGGTGTACATTTACTAATGTGTTTGGATTTAGTATGTGAATGATTTGGATTGCTATCAAGAAGCTAATTTTGGTTAACATTTGATTTTATGTTTTTTTATTCACTAACTATGGTAATACTAGATTTTTAACTAAAGGGATTGTAATTGCTCAAATTTATGGTCATTTTAAATAGGGTTTCAATGACACTATTGACTCTTTTATTTTTATATTTGAGTGGAGTAAAGATAAATTATTGGTTGATAGAGTATGATTGTATAATATATTTCAACATGATCATAGATGTTAGAGTATGAATGAATTCAGATGAAACTTGTATGTTTTATTAAGTCATTTATGTATGTTGAATGTTGGCTATTCATGCATAAGTTAAACCCATAAGGTTGTTTCTAATGATTAGCTCCAATGTTGTTGAGTGTTATTTGTTGGTTTTCAAACATTCTTGCTATTTTACACTTAAATAATAATATGCAAGGATGGATGCATTATTTATAGTTGAATCATACATTATAGTTTTTGTATTGGTTTGGTTGTTATTGAAGGATTTTTTCTCTTTAAAATGGTTGTAGCTTCTCTGTGAAAATTAAGATGATTGTAGTAGTAATTAATTATTGTTATACAATTGTTATTTTACTTGAAATGATATTAGTATGGTTATAACTCTTCATTTGAGGAATATGTAAACATTATGTTGATTTTTTTCTCTTTTAAGGTAATGTTATGCAATTACAGTGATCTAAATGGGCAATTTTGTAATTGATGAATTATGGTTTTCATGGCATTAGTATAAGGTTGTATCCAATATGGTTTTTCACTTAAGCTAACCTTGTAAAGTGTTATATAAAATTGGGTAAGTGGATAAAGTTTTCCATTTGGAACTCCTTTGAAACTCTTATTCTTATTGAATTGGTATGTTGAGTAAAAGCAAGATGTTGGGTTATGCTAAAAATTCTTTCACAAGATGGTTGTTTATTAAACTTGTTATGTTATTGTTAATTTAATGTATTAGATTGTTTATCATGAAGGATTATAAATTTTCCAAAGTAGCATTGAGTTCTCTTGTTGAAACATTTCAATAAGTTATTTTGTGGATTATCTAAGTTGGTCTATCATTGATCTAAGCCATCTTGTTTCCTTGTTATCACTTGTCTTGATTTATAGTGAATTATATGGCTCTTATGACTGATTTGGGAAATTGGATTATTGAGTAAAAAAATTGTATAAATTATTGACTTTAGTTATGCTTATAATTAACTTAATTGAAATGTTTTCCTCCATTATTTGAGTAGTTGTTGAGGTTGTTTGGTTTAAAGGATACGATGTCTAGTTTACTATCAGGAGATTTGGTAGGGTGTTCTTCTAACCATTGATATGCTAAGAATATTTTTTGAAAAAATGGTTATTATAAGCCCATTTATAGTTATAAAATTCCATTATATATATGTGCTTTGGAGGTTGTACCTATAAATGTATTTTGTATCTTGTTTGGTTGATAAGTCTTATCAAACTATAGCAACATTATAAGAAAAAAGGTATAATTTAATCTTTGAATTTTTTGTCTTCTTGATTGTTAATTAGTATAATTAATTTAAATTGTAATTAAATTATGTATGGTTCTTGAAGTGGCCTCAATTGAGAATCCCTAACATCTAGTTATTTATTTGTTAAGAGTAATATAGTTTATTAAGGATAGTTTTATCTTCATTAATTTAAACATGTAATGTCCATGGATGGTATACAATATCATTATACAATCTAGTACAATATGGACCATGTGAATGAGAATAGGTAGATATAGAAATTAGTCTGACTTGAAAAATAGTTGTTGTATATGGTTTGGTGAGTAACTATCTTGACTTGATCAAGTATTCCTTCTTACCCATCGAATCTTGTATGAATGTATTTTTACACTTCACCTATTAGTGTATTAGGTAGTAAATGTTGAATAGGTTATGTATACCAAGTGCATGCTTTATCTTAGGGTATTCTTATCAAAGTAACCTTGGAGAAACCCTACTGTAAATTTTGATTAGAATTCTATTGGCTAGTGAGGTTTAAGAGTGCAGTGCTTGATTATTTGGTAATGCTTTCAACCATATAACATTGATTATAAGTGATTTTTAGCTTTGATTACTCCATAAATAAAGTTAAAGTGAATTTTACATAAATATAATAGACCTTGAATTCTCTTTTGGTATTATTCTTAATTATTCTAATGGGATTGAATAGTTGTTGATTAAGAAAATAAGGGTATAATTGTGTAAAATAAAATTATTTTTGAGTTAAGAGGTATAATGCAAGACCTCTATTATCGTGTTGAATATTAAGGTATATCCCATACTATTAACATGTTTAAATGACAATTTTATAGCTAAGCAATTGAACCTTGTATAGTTAAAGCTCACTATTTTATTATTTAGTAAATAATAATGAGTGAGATTGCACTCAAGTTGGTTATTATATGACCCTAGTAGAATAAGTCATAAAGGAGATAGAGGTGTTATGTGGAAAGTAATGTTAATTATTAATTATTAAAACTCTATCTTTTATAATTATGCCTAATTTTGGGTTAATTATTGAGTTAAAACCCATAGGGAAAATCATGAGGCTAATGAAGTGTTAACCAAAAATTTTGGTATGCATAGAGAGAGGATAGTTGATTAGAACACATTTTATCCTCTGAATGACTAACAATGACCTATTGTTTTCATTATGTCTTTAAACATTGTTATAATATCCTTAACATTTTTAGTTGATCTTGATTAGAAGGATGTGTCATTTTTTGGTGGACCTTGAGTAGTTTATACTTTATTACTATTAAACTAATCTTCTTTTTAGGTTAATATTTATTTTTAAGAATCTTAACTTTGTTTAATATTGGTAGGTGATTCTTAATTTGGAATCCACTTTCATCTTATTCAAAGGTACAAGTTAATGTGGGTAAAATCCTAGACCCTTATACCAATGGTGTTTAGATCCCAATGACTTATGAAATGTCATTTACATCCTCATGAAATTTATTTTACTAGATGAAGAGTAATCTCATCGTAACTCTGTCTTATGAATGCAA